>PVIW01001524.1:0-241009 GCA_004026585.1 Noctilio leporinus
GGGTGGGGAGGGGGACAGAGGGGAGCAAAAAGGGGATGGATGTAATACAACAACAATAAAATTAAAAAAAAAAATTATGCTATTTTTAATGCTATTCTCCCACTTGGTCAAGAGTTGGCAGAATTTGGAATTTAAAAATGTATTTCCTAGAAAATTTTATAATGTCCTTTTGTTGCCTTCTAGACTGGCTTCTGGTGTTTTCCCTAAAAACCCAATTTTATTCTGATTTTAGCATCTTCTCTGTACCCCGGTATCTGAAATTGTATCATAACATATGTGTGATTTCTTTTATTCACTGTGTTGGGCATTTCATGGACCCTTTCAACCTGGAAACACATGTTATTCAGTTCTGGGCAATTATTTTTGTATTACTTCTTTAATAACTTGATTCTATCCTCTTTTTCTCTCTTCTTAGTTTCTACATGTTGTTTTAAATGTTATATTAGATGTCTAATTTTCTTATATTTTTTCTTAAATTTTCTTCTAATTGATTTTTTGTTTTATCTTTGATCGTATCTCTTCATTTTTATTTTCAATTGAATTTAATAATGATTGTTACTCCCAAGAGCTTTTTCTACTTTGTGATTGTTTGTTTCCAAAACATGGAATCAATATATTCTTGCATATGTGTGTGCATGTGTACTGTCTTCAGCTCCTAGCATTTCTCCTACCACTCACATTACTCTCGTCATAATTCCTTTCTTCTGTTTATTATTTAGGCCTCAGTCTTTCATATTAAAGGTTTCCTCCAATGTCAGGCAATATTGAGATGAAGTCCTAAAAACTCAGTTTTGTATGAATAGGTGGCGCTTGTTGACTGGCTGGCTTCCCCACAGGGTAACTGAGGAGTGAGTTGCTTTTTCATTGCATGGTCTCTATAGAGCAATATCTGTAAGTCTTTTCCTAGGTGCTGTTCCCTCAGCCCCCCACCCCTGCCACCCCACTTTCAGCCTCACCTTTCTCCTATGCCTGGTTCAGTTTTGTGATTCAATTCTGCTTTGCTTAGTTGTGCTTTTGTGGTTCAGTTTCTCTGTAGAATAAACATGTGTATATGTGCATGCGTGTGTGTTGAGGGCAGGTAGAGGAGCAAGCATCTGGCTGGAAGGGTTGGGGAAAGGACCTGGGAATCCAGAGAAACAGGATGTTTTCTGTCCATCTGCTTGTTTTTTATCCTGTGCTTCCATCCCGGCTCCCAGGGCCCCGGGTGTGTAAGTCATGCAGAACCTGGCCTGGTGGGCATCAGCGTGTAGCTTCCCGCCTGGCTCAGTCAGCCACTGTCCTTCATCCACCCTGCGACCAGCTTTTGCCTCTTGTTGCGCCTTCTTTTGTTCTCTGGTTCTTGTTGTTTCCACCTCATAAATCCCCCTACTTGGTTTTAGAGACAGTCCAAGCCAGAGAATATGAAATTGTCCACATTTAAACCGAAGTCCTCTTGACTTTCCTCATGTTGTTGTTCTCAGACCAGAAAATGGTCATATATTTCAGGTCTTTTTGTTTTTAACACAGAAATCAAGTCATTATTCTCTCTTAAGAGCTGCTGTTATTCAACTAAAGACCATTGTGATGTGCTTGCTGCATTGGCAGTTAAGTCCACTTGGTAGATAAATAACTCAAACCTTGCAGGAAAACATTCCACTGTGTACCTCAGCAAAAGGGGCAGATCATTAATACATCAGGAATTTTTTGGGGTTTTGTCAGTAGTAAACACCTCCAAGGTTAATCCCCGAATACCATTTGATAGGCCCAGTTCAGAGATGGAGGCAGGTAGGGAAACAAAAACACATTAATACTTGTTTTTCTTTATCAAGACATAGAGCATTTGAGAATATGTGTGCAATACACTGAGCCTGTGAAACACAATTACGTATGGAGGTTAGCCAAGCTTGTTAAGGACTGGCGATACATGTACATGCTACATACACACACACACACACACACACACACACACACACAGAATGCATACCCATTTGCCCCAGGCCCTGGTAAGTCAAGCTACCTGGGTCTAAGCTGTGTTTGGTCCTCATTGCTTCTGAGAGGGAGCTTCCCATTAAAAGACAAGGCGCTGATTATCATCCTGGACTGTCAGTTTTCTCTCCGTGGCTGGCAACCTTGCCTATAGGCATCTTTCCTGACTGTTGTTTACCTGGACTGTGTCCTTGCCAACTTGGACCACATTTGCTTTCTACACTCGGCTTCCTCTGCCAACAAGGACGCAGCTGCAATCAATAACAAGCTGCTTCCCACGTCTGATGCTGTTCAGGCTTCCCGACCTTAAGGGGCTTCAAATCCAAGTCCACTTACTTAAGGATAAAACCCTGATGTTTTTTCAATCATCAGAGATCCCTGCCTCTTCTGAATCTTTCTCTAGCTTCATTCCAGAATAACGGGCACACCTGGAGCCAAAGGCAACTGGGAAACAGTGTCAGAGAAATGCACACAAGAGCCTGTGTCTCTCAATGGGATGTTTTAAAAAATCACCTTGACCGTCCGATTCCTGTTGAATTTATTGCAATGAATATTCTTTCCTCTTTTAAAAAGCAATTGAGATAGTTATTTTTATTTGCAGTTATCCAAGTGAGAGACAATGGACATGGTCTAGGGGTGAAGTTGAGAGCAGTTTTCAACTAAACACCAACGGCTGAGACAGAATCTTCCGGAAGCAGTGAGGTGGGCAAGAAAGAGAGGAAGCTTGTCCCCCACTCAAATGGCCAAAATCAGGCGTATTTTTGTCGAACCACCATCATAAAAAGATTCACTGACAATGTTTTTTTCTCTGATGTGACTGGATATTTGGGTCTCATGCATACCCATGTCTCCAATCTTGGTGAAAGGTACGTTTTTAAAATAGTTTTAGTTGCAGGCCATTTGGATGAGGAGGACACGTTGTTACATCTTTGCATCGCCAAGTCGGACGGAGTCAACAACAGCTTGACAGGTGCCTGATTTTGGGTAGAGAACACAGCACGTTGAACTCTGTTCCTTCAACAAGCCAAGGAATCCGTTCTGTTGTTTTTTAATATCAGGCCGTTCTGAGGGGCAATACCAAGGGCTCCATTTTAACCTCTGTTCAGTAGCTCCTGAGACTGCCTGGAAATTAACTGCCAAATTAGACATACAGCCTGGATGGACAGCTAATTGACAATGAATACGTTTTTGATACTATCTCAGCTTAGGAGATTATCTACAAATTGCTTTACGCATTGAATGGCTCCAAATTGTTATGTGGACATCTGTTTTCATTGGCCGCAAATATGCTATTCACAATGACGATTTTATCATTAACTGAAATCATGGCCTCACCCACCCTATTAGTCTGTAAAGGTCTAACTTTTTCATAAATATCTCTTGGGGGGTGGTGTATTTCTGGGATGAGGGATTTCTTATGAAATATGTCCTTTTTTTTTTTTTTTTAACTATTAAGAATGTTCTTTTTTTTTTTTTAAGATTTTATTTCATTATTTTCAGAAAGAGGGGAAGGGAGAGAGGCATCATGTATGGTTGCGTTTCACCTGCCTCCAGCCACGGACCTGACTGGAGACCTGACTTGCAACCTTGTTACGTGCCCTGGCTGGGGAATCGAACCTGCGACCTTTGGGTTTGCAGGCCGGCGCCTTAACCACTGTGCTACCAGCCAGGGCAAATATGTCCTTCTATTGATTCACCTTAAAGAATGCAGCTGTTCTTGCTGTACCCAAACACATTTTTCCTAAATGGCTCATTTAAAACTGATCCTGGAGTGAAAAATAAAGAATTCCTATCTTCATCTGCATGTCTAGGCTTTGACAGTATTCAACTTATTCCGGAAATTCTCTTGATGAAGCTAGTATGTGTTTAACAGTCAAAAGAGATCCCAGAGAAAATCATCAGACACACCCATATTAGGGGATATTCTACAGAATATCTAATCAGTTCTCCTTAAAATGATCAAGGTCATCAAAAACAAGAAAAGCCTGAGAAACTCTCAAAATGGAGATGAGCCTCAGGAGTCATGATAGATGAAATGTGGTGTCCTGGAGGAGATCCTGAGACAGAAAAAAGACATGTGTCAGAAACTAAAGAAAAACAATGAATTATGGCAACTTGGTGAAAAAATGATGTAGCCATTCCTTAGTTGTAACAATTGCGCCGTACTCATGTAAGATGTTTACAGGGAAAACTGGGTTCACGGTATATGGGAACTCTCTGCACTATCTCTGCAACTTTTCTTTAAATCCAAAACTATTTGAAAAAACATAAAAAGAGGTCTCATCAAGTGGGATTTCCTAATTTGTATCTGAGAGGGTCATTGACATCTGGGTGAAAATTTAGTCTCTTAATTTCATTTCTGTGCTGTGGCTGCAAGTACAGACCTGGTCTTAAATCACTTTGGACAAGTTACTTGATTTCTCAGAAGCTCTGCCCTTATCTATAAAATGGGAGTAATGGTCTACCTCACAGACACCTCCTAAGAATCTTACGAGATGTTTAAAAATGCTGCAATAGTGCCTGCAAATACAAAGTGATCACGGAAACATGATCTGTTATTACAAATAATAAAAGAAACCTGCATTTTCCCTTTGTGCAACCGCAGGCTTCCAGTTGAGGAGCTGAAAGGACAGTGTTCGATTTCCTTGCTAGCAGAGCTTCAGGGTCACAGGAAGCTGTTGGAGGGATGGGTAGATAAGGCACGCCCTTTGGAAACGAGGATGGTGAGAGGGGCAAAGTGGGGGAAGGCTTTGAATGTAGAAGCCTCTGCTAAACTGAAATGGAAATGGCTTAGGAGCTGCCTATAGATTAGTCACAGATTGTTACTTGACTTAAATTCACTGACATATTTTAATGGCAGATCAGGGTGTTCAGAGCAGAAGGCAGAAAGAAGAAGTCAGTCAATAAAGCTGCCCTTGTCTGTTCTTCTTTAAGTGTCCTTCTCTGCAATGGTCTAATGCACCATGTCACAGCCATCTACATGCCTGTAATGACCATGGGTCATTGATTTTCACATTTTGGTTTGATGCTTGCCTGGTGGTTTGTGATTTGAAAATCTATTCTACTCAGAAGGAAACTACAAATGATGGTCAAACATAACAAATCTTGAACTCTAACTACCCAGAAAATGACAGCCTCTGAAATTAATGACCTGATGGTCAAGGGCATGTTGTGTTCTCTTTTCAAGGCTCTGAGGAACATCAAGGAAGAGTGGGCATATGCTCCCTTTTTCTAATTGTTTGACAAACAGAAGTTTTTCCTGAAAATCTTTTGTCTGCCTCCACTAGAAATCTCATGTAGCTATCACACGATGATTACTCATTGGGGTTAGGCTTCGAAGTAGTCTGCTGTATCAATAACACATGAAAATCAGTTGCTAAAATCAGTATTTCAAAAAGTAGGTCAAAGCTGGTGGGTACCTAACAGTCTACTTCCCTACATTTTTCTATTGTTGCCTAGTGAAGAGGCTCAGTAATTGGCCACTTCAAAACAATGCTGTCACCTGGGTCCACAGAACCTTGCTGGCAATAACATACATTTCTTAATCTTTATTTCAATTAATCCCAGTAACAGCATCACAGGAATATAAGTGACTTTTACAGATGGGCTAGGGAGAAACTGATATGTTTCCTAGCTGAGAAAAATTATATTAAAAACGAACAAAAATAATAAAAGCTAATAATTGAGGTCATGCTCTATCTCAAGTGTGCATTATCCAGCAGCCTGAGGATGCTGCTAAAACATAAGGTCATGTCACCCCCTTTCAAAACTTCTCATAGCTTTTTATATTACTCAGTACGAAAGCTAAAGTCCTTGATATGAACTTCAAGTGCCCCACACGGTCCCCCCAGCAGCCCTACCACACACCCCACTATAATTGAAATGAATTCAACTCTTACTCTGCTCCAGCCACATGGACCAGCCCCGCTCCTGTTTTACCCTCAAACATACCAAGTACACCTCCACCCCAGGACTTTTGCATTTGCTCCCTCCCCCTGCCTAGAATGTTTGACAACCACTCTCTCTAGTTACATACCCACTTACTTCTGGTCTTAACTCAGACTCACCTTCTTAGTGAGGTCTCTGGACAGTCTAACAATCTGACTTCAGATCTTCCTTTCCTGATATATTTTTTCTTCATAGCACCTAACATGCTTTATATACTTAATTTATCTGATATACCATTTCCCTTTTACAGTGTAAGCCCCCTGAGGGATGGAGTTTGTCTTTTTATTTTTTATTTTTTTTGTCACAGCTGTATTAACAGTATTTGGAAGTCTCTGGCATATAGTAGGTGCTCAATAAAAATCTGTGCATAAATGAATAAACTCGACTAACTGTCACATCAACCCTAGGAGAAAGGAAGCACTGTTTTTTTCATTTTTCAGGAGAGGCAACTTAAACTTGGAGACATTAAGTCACCAGCCCGGGAAGTAGTGATGGCGGAGGTTGGAGGCCCTGCTCTTAGCCTCTGTTCTCTTTCTCTCTCTCTCTCTCTGAGAGAGCTGTGTGCAATCACAATCCTCCTTGTATTCCTAATGAGGTTCGGCCTCCACAGTCAAACCTCCAAGACTATGCAAGCTGGCCTCCAAGTCTTTGCAGATGTAGCTCCTGACCTCCGCCTCAACCCTGACCTTTAGCCAAACAGACCATGGTGTTCCCAGGTCTCTGATTTTCCTTATATTGCTTTCTTCCTCCTCAACTTGTTCAAATTCATTCTCTACTGCTCGACTCAAGAGAAATGCCACAAGTCCTTGAAGTCCTCTGATGATCTTGAACTTCTATTGTTTATGATGACTGCACATAGAATAATTTCTCTTCTGTAGTTCTTAATTAAGGCAGAGGCCACTTCTGCTTGACCCTTGTCTTTACCACATGCCACATGGATGCACTCTACTCAACGCATCTAACAAACACACAGGCCAATCCCTCTTGCAATGGTGTGATGTATTTCAGAGTGGGGAATAGTTCACGACGCGAACACCCCAATAATCCATGAACGCAGAATATGATTCAGAACATAAAGGTATGTTTGGGAAAGAGAAGGTTTAAAAACTGCCAATTCACTCACTCACTCAGTCAGCACAATTTAGAAAATCAATCAAACTAGGTGCTTGGCTGGTTGACATGT
The DNA here is from genome assembly GCA_004026585.1 of Noctilio leporinus. Classification (NCBI taxonomy): domain Eukaryota; kingdom Metazoa; phylum Chordata; class Mammalia; order Chiroptera; family Noctilionidae; genus Noctilio; species Noctilio leporinus. The sequence continues at coordinate 7,097 of PVIW01001524.1, forward strand.
GTTGACAAAACAACAAGTAGATTGAATTTCCTCTGCTTTCTATGGAGTCTTTTTGCTGTTATATAAAATGCACTTAAGACATTTAAGGTACTATACGGACACAAATCTTTTTTTTTCTTTCATAAGTACATAATCACTTAAGTTTGGGGTAGGCAATGACAATCAGGAGAGACGGGGACATATTTAAAACAAATACATATTCAACGATATTTCACATATTGACAATATAGGTTGGGTGAATACCAGGATCTGCCAGGTATGAGTCTGTTCAAATGATTTCCCCAGTCCTGTTTTATGAGAAACAGGAGTAGATGGATCTGGTGGCTGGGTGTTCCTCGGTAACAGCACCTCGAGACGTGCAGGGTGAGGTGATCACATACGCACACATATATCAAGTTACTGTCAGGTTGCCATATGTACTCCCAGCTAGAGTGTGTAGGCAGAAATTGGCCAGGAAAACACTTTTCTGGAAGTTCCAGAAGCTCTTGGACTCTGCACCGGACTGTTCCCAAGCCAGCTGACAACGCCTGCCATCGGCAAGCTGCCCCACAGAGCTGACAGCCCCTGAGTTACTGAGGGCTGGAAGGTGACAGCCTCGAGTGTGTCCTATTTACCCCTCTTAGCCTCTGTTCATTCCTCTCTAGTCTCAGGAACTAAAAATCACACAGTGAGTTAAAAATACTAACTCCACTAGGTGAGGGTGCATCCCATCTACCAAGTGAGTCACTTTCATACACATCCAGTAGAAGTATAAAGTGGTCCATCTTTTCCGAAAGATAATTTGGGCAACAGGTAACGTAAGTCTTTACAAAATGTACACCCCTTTCCCTAGTAATTCCACATATAGACAAAAATGGCATGAAGTGATCTAGGCATGTAAAAATATCACTTAAAATATCTACTCTCTGTCTGCATCAGATCCAGGCATGTAAAAATATCGCTTAAAATATCTACTCTCTTTCTTCATTGCTTCAAACACAATGGCAGGATGTGGTGTTTTTCAAAGGGGTGTCAGTTGCTTGCTTGTCATGATCACAGGATTCAGTGTAGCAGCGTCCACTACCAATGAATGGGAAAGCAGAGAATAGAAGTGACTCTGGGATGAGGCCACCAGAGATGTCCCAGGAAGGGGGACCTGAGCTGGGCCTTGCAAGTAAGCACAGGGTGTCTAAACCACCAGCCATTCCCTCGCTTATTCACACGGCCCCTTGCCTGCATTTTCCAGAATCAGAGTTGCTTGGTCAAGTTTGGGAAGCCAGCTTTCAGGGAATGAGCAAGAGCCTTTTCCCCATGTGAGTCTTTTCCAAAATGCATTGTATGTAGCGTTCACAGGTACAAAGGATACTGATAGATGCTGCTGGAAAATGTTCCACCATTGGTCACTTGGGGTGATGTAGCTGAAGTTATACAAGCATTTTGGCTGCAGAACTTCTCTGAAATGTTATTATGCATCAGAAAACTCCGGGAATGAAGCATCAAGGGCAGAAGAGTGTTCCGGACTTATTTGATGACAGAGTTCTTTTTCTTTGCACCTATTAACATTCTATAGACCACATGTCCCAAAGAATGCCATGTTGGAAACTAGATAGGCCAGAATACTGGAGTTTGCCAACACAGGAAAAACAGTTCTGCAGAGCAGCACTTGTGGCCATGATTCCAGGCCCTTCTTTCGCATCAGCTCTGGTCAGAGTATCCTTTGGTTGATCAACAACCCAAACTGGGTTGGGACAAAGAGCCATCACACTTGAGATCTTAAACCCCTTCTGTAAATAACACTTGTGCCAATCGCCAGAGATTTCCATGCTTAGATGACAGGACTTCCACACTGGCTGTCAGTCAAGAGACGTCTGGAGTACCCTCAAGAGGATTTAAAAACCCCAACCAGGCACATGTGTATCTGGGACAAAATCCCACATTCCATTCTCACCCTGAACACTGTCTTGCGATGGCAAAGGGCCACCTATCCAAGAGCTTCAGGGTTCACCTGGCATTGCCAACAGTAAATATGTCAGTCACGATCACAGAGTGCCTAACAGTCTGAATTCACATTCGTATCAAATCCAGGATCACTGCCCGAAGCTGCCTTTGGATGGGTTTCCACCCTAGGACCCACCAAGAGAAGTCTCTCCTGATCACACAGTCACTTGCTCCTGCTCAACATCATGGGGATAGTGCATTTGACAGCCACATGCTGGAGACTTGGGTTCACAGCACTGCACAGCAGGACACCGCACCCACAGCAAATGACAAAGTGAGATGAAGGTAAATCAACCAACCTGCCCCACCCTAATTTTGAACATTCAAAGCTGCACAGACTGGTTTTCACCTGATGCTGGCACGCTGTCATGTTTCTGCACAGGGAGTGCCTCACTTTAGCCAAGGCTAGCTGAGAAGATGTCATCTCTAGCTAAAGCAACTGCAGTCTTTCAAGTAAAAAAAAATTAAACTTCCATAAGAAGGTAAGCCCAGCGACACTGTTAAGGTACATTCATATGGGCTCAACACATTGTTAGCCATTTTATAATTCAGTTGTTCTCTTTTATTTGGCTTAGGTCAATAGGGAGAATGTGTATTTTTTTCCTGTTTGAAAGAATGGAAAGTCAGGACACTGGATACTTTCTGCAAAGCTGAGAAATTCTATTTCTGAGCCAAGAGTCAAATGAAGGATGCTTACATTTTTCCTTTCAAGTATTTTCTCTACTTCTCTGCTTCTCCCTGTTCAGAAAAATATGAGACTCTCATGTGTATATGAATGTGTCCAAACTCATCAAATTATATTTATGTATATTAAATATGTGTATTTTATATAGCAATAAAAATTAGATGAAATAAAATTAACTCATAAAAATGTGATTCTGTTATTTAAAAATTGACTCAACTATTGTAAAAAAAATAAACACCTCTACTTGTATAGCCTGGCTGCGTCCAAAATGTGTTTACAATCCCTAAGAAAGTGAATAAGAATGGGTTACATGTTCGGTGTGTTTCACGCTAGGGCTAAATCTGACCTAACTGGATCCTTTAATCCCTATCAGCTTTTTGCAGGGAGTCATCCTAAGGACTTTCATGGGCACTTCAGATAAAGCATGTACCTGGGAGACCAATGGACACTGAAGCCTTTGTGCTAAACGGGACCTCAGAGAAGGCTGGAAAATGCATGCTGTGCCAGGGGGTCCAGGCCAGTGTCACAAAGCAGACCGGAGGAAGGGGCGGCCCGAGGGACCACAGCAGGGAGGTAGAGACATGGCACAGAAGGTCACACAGGGTGTGCACGGTGGCTGGAGAGGCTGGAGGCTTGGGGGAGGCAGTGACAAAAGGAGAAAGAAATAGCACAAAGGCAAAGTGAACATCTGAGGGCAGTTGATGAGTCGTGCTTAGAGCCAAGCGTGTGCGTACTGTGTACAGTCTACTGGGTGAATCCAGAGGGAGGTGCGAAGTGTCCTGCTATGCGCGAGTGGAACAGAGGGGCAAGAAAAAACTCAAGGTCAGAAGTCACAGGAACCGAGCTGAGGTCCAGGCCTTGGAAGGCGGGACTGGCAGCCTCAGCCAGGACTACTCTGTGGTTCTACACTTCATTTAACTTTTCAGGGACTGGGGTAATATTTTCTTTACAGGATATAGTCCATTATTTACTAAGGAGTAACTTTTATTTGAGAGTAGTTTCTTAGCCTTTTTTGGAAATTTCCAGTTCAAGGGACTGAAATTGGGCAAGTGAGTGTGGGCCTGCCCACATGCGGAGGCTGGAATGTCACCCAAACTGAGGCCAAAGGGTGTCCCTGCACCTCTGCTTCTCCTGGGGGCTGGACCAGGACCCTGAAACAGGGGACATGCCTTCATGTCCAGCCTTCTTGGGTCTCATGGGAAGGCCAGCTGTTTTCTCTCCATTTGAGGAAACTGAGGCCAGTTAAAGGTTAATTGAAGAGTTTAAGGACATAAGCAATGCTGAGAAAACCAAACCAGAATCCAGAGCTCTGAATCCTTTTGTAAAAAGCCAATATTCAAACCAGTGTAACACTTAACAGCCCACTTCACATGGACTTTGGAACTGGGAAAGGAAAAAACACCAGTGAATACCAGCGTGCATGGCTCTCATAAAACCTTTGGGATGGGCATCTTCCCGGCGCCAGCACCGTTTTGGTAACAGGAAAGCTTGAACAAGCATGTGATACTAATAGCTACCATCTAATGGAAACTTATTTCAGGCCAGGCATTGCTCTAAGCACTTGGTCTAAGTTAATTTATTTAATATTCATAACAATGTTGTGAGGTAGATGTTATTATTATCTCCATTTTACAGAGGGAGGTACCAAGGCTTAGAAAGGTCACAAAACATACCTGAGGTCACACAGCAGTGAGGGCCAGAGTCTGCACCCACACACACAGTCTGAATGAAGAGCCTATGGGCTTATCACCTGTGCTCTGCTGTGTCCTTATGGGGACAACTGCATCCTTGGGCAAGATTTGTCAACTATACTCAATGTATATTCCTTTCACACTCATAATTCAAACCTCTAGATTAGAATACTTGCATCCATAGATTCATGGACCACTGGTGCCACGTAACCAAGACTCATTTAAAGTAAGAGAGACCCTGAGCTTCAGGAAGACAGGGTCCTGGTTCTGTTTGTCTTTAGGTTCTTCCGGCTTAACTGAATGTCTGGAATAAAGCAGTTGCTCACTACGCATCTGGTGAAATCTGGCTCGCACAGTCCATACTCACCCCTACAAGAAGAACCCGGGTCTTGCACAGAGCACAGTGAATTGTTTTCTACTCATCTGTCTCTTCCCCTGGGCTCCCAGGCTCTATGAGCGCAGGCATTATATGTTATTTTTGTTTTTATCCCAAGTGAAAGGCAAAGTGCTTGGGACATAGCCATGCTCGGTAACATTTTGGTGACTAGGTGAATTCAATTTCCAGAGCCTCATGCCTGTCTGGGGAGAATCCTAGATGTACCACCACCAGCCATCTGATGAGCGTTGCCTGAGTCCTCACACTCCACTGTGATCTGCGCCCGGTTGGAGGTGGGATTTGTTGAGTCAAATCCACCAGCCTCCACTGACGCTACAAAAGGCAGTTTCCTTTTGAGGTGAGTGTGGCAGAGGAAGGGTGAGCAAAAACAGAGGCTGAAGTGGGGGATACCCATGTGACAAAAGAGGGGGTTCTGACACTAATGGAACCACCAAGTGCTTTTCTCAGGGAAATTTCTGCCCTGAACATGTAATGCAGCTCAGAAAGTTCACTGGATACGCTAAGAAGTGGTGAGAATTGCTGTTGAAAAGAAATGATGGGCTCCATCTATAGAAGGCTGTGAAAACCAGGCAGACTGGTGAGGGATTGGGAGCCTTGGGTGCCAAGAACCATGATGAAAGGAGGTGGCAGGATTTCAGGAACTGTGTTCAGGGAGTTTATGGACAGAGCAAGGATTCAAGTAGGGGCCCTTCTGTGTGAAATTCTAGAATAGAATAGGACCTTTCTTTCTAACTGGTGGGATGTCTGCAGCATGGCTAAGTAAAAGGAAGATAACTTTGAACCAAGGGTCTTCTCAGAGCCACAGATCATCCCTTCCTACTAATGATGTCAACTAACATACAGCTTGAGACCCTAGAAGAGATGTGCCAGTGTCTCACAAAGACAGGACGTGGTCCTGGAGCCATCAGTGGTTCTCAGCGTTCATTTCCTAGTTCTGCCTCTTCCCATACGTCCCGCAGCTACAGAATCACACATAAATTATCCTAAGTGTATTATTTAAGGGTGACAATTGACATTCCAAGAAAAAATGGTTCCATGATCAACTAAGATTAGGGAACAGAGCGGCATTGGGAATAGTTCTGGATTACAGAATCAGTTACATCTGAATTTCAGTCCCTCCTTTGCTGCTCCTTGGCTGTATGACCTGGAAAAGTCACTTTTATCTCTTAATTATCAGTGTTTTGACATATGAAATACACAGCAATCAATCATTACTCAAATAAGATAATATATGTGAATGCTTTGGAAATATATAATGAAGCAAAAGCACATAAAAAATGTAGTGAGAATTCATTGGGAAACTTTAAATATTTATCTGTTGTCTAGACTGAACTATGTCCCCTGATCCTTAAAATTTATAGGCTGAAGCCCCAACCACCAATTTCACCGTATTTGGAAATAGGAACTTTAGGAGGTAATTAAGGTTAAGTGAGGTCATCAGAGTAGATTCCTAATCTGATGACACTTGTGGCCTGATAAGAAGAGAAACAGACACACACCACTCTCTCCCTTTCCCTTCCCCACTCTCTCACCACACACCAGCACCCAATAAAGGCTCCGTGAGGTCACAGCCAGAAGAGACTTCTTCCCAGAGCCCAGCCATGCTGGCACCCCCATTTGGACTTCCAGCCCCCGAAACTGGGAGAAAATAAATGTCTGCTCTTAAGCCACCCAGGATCTTGTGTCAGCCTGAGCTGCCTAAGACATCCATATATTTTATTATTATCCATGCTTCCATTTATATCTTCACAGTTGATGTAGGGTACTCAGAAATGAAAGCTAGCATAAAGAGGCGAAGGAAACTACTATTTCCATAAAAATCCTCTTTGGGAGCAGAACTGCATTTCTGAGACTTGCAAAAGTAGATGAAATGCATAGACATTTTGTTTTTTAAAGGAAAAGAAAGAAAAGGCCTTCAGCGGCACCAGTGACCTTTACGTAGAACTCAGTGTACGGTTCCAAGATGCAAAGAAAGTAAGTGCCACCTGAAAGCAACACGCGTGGAAGGCTGCAGGGTTTAGGTGGCAATCATTTTATATGGGTGCCAGTTGAAGAAAAGTCAAAATAGATATGCGTTATATTTCCCCATTCAAAATAAAAACAACTTTATTGAGACTCATGTTAAGGGATTATACATGATTCTTGGCTTCTTACATCTAAAATGATCTGTCCTACTAGGTGGAAAATTACAAGTGAGAATGTGGTCAGCCTGGTTAACTCATTCTTTGAGGATTAGGCCCACAGCTTGGAAGCCATTCCTGAATTCCAAAGTAAGTTCTTAAGTACATATTATTTTTTTCCTATTTTATTGGTGAAGACACACCAGCTCAGAAAGGTCAAGTAAATTACCAAAACCCAAGTACCTATGGAACAGTTGAGCTCCATTGGAACCCAGATCCGACAGCAGAGCCCTACTCCTGCCCAGGGAGGCAACTCTAAGTCAAGGTCACTTCCTGCCCAGCACCAGCTTATTCTACATCGTCTAAATGTCCGCACCTGACATGCTATTCCATGTGGTTCATGCCATAAAAAGGCACAAGGGCACTCGATGAGATTCACCTTTATCTGTCAATTTTACCCCCATGGGAAGTAATATATAAGCTTCTTTCCTAAACACTGCTGAAAAGCAGATTTGAAAAGTGGAGAATAACTAAAGGGTGGATCCAAGACAGGGGACCCAGATATTCAAGACAAGCTCTGGGGCAAGAAATGAGCCTTGCACCTGGAACCTGTATGCACAATTGGGTCTGGTTGCAAAACTGGTTCCCCCATTCTCCATCTCCTCTTGAATCCATGGCCCCCATGTGGGGTTCTGAAGCTCTTCCCATCCCGTTGAATCTGGGTTACCCTTCAGGTTTGCTTCAGCCATGAGAATGCAGAGACAGGAATGCTTGCCACTTCCAGCCTACGTGTCCACAGGCCTCGGTGCTCCCTGTTGCTCTCTTCGACCTCACCTCAGCTGGCAAACAATCGTGGTTTAGTCTACAGGACGAGAGGCCAGCAGAACAAAGCCAAGGCCGCCCCAGACATCCAGCCACCAAGACACCCTGCTAACTGACCACAAACATGTGAGTGAACCCAACTTAGGTCAGCCAAGCTGGACCCCCCACAAGCAATGCCACCTCAGCAACCTTAGCTGCATGAGTAAAACTAAATGTTGACTAATACAGGCGACTGACGTTTGTGGCTGTTTTTATGCAGCATTATCATGGCACTTGATAGCACAGGAATTGTCCTGTCTTTCCCATGCCGGGAATCTAAATCTCTCTGCCTAGATGCGGTGGCCTAGGCGTCCTCTGTGCGGGCTGGGCTCCTGCCTGGGGAGAGCTAACAGCACCCCTCTGGTAGAAAGACAGTGAAAGGTTTTGCTCCTGTGTACAGTACAGCCCACAAATCTCCTGTAGGCTGCTGCCTTCATCCTTCAACCTGAAGGAAGTGAAATCGAACGCCAGCTCCTGGGCCCAACCACTTCCCATCGGACCCCCACAAGAGTAAGAGCTGACTAGGGAACTTCAGCACCAGGTTTCTCATTTCGCAGGGCAGAGCTACACTATTTCCCCATGCAGATATCGGTGACAAGGATTTATAGGAGGGGAGGTTATCTCTCAGCAGAGCCTGAATTGTGATACTCCCCACTGTCAGTAGATGTCATGTAACTCCATAGTTTCTCTGACCCTGATAGATTTTTTTTTTGGAAAAATATGGCTTCAAATAGACTATTGATCTTTCTAAATTCCTTTTTCAAAGGCTGAAATTTTCTCCAATAGACAGGGAAAGAATACATTATGATGATCTATTAACAAGCATTTCCCCAATTAATTCTCATTCATACTTTATGGCGAAACCTAGCAAATCAACTAGCCACTATGTACCCTAGTTACTGATTCCAAACACAAAGCCATCAATAACTTCGATGACTGCTTGCTTTCATTACCCATCCTCACCATAATCTAATAACAAGCTTTCATTTCTAGGCGAGCCACAAACACAACTCTACAACTCAATACCGCATTGCTGTATATCAGCTGACTCAAACTTGCTTTTAGCCGATCAATATAAAAAGCTCTCACCCTCCACTGGAAGACAGAGGCCAAGGACCTAGAATCAGCTAATCAGTCTGGGCTTGAGCAAACCTAAGGCTGCTTATTTGCGTGCTGTCTCTTATAGGAACTAGCATTTCCCCCGTGCAAAATCTGCCGGCTCCAGGGCTCAAACTCCTCTAAAAAGGCTGCATTTCAAGAAAAATACAGGTCAAAGCCATATTGTTCTGAGGCTGGCGGGCACCTACGAAAATTAGGTAGACTGGATTATAGACATCTAGACTCAGCTTAACTTTTAAATCTAGCTACTTGCATTAGACCTATCCCAAAGCTTCAGAAATAGGTACCCCCTCTACTCAAAATCTGGAATCTTATTTATTTTTAAAGATTTTATTTATTATTTTCAGAGAGAAGGGAAGGGAGAGAGGCAAAGAGGGAGAGAGATATCAATGTGTGGTTGCCTTTCACCTGCCTCCAGCTATGGACCTGGCCGGAGACCTGGCTTGCAACCTGGTTGTGTGCCATGGCTGGGAATCGAACCAGCGACCGTTGGGTTTGCAGGCTTGTGCCTTATCCACTGTGCCACCAACCAGGGCTCAGGTCTTTAGAAACAGTAGTTGGAATAAACTAACCTCAAAAGTGCAAAGAAAAAAATTAAAAATGAATTTCAGTAAAATAATATCCAATAGAGCAGGTGAAGTTGTGATTGAGAAAACAGCTATTTCATGTCTCCTACCTCCTACTAATCTCAGGGAATACATTCACTGAGTTGATGTTGGACAAAGAGCCCACTAAATGTAAATGGTTCAATGTTTTTCCTTCTGACTGCATACACTGTAACTGGTGGTTGTTAATGCACGCAGGACAATGTCATTGTAAGGCTGGTGCCATTACTTCTCTTTCTAGGCTGGAAGCCCCTTGAGATCAGGGGCCACACCTTCCTGTTTCACTGCTATGCATTCAGTGCCAAGAGGAGTAGCATCTGTCACTTAATAGGCATGCAATACATACTTGCTGAATGAATGCATACATGAATTCATGCATCATTAGACTAGCTAACCCATCAAGGATCCTGGTCATAATACTCTCTCTTATTAGAGGCAGAGTTTAAGGTTCTCTCCATAAGGATGGCAGCTTCCTGGACCATTCAACCTGCACAGCCCTCTTTCACTAAAATAGATGCATTGGCACCTTGCACAGATCTTTTTACTAGGCTGGTGCAGGCATCCTCCAGGTCTGTGAGTGTCAACCTCTAAGCATATGAATACACAATCCTCTGAAAAATTGTCCTCAGCTAACAAGAACTGCCTCACCTGTAAATGTCAGAGGGGTTACGTAACCCCTCTCTGGGAGTGGCCAACAGCCAATGACAAAATGACTCCAGGCTACAAGAGGTGAAAAGCCTCGTCCCCTGCCCTCAAGGTGGAGCAGTTTTGTGTTGTCATTCAGTCACCTCAGCTCGGGGTGGAAACAGGGTTAGACTAGATGTTTGCTGAACTCTTGGCTCTGCTTGACTTCATCCTGGCATATCCTGAACCCTCACTTCTTAGACAGCTTTCCCCTCCAGAGCATGCCCTTACTAAGTGAATTGCACAAGAGTCCCATTTCCAGCTCCAGATGGGAATCAAGAGTCCCATCCTCAGAGGCAGATGACAGTCTCTGGCATGCATGTGTTTTATCTGTCATGGTTACTTGACTTCTTCATCTAGAATGAGTTGGGCTGTGATACAGAGAGAAGGAGGTGCCCTGGCTCCTGTGCACTATCCCTGGCATTTCAGAGGTGGTGAAGAAGTCATAATTATAAGGACTGTAAAACTGGGTAGCTGCTTCTTGAAGAGAGAAAAATGCAGACTTAGGTAGATTCATCGTTAGTTTAGAGCAAAGTGTGAATGTCAAACAGCCTTCCTCATGGTGCTTAAAAAGGCCCCATCTCCTGTAACTGGGGGGCCAACGGTGCTGACGTTGAGCCCAGAACCTCATTGTTAAAGCTGGGAAACTTCAGAAGGAATTAAATTCTTGGTGTTGACAAGTCTCCTAAACCAAAGACCTGGATGGGGGAAAAGTCAGGCCTTTGATGCTGAGAGCAAGTCTAAGAGAGGATCCCGAGTGGCTCCTCAAGGGAAGTGAAAAGCAAAGCTGGATGGAGGTAATTGATCAATACAGGGACACCTCGCAGGACACAGGACCTCACAACATCTTGGTAAGAACCTGAACGCTATTCCTTGCACAGTGCAGGGAAGGCTCTCAGAAGCCTGCCAAAAGCCAATGCCATATTGAATGCAGACGAGATTCCACAGTTTCAATAGCAAGGCACAAAGACAAGGGTCAAAAAGCACAGAGGGGTAAGCATGTAAGAACAGATCTACCCTACATGACCCGCAACCATCAGCTGACTATTCCTCTGGGCGCTCAGACAGCCACTTGTGTTTGCAAAGCTCTGGTAATGGGAAAGCAGCCTTGTTGAGAAGCTCCTTAGTGTGTCCTTTATGGATCAGAAATGACAGGCTGCACTATTACAGAACTGGGCTCCTGGTAACAATGGGGATGACCGGGGTCCGGAATGCAGAGGCCAGTGGCGGCACTTATCTATTGGAAGGAACGTGGGATAATTACTTTAATTAGCATGCAGGTTGGAATTGCTGTCCTAGAGGCCCTGAACCCCAGTGATCTGCAGATACAGCTAAGAGAACATGGTGTTATTAAGGGCAAAAAGATGGACAAGCAGCAAGGATATTGCTTAATACGGGTAATAAAAATAAAGCAAGGACAGATAAATAGGAGACTGAGGTCAGCTGCCCCAAAGAAAAATCACAATCCTTTTCCAAGTTTCCAGACCTGGGCCAAATTCTCAAATTCTACACTCCTTCAACTGAAGGAAAAGGATTGTATAAAAGCACAGCAAAAGTACACAACCCTTCCCCAAAGTGACCTTTAGTTGTTTCATTTAGTAACAATGTACTGGGGAAAGAGAAATATTCAGATCTTTTGAGGACTGGTAGGTGGTGAGTTGAAGCTGATACTGGTGCCTGGAGACCCAAAGTGCTCCATGGCCCACATGACGGTATAAGGTTTCATAGGAACCAATAATATGTGAACTCCTTATACAGAGGAATTTCACTTTGTGTCCACTGGAAACATGGAACTACTTAGTGCCATTTGCCTGGTTCTCAAACGTATAATCAGAATGGATGGCAGAAACTTTTTAGCCAAGACACTAATTTAAAAACCAGATCAAATTCCAGGCCAATGGCAGAGAGAGGTATGATACTGTGTGTCCAACCACTAGAATATACCTGTGTCCTCGAACCAAGAGACAAAGTACTAATGGTCCTGCTCTCCATCACTCTCAGGGACCTAAGTTAGGAATTTGTGCTTCTCATTCCTATAACTTTAGTTTGAGTGGTTAGAGGTCCTGGTTCGCAGACAGAGGATGTTTCTATCATGGATGCAGTAAAGAGTCTCACTCAACTTTAAACTATTGCTTCTGCCCAATCACTTTGGGGCCCTTGTATGAGTAGACCCACAGGAATAGAGGGGATTTGCCATGTGGACCGAGGTAACTGACACTGATTATCATGAAGAGATAAGGCTGCTGTCACATAATGAGGGTAGATAAGATTCTATTTAGAACTCAGAAGATAAACTGGGCACCTCTTGGTACTGTCATGCTATTTTAGTTGTCAACAGGCAAGGACAGCAACCATAGCTAGGTAAGGGCTTGGGAATGAAGAGCTTAAATCTCTCTTCCCCAAGGATTTAGACCTGACAAATGTTACCCAGCAGAGGTGCTATGTGATAGGGAGGGGAATCTAGGAAAGGTAATGAAGAAGACGGATGATGTGCCTTAATTATGCCCTTGATATATGACCTTCATTAGCCCCAGTCTTGTGTTTCCCTAGAAGCTATGGTCCATAAGAACCCTGGAGGAGCTCTGTATGAACGGAGTAGGCATAACTTTAGAATCAGGTGGATCTGAGTGAGCCAGCAAGGACAGGACAGGACTAGGTGATTGGGTTGCCATCCATAGCCCCTTCACAGAAGCAGTGCACCTGCCTCCCAGAAACTGAGCAATGACTACCCCTAATTCTCAGCTCTAGCCTTCTCTGGAGAATTACCATTGGCCATTGGGGGCCACCTTGTACAGGAAAGTCTGGGACCTCACGTTGGCCAGCCGTCTGTGGAAATGACTGGCTGATGCCTCAAGGTGGAGCCACTTTGCGATATCATTCAGGCCGTGTTGCTCTTTGACATCATGTTGAGGCTGGATCTCCTCTAAAACCACAGCTTTGCTTAGCTTCTTCCTCTGCTTTATCTGCTTCTCCCACTTCCTTACAGGCTTCTTTGAGAAGACAGCCTCAATCACTCACTTATACAAGAACCCTGACCTGAGGCTCAGCTTCCAGGCAATCTGACCTATGGTACCTCTGAATTCCTGTGGTTCTCATTACCACTCATCAAATACACGCATGGCTAAGCCTTCCCTTTTCTGTAACAGTTCAGTCTGTTTCTTCCAATGCTCCCTTAATGCCTATTCTACTTCTACCTTAACACTGATCCTTGACATCGAAACAAGAGGCTTCTCTATCACTAGCATTTCTCCTACCTCTAAATCTTCTATTCAATATACTTGAAACTTTTTGCACAAGCAAGGGTATGAAATGTTGAGAGAACATTTTGAAGAAAAACAATACCTCTCATGCTAAATATTATGATAGACCAGCCTATAATCAAATACTGTGAAATGTGTGCATTTTAATCAAACATATTGGCAGCATATAAACACACACAGACACACACAAATGAAGCCGTTTGAAGATTACTTGACAGTGTGCAAGTGTGAGTTGTCGCTTTTCACTCACCAATGTTACCCTGCTTTCTGTTTGTATTTACAAGCTGGGGCCATCCTGTACTGAGTCCCCGTGTTCAACGCAATGATGCATGTGCTTGGAACCATCAGACATTTTGGAAAAATACTTGATTTCAGACCTTGTCTTGTGGAACAATGGCTGTATTAGTCAGGGAAGGCTAACCTGCTGTCACAAATATCCCCAAATCTGGCTTAGCACAATAACACTTTGTCCCTCATTTACAGCACAGGCAGAGGACCTGCATGAAAGATTGTACGGGCCAGTGTGGGAAATGGCATCCCTTCGGTCTGTCCACACAGTGGCATGTGGCCACACCTAAAAGAGGAGGGTCTGGGAATTGTCATTTAGTACTGTGGCCAGGTAGAAAGACAGAATCAAAGATATTGGTGAGTACCAGCTCTTTCTGCCAGTATAAAATTTCCGCTGAAGTGTTGTGTTCCTTAGTGTCTCCACAAAGACATTCAAATGATCCCCTGTAGGAAGGGCTTCTAAGGGAGTTGGTTAATACTCCCTTCTCCAAAATACTACACAACTGTCTCACCAGTGGTGATGCTTAGCAGCTACTTCACCCCTCTTCCTGAGACAAACAGATCTCAGCAGTAGGTGTTTCCAACACACCATTTTGGAACCAAAATACTACAGGTTAACTATTTAGGCTCTCCAGCTTTTCAGTACATTACATATTTTTTGGTGCCACTGATACTAGTTGTTAATGGATCAGCAAACACAATTCACCACTGTCAACACTGAGAAGCACCTCTGATAGTCTCAGCATCTCAGTTTCAACAGATTCATACAAGGTAAGTTTCTACTGCTTGAGAATAGTCTGATTTAACAAAACTGTATTTTCCTGCAGCCATGCCTGGCCATGCACCCATCCCAATCCTGCCTGCTGTCATGGGCAGTTAAGAGTGGCACACTGCTACATTTTCGATAGGGAAACATCCTGGCAGTGTATCACCAGCCTCTTTTATCAGTTCCCTTCTGGGTGTCTCTCATTGGGTTTTATAGCTTCTATCCCCTCATTGCCTATCCACACTAGGACAGACAACCCAGTTGTAGATCTCTACCTGGCCCTGAGTGCATGTTAAAAGAATGGAAACTGTGTGAAACTCTCAAAAATACATTCCATTTATTTACTGAATGTCTACCATATGTCAAAATACAATGATGAATAAGAAGAGAGTGAGTGAAAGGCCTACCATCACGGAGTTCACAGCCTGTGAGGACAGAAATCCTTCCCTGCCAAAGTAAGCACTCAAGTAGAAGCACCGTGACTTGTGATAGTTTATGAGGAAACACAAGAGACTGTCACACGGACATGCACAGAGGCTGGAGAAAACTTGGTATGGCTGAAGACCTGAACCCAGAGTGTAAGGATAAAGGGTTGGAGAGATAAATAGGGAATTTATAACTTCTAAGTACTGAGTTATATCCCACCTATTCCCACCTGATGGTGGATAATGTCTGGTACAAGGCATACATTATACATGTGTGTGCATGCACACACACACACACACTTAAACATACATTTCTAAACACTGTCACCATAATTCTGACTCTTTGGCCAACAAGTCTCTTCCAACATTGGTGTTCAGCACTGGCTGACTAAAGATCCACTCTACAGCCCCATTGAGATCACTCACTACTACCTTTACCAGTACTTTCAGCAACAGTCATTTCTGGGGAAATCACTAGTCATCTTCAATGCTCTGTAGTCCAGAGCAGGCTATTCAGAGTTCATTAAGCTAACAGCTAGCTGAGGCTATCACATGGTTGATCTGGCATCTTGTGGGATAGAGTTGGACAGTCTTGCCCATGGAGTAGACAAATGTCAAGCCTGGGCTTTGGGGGACCCCCACATACTTATATCAACAGCCCCCATGTGCAGCCCATAACTACTGGGGGCCCACCTAGCGCAGCAGTAGCAAGATAGCCCTGTTCTAACTCTCAGCCCAATTTCAGTTCCAGCCACAGCAAACGCTGTTTCCTATCTCAGCAGGACCTATGATAGAAGATCTTGCCTGTAAGATTCTGGGCTGTATAAGTTTGATTGACGTGGATGACTATCATGCCCCATGCTGGGGAGACCAGTCCCACTGAGAATAGCCCCAGCAAATTAAGCATGAAGATACTCAGCTTGTTGGTTATCTTCACCCTGCTTCTAGCCTCCCCAACCTGCAAAGGCATAATCAGGCTCATCTTGAAATAAATATCTATAGTATTTACTCTTCTTATCAGGGCCATTCTACTATTTGCAAGGAGTCTCTGCTATTTGCTCATGAGTTTACCAGTGTCCCGCTCAGCATAGTCTTTGATATTGTTATTGCTATAGAAGCTTGCTCATTTTTACAGGCTGAAAAAACTGCCTTAGTAATGACCTTCAGAAAGGCTACTCAATGCTAGAGCTCTGTCAGTCTTCCTCTTGTAGGGCCGCCATGCAAATTGTATCATTTTCTCCCTTTGTGTCAAAATGAAAGCTATTTTTAGATGCCCCATGGTAGACATGCCCTCCTGAGAGCCCCTGGCCTTGAGTGTTGTTGGCTGGGTCTTCCGCGTCACTTCTAATGAAGAGACTAACTAGAGTACAGCAGAAATAATGGGATATTACCCCCCGTTTAGATTCAGTGTGTGTGGCTGCCATCTGGGTGCTTGCCCACTCCCTCTCACTTGCCTTAAGAAAAACCAGCGGCCACGCTCTGAGCTGCCTTACACAGAGGCCCAGGTAGCAACGCACTGAGGGAGAACACCAACCAGCACCTGGTCCTACAACCCATGAGGAACTGAATCCTGCCCATTTAAAAGCAGATTATCTTCCTTCAGGCCTTCAGATGATTCCTCAGCTCCAGCCCACTGGCTCACCGAAACCTCGTGAGAAAGCCTGAGCCAGACAAAGCCACGACTGTGATTAGCAGGGACTATGGGAGAATAACTGTTGATGCTTTTTTATAGCTTTTTAAAGTTTGCATTTTGCAGTAATGATAGATTCACAGGAAATGGCATGGATAGTATAAAAGTCTCGTACATATACTTGACCCAGTTACTTCCAATGGTTACACCTTTCACAACTATGGTACAATTATCAAAATGAAAAACAAAACCAGGGATCATGTATGTGTAGAGTTCAACGCTGTCTTGCACACTTTGTGGATTCATATAACCTCCACAGCCATCAGGATGCAGAATTACTCTGTCACCACAAAAGTTCCCGCTGCTTCCGCTTTAGAGCCCTACTCATTCCACACACCATCCCTAACCATTGGCAACCGTTAACCTGTTCCCCAGCTGCATAATTTCAAGAATGCCATATGATTTAAATCATACAATATCTGACCTTCTGATGTTCTATTTTTTGAAGCTTTTCTTTCAACACGGTGTCCTTGATATCTGTCTGGGTTTTGGTTTAAGCCAGTGTTGTAGTGATTTGTTATGTAGCAATAGATAACTAATACGTCTCTGGTGGGAAAAATTACTTCCTGATTAATGTGTGAGCTGAAAACAGATTTCCCATTTGGTACAGAAACATAAACACACACTCTCTCTTATAAATGTCCATCATACTATAGAAATTTATAGTAACCTCAAAATCATGTTTCTAAGACAACTCTAGTTCAGGATGGATGAGTCAGAGAGGTTTACAACTGCATTAATATAAACCAGCATGTCTCAAAATATATTCCACCAAACAACAGTGCCATGAGCGGTACCCCCTTGGAGAATACTCCCACTAAGTTAAGCAGAGAGAACAAGTTAAGACACATAGATGGTTAGGATTGATTTCTAAGTGTACATGAGAATCACTTTGGGTTCTTAGGGAAAAACTGATGTTCTAATATCCCTGAGCCCTACACCTAGGCATGCTGAGTCCATAGTCTAATGTGGCAAGACCTGGGATTTTTCAGACTTTTTCATTTCTAACAGCTTTTGGGGTGATTTTTGAGGCCAGTGAACCAGGACCATACTTGGAGAGTTAACCATTGTGCAGCATTTCCCCCCTTCCCTTGGATTTTGCCAGTCTCAGAATATTTCCTATTTCATTCCAGCCTTGTCAGCTCAACTTGTTATCTCAATACCTTTCGTGGTAAAGTGGGGAACAAACGGGATTGAGAGCTGCACAGATGTGAGGCAAAATCCTAGCTCTGCTACCTCGTACCTGTGCAACCTTGAGAGGGTTACCTACCTCAACCTCAGTTGCCCATCCGTCCATTTCACACGGTTGGCGTGAGGCTCCAGAAATGCTGTATAAAGGATGCTGGTGCATACATGATAGGGACACTATAAATCCTGGGTGTTTTGGGTACCACTTCCTTCCTTCCTTCCTTCCTCCCATTTAATTATCTGGAAGCCTGGCTGCTATTTTTGGTTCCCCAGCACAGTTGCCGCTCTCCTTTCCGCGGCTGGTAGCCTCATGCCCTGCCATTGTGTCTGGGACGGAAAACCAGGACGCACGTTGTTACTCCTCTGGCCACTGTGCTCACATAGTAGCGCCACGGCATGGCATCCCTCCACATAAATCATTATTTGTGGGTCAACTGCCAATAAAAATATCCACCGGCAGTGTCTCGAGTCTGATTTTATTTTCTAATACATTTTCCCCTTTGTAAAAGACACCATTATTAAACCATTTTTTAACAATTTCTGGGACCAGTTACTTTACAGGAGTCTCTGGTTGGTAATGAAAGAATGAACATTAAAGGCTCTTACATAAGTGGCTGGGGGGAAATAGAAATAGCTGCGTTAAGAAAAACAGTTATTTAATTGTGAGCATTTATGGTGCTGTTAAGGTATCGGAACCCTGCCGCTTGCTTTCCTAGCACCGCATTGCTAAATCGAGCTTGCGCTGGTTTCCTTCCATTTTCAACGTTTCGTTTCCTGGGCAATTGGAAAACAGCATGCCAGTTTGGGGATAAACATTAAAATACAAATACTTCAGCTCCAGTGATTCTGCAAAGCAGCCTCACAAACCACTTGTTTTAAGTATATTTTTAAAAAATACATATAGCTTGGAGACCACTGTGCCATAGTATCTTACCCTGAATAGGTTGTTGATTTGTGGCGACACATTTAGCGTCAGTGCTTTTATTATTTAACATAAAATTCAGCCATGGGCCTGGCCCCGATTCAGAGGGAGGGAAGACTGACGAGCTCCTGTCCCGTTGATGTGCTGGTTCCCTTTAACGGAGAGCCTGGCCTGTAAAACACATGGGCTTGCCATTTGCGGGGGCTTCTATAGCCAAGTATACCAATAAGCAGGACTCATACATGTTTGAAATTTACAAAGGGTTCCCCCTCTGTATGGGCTCGGTCGTCACAGCAGCTAAGTGGGCATGAAGGCTGCACTCATTACTCAGGTGTGGAAGCTAACGCTCAGACGAGTTAAGCTGCCTGTGCAGAGTTCCAAATGGGCAGGCACAGAACTCAGACGCCTGACCCAGTTAGACCAGTCAGCTTATCTTACTTAGTAAATATTTTTCCAGGTCTGGCAATTGACTTATTTGGGAGTGTGCAGTTGGTTTGAAATGTTCCAACATGCATTTCCTCCACTGAACTCCTGCATACCAGTCAAAGTCCAGTTCCTTCTCTGTTGATCGTTCCCCAGGTCAGACGTTTGGCTTTCACTGGTTCAGCAAATAGTCCTTCTGTGCTTGGCATTGTGCTAAGCATTGGGAAATTTGCAGTAAGAAGGGTAGACATGGTCTTGGGTCTCAGGAAGTGATGGTCAAGAGAGCTGGGACAGGTCTTAAAATTTGTGAAAATAATTTTTTAGACTCTAATGATGATAAAGGCTACAAAGTATGAGAACAAGGAATTTTGAGGACGTGCAAAAGGACTCCTAAGCTAGGTGAAGAGATTGGAGAGAGGACAGAGCTGGTGGGGGATGTAGTTAAAAAGCCAGAGGTGAGTTTCTCTGAGAAATAGTATGAGTGGAGCCAGTGGTTTTTGTGCTCTTTCCCCCTTATTCTGTATAGGCTTTGGTGACAGGAACCACATTTTATCTCTATTTTTTTTTTCTTTTTATCTCTGTGCTTGTAGTAAAGGCTCAATGATATTTGTAAACTGTTTTGTTGCACCCACTGAAAAAGGGCGTCAACTACCTTTTCTCAAAATCCCAAGGTAACAGCTAGATGAGTCCAAGTTTCCTGGTGTCCTATGCAGATTAAATAACCCCCAGAATTTCTAGCATTTCCTCATTCATTGCCTCTAGTAAAATTACTATCATCATTAATAATCTTATGTCATTATACTGTATATTGCTATATATGCATTTAAAGTGTATATCATGTTCATCCACCATTTCCTTATGTCATTTAAATGGCATTAGTCATTTAAATAGCATAAATTGTTATATTAATTACATCAGCAGTTATAGAACACTTATTTTGTGCTGCACCCTCTTATAAGCCCTCCATAAATATTTCCTAATCTTCACAATATTCTGAGGATAGAATTATTATTCCTATACTTTACAGATGAGGAGACTGACACAGCAAAAGGCTAAATAACTTATTCAAAGACCCAATAAACAATGGTGATGTGATTTAGATTAGATAGTCCTCATGTGAAGCCTGCAATCTGCAGCAATTCTAAAATGCATTTTCCTATGATTTATCTACTCTAGTGATCTTTCCTATTCAATACTGGATTGCTGCCAAATTTTACTACTTCATCTTGAAAAAAAAAAATCACTCTGTAGATATACCATCTGAGCCAGTACATTTCAACATCATAACCTCAAAGGTCTATTTTTACCCAATAGGAAAAGTTGGCATTTTCCTGGGATCTATAGATGAGGGGTCACAATAGCTATAAATTTATCTTATCCCACCAGGCAAGCATTTGAACTGAATTGACCCATTAACAGAAGGGTTGACCAGGTGGCTGTTTGATTAAACAGGTTTCATAGACAACCAGAAGGTGTGAGATGTTTTCATTGGTCAGTCATCCCCAGAAATTTCAGAACTTTTCTCAAATAACCAGAATCTTCAGCAATTCTTGATAAGCACAATGTAAAATTTCAATTTTCTTTGCAGTCCCATTGATCTTCTCCTTGACATTAGAGAAATCCTATGCAGTTAGGCTTGGATTCAGGTCAGCTGCTTCCCACAATCGTACTTATGTCTGTTTTCTAACGGATTCAAGCCTATGCAGATGGGAGGATCACACAGTCTTCTTGTGCACTCCCCTTCCATTTTTTAATATGAGTATATAGACTAGTTCAGTACTAAGTTTTCCAGGACAAGAAATATTAACACAAAAAAATCTTTCATCTGTTTGTTCATTCATCTCCTTGGAGGGTTACCAGTGCTCACTCCTTTTAATACCACTTAAAATCAACAGATTCCTTTCATTTTTCACTTTATTCACATGTGTACCAAAGTCTAATTGCAGTTCATCTGAAAATATCTGTTGCTCAGACTTTCTCTTTGTAGGCTTTTCCTAGTTTTCTTCTTTTCTGCTATTCAACTTTTCATCTTCAGAGCATCCTGCTTCTCTAGCTAGGAATGCTAGAAAATACTTTGTCGTTGTTGTCAAGAGTTTGAAGCTCTAGTTTGGGTTCTAATCATAAGCCAGTTATATGATTATATCTCTTCCCAATTCTTCACCTTTTTCATCTGTAAAATGAGGTGTGGGTGGGTGACCAGATCATCCTTCAGGAACTTGTTTGAAATAATCTTTTCTTCTACTCATATTTTTCCCATTTTAGTTAAATGCTAGGGATATTTGAAGTCAGAATAGGTGGAGAGAGACCTGGGGATAAGATGACTTGATATCTCCTTTTGAGACCTGACCAAATTTCAGTAAACAATGGAGGGAGGGAGGGAGAGATTGAGATTCCTATCTCACAAGGACAATATCTGAAAAGAAACACATTTATCTTCTCTCAAGGATCCCTTAAATAAAAGGGCCTGGTGGCAAGGATAAACTTGAAACTCAACTTTTGCCATGCTCACCCTTGAACCAACTGGCATGTCTTTTCAAAGTGACTGTCAACTAAGAACAGGCGGAGGTAGAATTATATGTGCCTCTGGATTTGGGTGTTTCTCCTTGATATTAATCACTTGTCACTAGATTTGTCCCTGAGCCTGGAGCTGGCACTGAAGATAGTATGATAAACTAAAAAAAAACTGGTTTCATTTATTTAATATTTTTAAAACTTTACATATGCCCTGGAACAGCTATAATTCCTGTAGAATTGAAGGCTGCCCTTCACTCACACCCCACAGATTCCTGGGCTTCTCCTTTCCTTCCATTTTTAACTCTTTAAAAGACCTACCCAGGAGCTCAGACCAGGACAGCACATCCAAATG
This sequence comes from Noctilio leporinus, assembly GCA_004026585.1. Taxonomy (NCBI): domain Eukaryota; kingdom Metazoa; phylum Chordata; class Mammalia; order Chiroptera; family Noctilionidae; genus Noctilio; species Noctilio leporinus. Next base: position 29,064 of record PVIW01001524.1, read on the forward strand.
GATACTAATATCTACACTTTCTGCTATAAACGTAGGCCATCAAGTAGAGCAGTTGGAACCATTTTTTCAAACCCTTCCCAGTAATCTGAACGAGGACAGAAAGTCTGGCTTTGGAGGTGACAGCCAAAGTTCTACAACAACTAGTCTACATCCCCAGTTAATGTTCTTGACAAGTCCTACGTTTTAAAATGTTGAAGTTTTTAATTAAATATTGAAGAATTTTTGTGGTGCAACATGACAGCCTGTTGCCAGATAATATACACAGTCATGTTATATTATTTTAAGCACTTTTCCTAGTATGCAAAATTCTCTCAGACATGCTACTAACCCAAAGAAGTAGGTTTTTCCATAAATTATAATTTAAAAGATACTTGTAATTTTAGTAAGCGATTCTCCTCTTAAAGGATTCCAGAGAAAAATCTTTCTTCAGTATATTTATTAACATTTAACCATTCAGCATGTTTGAGAAATTTCTTTCTTTATATAAACATTTACTAGACTATCACACACATTTTAATGCACCACCTTATTTAACCTTAATAAAAACCCCATAGCATAGTCATTTCTCACTTCCTTTAGAGAAGTGAGAAAATTGACACCCAATTAGTATAGCAATTTATACAAGGTCATAGATGGAGAAATTGAAAAGCTGGAATTCTCAAAACTCTAGCACTTTGCTTCTTTCTAGAGCGATCAACAGTTTTAAATGTTGCCTCTTTGAGGCTTCCGTTGGGTTGGCTGGTTGGTTGGTTGATCTCTATACTCAGATTTTGCCTTGAGGCTTACAGGAAGGACTTCACAAATTTCCTTCCAGTCCTATGATACTCTTATACTCACTCTTTCTCCTTCCCTCCTTTCCACATTTACTGTATCCCTACCCATATGCTACCTGACAAGCACAAAAAGATGAAAAGACATTACACCTACTCTGGAGTACATTACAATATGCTTTTCCAGCAGTATGACAGTCTCAGGCATTTATCCGTGTATCCATTCATTCATCAACTAAGCAAATATTTATTGAGCATCTACTAATGCATTATGCTAAGCCCTGAAGATTCAGCAAATAATTCAAGCTTTGTCCCTGAACACATTGAGCTTATGCTCTGGTGTCTCCCTCTGGGAGTCTTTATCTTCTTTTCCCTATCCACATGCTCATCCTATAAAGGTTTTTGCTGAGTCATGACTGGCAAGCTCATGAATTTAAGAAGTATATTTTTAAGTAGGAGTTGAGGTTATGAGATTTTCTGTCAGCTACTCATTTCCAGTCATTTTTTAAAAGATTTTATTTATTATTTTTAGAGAGAAGAGAAAGGAGAGAGGGAGAGAGACATCAATATATGGTTGCCTTTCACCTGCCTCCAGCTACAGACCTGGCTGGAGACCTGGTTTGCAACATGCTTATGTGCCCTGGCTGGGAATTGAACCAACAACCTTTGGGTTCATAGGCCGGTGCCTTATCCACTGTGCCAGCAGTCAGGGCTCATTTCCAGTCATTTGATAGTACCTACAGAAACATGGTATCCAAAGGTATTTTCTTTCCTTCTCATTCTTTTCATGTTCATTTTTACTTAACCTTAAATATGGGCAATTCACAACTCTCCCAACGTGTTCATAAGCTCTTCCAGTCACTTCATGGCGATACTACACATAGTAGAAGCTATAAAAATATTCATGAAATAAATTCCAAATCCTTTTATTTGTCCCTTGTTTCTATGTGTCTACACATAGAAACATACCAACTCAAGTCTTGTTGTAACAGGCTAGCTAGTAAATATGAATAATAATACATACATCCTAAGCTAGTTCTCTACCTCAGGCAGCAGGCAGAGCCAGAGAAGGCTAACTTCCTGTAGATATATGTAGATGTTTCTTCTTGTGGGTTTCCAATGCCTAGTATACACACCCCCATGAATGCATTTATTCTCACATATTGCCATCATCCTTTTGTCTGTCTGCCCACCAGTCCCTCCTTGAAAGCTGGAATGAACCTTGTCAGCTCCATTTTACTGGTGTCTAGCCTTCTACCTAGCACAGACAGAAGACTCATAGGAGCCCATCAGCTCTTACTGGGGATAGAAGGAAACTGACTTCATATTAATAAAAACTACATCTGGGATCAGATTCACTGACAAATTCATTTCCACAATTTGGACCAGAATCCTTAACCAAAATATTGGAAAACATTAAGCACTTGATTTTTTTGTATGTGTTTTTTCCAAATCAAGAAACTACCTGGGAGCCATATGACAAGATTTAAAAATTAAGTAGTGAAAATCCATCACTCATTTCTCATAATCAGCACTCTGTCATGCGCAACCAGAACAAGGAGTGTGTGTTTCCTACGTCTGACCCTTTGTCACCGCTCACAGTAGGAGTCATTTCTAGCTCAGGTCTAGAACATTTATGATGCAGAACCTGGAATGTGGGGAGAGGAGGGCAGACCCAGAAAGAGAAAACAGGAGGAAGGACTAAGCCAAAGCAACTAGGCTGATCTATATAATGAAGAACAAGGCTTCAGGGAGCAGGCCTGAGAGGGGGAAAATCAGCAGCCTGAACTGGGACAGAGAATTTGGAAGGTCACCCTGTGAAGAAGCTCTGGGAGCAGCTGTGGGGTGAAGGGATTGGAATGTGCAATGGAAACAATGAGAAATAAGATATAACATGGACATTCCTTCATTTTTATGAGTGATGTGAGTAAAAACAAATTTTTTAAAAATTTGTGGTTATTCAGCTGTAGTTCTTTAAATATGACTCCTTGAAGAAAAAGCCACTTACTTCTCCAGATGCTTAGCAGTTATATGTATCATTTAATTCCAGTGTTGGCTTTGCCCACATGGATGCTTTACAAAAACACTCAAAAGATAAGTCAAAAAATTTTCCATGTTGAATTTTGGTCAAGGGCAATGACCAGGAATAAGGTATATTTATGTCTTTTGATTTAATCCAGGAATGTTTTAGCATCCCTTACAGATGGCGCTCCAGAAAACTGCCTCTGTTCCACCATTCACCTGGCTTTACCTAAGGTGGGAGGAATCCTGGATTTAGGGAGATTTGTACTATTTACTGTAGAACAGTATTCCCCAAATCCCCCAAGTCATGAATCCCTTTGAGAATCCAAGGGTAAGTTCCTCAGAAAAGTAAATGCTCATAAGAAAACACACACATAATTGTGTTTACACTTTGACTAGACTTGACTATCCTGAAGGTTCTCCATGGACCTTCTGTGTATCTGTTGATGGACCTGAGCTACCAGGAGTGACTGGGGGCCCAGTAGGAGCAGATAGAACCTCTGATCCCTAGATCTGCCTACCAAGTTCAAGCACATGAGAACATTTCATCTTACTTCCTGTCTCAAATAAGCAACATCTATAGCCCAAGTAACTCTGGGAAAATCTCGAATTCTGCTTAACCCCAATGTGATTTGGGTATTTATAAATCCCAAACTTGGTCCTTCATTTGTAACTGGAGACCACAGAATCACCCAGTGGGTTAACAGGGATAAATGCTGGTCTCTGTCATTTTTGAGACAATTCAAAGCCACTGTCCAGCCTTTGGCACTATTTAATAATTCATCTACAGTTTGGAGTGGCAGGTTTGTGATAAACAGTCGAGGCCTTTAGGAAAGAAGGGTCACCCATGAAGGAAGAGGTAGTTAGAGGAGGTTGGAGATAAGGGGTTTCTTCAAATTTCCTGGACAGAAGCCCTCAAGGGTACTCTCGTGCAACTGCACCAGGTCCTCTCTGTAATTGATGAGTGGTTTTCAAAGCTATCCCTGGCTAAAGCATTTTGCAGTCATCTACTCAGGCAGTACTTACTTGCTGTCAATGACTCCCATAATTCAGGCTGTCTAGCTGAATTCATCCCACAAGGAGTGGAAGTAAAGACTCTTCCTCCCCTGCACCTCCCCCACTCACCCATCTCTCTCTCCCTCTCTCCCTCCCTCCCTCCCTCTCTCTCTCTCTCTCTCTCTCTTTCTCTCTCTCTCAGGAACAGCCAGCGCTACTAAAGGCCAGCTCAATTCATCTCCACATCTGCCTGCATAATGAAATGTTAAAATTCCCTCAACCCTTCCCAAGAAACTTGCGACGATCAAATAACATAACAATTTCAACCAGATGTCAATTTCTCATATCTTTTTACCTCCCTCTAATCATTTTTATGGGATATTTACAAAAATAAAATATTGTACATGTAAGAATTATATGACATGGCTGTTTTTTCCTTCACTGAAGCATAAGTCTTTCTTTTCCAAGGAGTATAAGGAGAAAAAATGCTTAATGCTTAATGCACAAACAGGACTTAACACATTATTTGGCCAGAGTTAAGACCTCAGTATTATTAGGTTATATAATTACACTTATAATACAAAATAATAAAAGATCTGAGTAAGGAACAAAAGTATGCACAGAATGCTAGACCACAGCTGAGGGTTGGGCTTCCTTAAGAGACAGAAATTGGAAGCAAAAATGTCAACCTCAAATAAAAATATCCCAATCATTTTTACAAAAACAGAGAGAGGATGGAAAACCTTTAAAAAACATGTGAGAATGAAAAAAAGATATCACTTTCCAGAATAACGAATATTCAGAATCAGTCACTGCAACTGAAAACAAAGGGTTCAACTTTTACATGTAGAGTCAGAAGATGATTCCATCTCATCAAGGACAATTCATTTCTCCCCTCTTCACCCCCCAGGAGTATATGTGAGAGTGAGGGCCCCACATCTGTGAACACATTCATCTTTTCAAGCTGAGAGAAATGCATTCTCCGTGCTTCTACCTTCAGGGAAACATCACCAGGAGTGTATCTGGAAAACCTAAAGGAGGGAATTGCAAACACGATCTGGCGGCCACTGTCAGTTCTGTGGGCTGTGCAGAATCACACCCACTCCTCAGGGAGTCCCTCCTTCCGCAGCAAAGCAGGGCTGCATGTCACTGTAGAAGCTGCACATTCCTGACCCTTGCTTTCCAAGCCTGACTTCCACTGAGGTCCAAGCCAATGATGTGGGCTCTATCAACTGATTCTTTAACCCTGGGCTCTGAATGTAATGTGGCAAAGGTCCTAGAGACGAGTCCCTGGCCATGGAAGCGTGGTAAGAGATGAATTATCTGGGAGCAACAACAGCTGGTCTGATGGCGGTGCAGCGTGCGGAGCACCAGCCACATCAGTGATGGAACCTGCAGTGCCCAGCACACCACCAAGGTGGCAGCTGTCCACAGGGGTCGCCACAATGGCGACCTCTTTTGTGGTGTCTTGGGAATTTTTTAAAAATATATTTTTAAAATATTTTTTATTTATTTTTCTATTACGTTGTCCCAATTTTCCCCCCTTTGCCCCCCTCCACCCAGGAGTCCATTCCCTCCAGCAATGCCCCCCTTAGTTCATGTCCATGAGTCATGCATATAAGTTCTTTGGCTTCTCTATTTCCTTTGTTCTTCCTAACATCCCCCTGTCTATTCTGTAACCACCAACACGTACTAAGGCATAATTTTTTAATAATTAAAAATAGCTCTGGATAGTGTGTTTCAGTTGACACATGGTCTTATGGACCAAAAGGTCACGGGTTTGATTCCCAGTCAGGGCATGTACCCAGGTTGCAGGTTTGATCCCCAATCAGGACACAAATGAGAAGCCAACCAATCAATGTTTCTCTTTTACATCAATATTTCTCTTTCTCTCCACCCTCAACCTTTCCTCTCTCTAAAAGAGAGAGAGAGAGAGAGAGAAAAGAAAAGAGAAGAAAAAAATGTCCAGGTAAGGATAAAAAATACTTAAAAATAATTTCAAACCTACATAAAATTACAAAAGAAGTTTGAAGAATTCCTGGATCCCCTTCAGCCACTTTCCCAATGTTAATATTGTTCCATGTACATTGTTTTTGTCTACTCTGTCTATACTTTTTAGAACTGATAGAGTAACTTGTAAACATGGTATCTTCTCCCAAACATATCATTGTACATTTACTAAAAAGAAATTCCCTTACATAATCACAGCACAATTTTCAAAATTTTACACAAACACAACACTATTATCTAACCTTCCAACTTTATTCAGAATTTGCCAGTTGTCCCAATAATGTTCTTTGTAGCAAAAGAAAATTGAAGATCATTCTGGAATGATTTCATACATTTTAAATTCATCCCCTGCCTAAATCAGTTAAGAGTTGCTTTCTGTCGCGTGTGACAAATATGCTGAACTGGCAAGTTGTTGAACTATTTTATGCTGACCCCTTGAGACCATCCGCAAGAATGAAACTAATAGGGATTGTCTAAAAAGTTGCAAATACTAGCAATTTCTTATAGTCATCCGAAAGATCCCATAAAAAAGAGACATAAGGAAAATAGTCTTTTTCTATCTGTAGACTTGGCCATGTCTGGAGGTGATGCCTGGGACTTCAACAGCCATTTTGTGACCCGAGAGGGACAAGTCTGAAGACCAGAAACAGCCTTTGAGGATGGCCTGGCAGAGATGCACAGATGATGGACCCTCAGAATGTGGCGGTGCCATCCACCCCTGGACTTTCAGCTTTATGGGATACATTTTCTTACTATTTAAGGCAGTTTCTGTCACAGTTTTCTATCACATGCAGCTGAAAACACCCTAAAGATAAATATACCCAGTTAAATGACTCCAGCTCTGTGCTGACATTGTGTTTGATGTGTTAGATGTTCTCATAAATATAAAACTAGAGGAGGTGTCATTATCCTCTACTATATCATAAAGCCAGTTTCCTAGAAGCTCTCACACAGTATTTCCTTTTTCCAAGTCTCAGAGAGGATGGAATGAAATATTTAAACCATCAACAATATTTAAAATACCATGCATGGATAAACAACATGAAGAAGGCTCCTTCAATGAGCATATCAGCGTTCTTGTATAAAAATCAATGAAATATCCCAACAGCATTTTTTTAAGACTTAATTGTACTAAGTTAATAATGCTAAGTAAGTCCTTCGTATGAGTTTATTAATCTACATAACAGGCTATGTGACAGTATAAAGCAGTCCCTTTTTATAGGTAAGGACACTGAACTAGAGAGATGGACCAGTTTCATCAAGGTCATAGCAACCTTAATGGCTGAAGTCCAGATTCAAGCTGAGGTGGTCCAGCTCCACAGCGGATGTCCCACCTTTTGATAATTAGGCCAAAGTGATAACTCCCCACGAGGGAAAACTGATTGAACAAGTCAAGTTGGACTGAAAAATAGGCATGCGTGTGGAGGAAGGAGTGAGGTAAGAATATTATTTCCCACCTCGAGATGAAATGCCCTCCAAGACACTGGGGTTGGGGGGTAGTTTGGAGCCAGGGGGTGATACATCTCCACCAGCACTGACCCCCTGCCCCCCTCCAGCGCAGCCCTTGCCACCCAATCAGATGAAAGTGCCTGCACACAGGGACCATGAGGAGAACTGCTGCATTTGCGGGGGAATTGTTATATTTAACAAAAATTCTCTTGCAGAGCAGCTAGGGCTCATTTTCTAAGGAAAGAAAAGAACCCAAGACAATTGCTCAATTATATCTCTGAACCAGTCTCTGTGTTTCAGAGGATAAGGGAGGCTTGTGGGATGCCGGAAAGAGGGAAATGCCTGCCTGTCTTAATAGAGTTGCTGACCCCTCTCAGCTCCGCGGGGCCTATCTGCCCCCACCTGCTTTCAGGCAGCCTGATAAACCAGTCCCACGAAGGGGCACGGAGGTATGTTTCTATCACTGACGCTCCATCTCCTAACACATCCTGGCTTTGAAAAAGAAGAGTATATAGGGGGCAGTGAGGGTTGGGGTACAGGGGTATTTGTTCACTGGTTGAACATTTTCCTTCTATCCTATAGCAATAGTATGTAGACATCTCGCCGACATAATTCTAAATAATTAACTCACCTTCCCAGGATTACTTGACCCATTTCCATAGTTAGCCCATCAGTGGAAGGCAAGGAAAGCTACCTTTGTGATCTACTTACTCTCTGCCAGGCAGAGCTTGGTGCTTTGCATACGTTATATTAATGAATCCCCCCTAAAATGCTGGTATGAGTACTGTCATCCTCTTATAACATGAGGACACCAAGGTTCTGAGAGGTTAAGTAACCTTCCCACGTTCTCACAGCCAGTGAGTATTTAGCACCAGTAATGCTAGCAAGGGCCGGCGGGGAGAGAGGTAGCAACACCCTCCTGATCCATCACGATGCCACTTCATCTACTCACTATCTCTGACCAAAAGAGAATAATAATACAAACAGCCACTGTTCTGTAATTAACCTCCTTTCCAGTAGGATCAAATGCAAGGGAGAGAAGCATGGTATTATGGGTGTTCAGGAGAAATATAAAGCAGGAAACAGGTTTAGGGCATTCATCAACTTTCAGCATTTGACTTTCTTCCTGCAGAAATATTCCCCACTTGGTTTACAGAACACCCTCACTCCTGATGTTCCTCCAACCTCAACCCTGCACCCTCTCGGTTTCCATTTCTGGGTCCTCCTCTTCTGCTAACCCTGAACCCTGTCGTCCACCCTCTTTTCTCTGGAAATTCCTTTTCGAGGTGATCTCATCCTCTTCTATGTCCTAAAATAACATTTTTGTACCAGTGACTCACAAATCTCTATCTCCAGCTCTTAACACTCCCCTGGGCTCTAGATTTATACATCCAACTGCCTACTTGACATCGCCTCTTAGCTGTCTAATAGACATCTCAAATTTAGTATGTCCAAAATAAAGTTCTGGATTTACCCCCAGCTGTCTTTCTTATCACAATTAATGGTTACCGCCACTAAGTGCCTGCAGCCAAAAAACATTTTTCTCACTTTTCCTCACTTCTCCCAAACAATCCTTCTGCAAACCTTTCCAACTTTTAGCTCCAAAATATTTTCAAGATCCCGCCACTTACCATGGCATTCACTGCTGCAGCCCAAGTGACAACTGTCTCCCACCTGGGCTGGGCTGGGCTGTTTCCCATCTTCCCCTGCCAGCAGCCAGACGAGGGATCTTTCTAAAGCACAAACCAGATGAAATTCTGGTTTCATCTGTTAGAAGCCTCCAACAATTCCATTGAACTTAAACACAAACTCGGCATGACCAGCAGAGCTGTATCTGATACATCTTCTGCAAGTTTCATAGATGGACCACATTCCTCTCCCCTCACCTCTCCTGCTTCCTTGGCCTCCTTTTTATCCTTTCAACACCCTCATTTACCAGCCCTTCTGTGTAGCTTTCTCTCCACAGATCTTCTGTGATTCCTCCCTTCCCCTCATTTGAGTCTCAGCTCTAATGTTAGCATCCAAGAAAGACTTTCACCGGCCATTTGGGCTAAAACAGCTCCCTCCCTTCCTTTCTCCAAGTTCCTCTATTTCCCATCATCCAGTTTCATCATTTTAAAGAACTTACATTATGTGATAAAAGTGTTATTTCTATATTCACCATTTGTCATCTATCTGTGCTCCCAGCAATGTAAGCTACAAAAAGAGAACCCCACCCAAAAGAACGCGTCTCAGTCAATGAACAGCTGAGCTGTATATGTGAGAAGAGAATTCAGCTACTATAGAGACTGTACAAATGATCTCACTTTAATCATATCCCCTCATGACTGAACAATCCATTCACTCTTAATAACCAAGAAAGGTTCAGATTAAAAAACTTGTTTCTAGAATCCCCTGACTCAAAAAATAGTATGTCCTGGATAGAGCACACAGATATTCTAGCCACTTAACTGTACTCCTATTTTAACAAGTTGACAACATTTTTATCCATAATCTCTTCTAAGTCCGAATGTGTATTCCAGTTGCTTAGGACAAATTCATTTGATGACAATCAAATTTGAGGGACCTACAAAAACTGAGGACTAGCTATCTCATATCTTAGTCAAAACAAAAATAAGTCCCTAGAACTGGAGTCATGCTGTATCCAGAACCTAAAGTATGTGGTGTGGGCTCAGGGTCAGGCGGTAGTGAGCAAGACACCTTGGCTGCCTCTGAAAAGGTTACAGTCCATACACAGATGACCTCCTTTGTACAACTGTCACATATGATAAAACAGAATATACTTTGTGAACTTGTGTTGGGCTGGCTAAAACGCCTGGTACATTTTTTCCCCATATAATAAAAGGCATTTCTTTTTTCATGTTTACCAGTAACTTTATTGATTTGGGTATTTTGAGCTTGTCGGCTACCTCCCACTATTGGCTTCTAGTGGGTAGAGGCCAGGGGTGCTGCTAAACATCTTCCAATGCATTAGCCCCACAGCAAAGAATTATTTGGCCAAAATGTCAATAGAATCAAGAAATTTCCCAAACCATTTTTGACACATTTGATCAATCAGCACCTTCTCCATACGCTGTACAAACTTTTTTTTTTTTTTTGCATTTCAGTTACATTTTTACCTTTCTTGAAATAAAGCATAATATACAAAAAATGTTGTGCATCTTCTATCTTCAATATTAAAATGGCTGCACAAAAATTCACCGATTTTGATGTTTTTTAATGCACGCTGATAGGACAGCTGCTACAACACAATCTAGCAAAATTGCTTTGAATGAAGTTAAAGACAATTAAGCACTACCGGAGACATCATACAGAAAACAAAACAAAACAAAACAAAACAAAAAACAGACTTTTTGGCCAACCCAATAGCTGAACTGGAAGTGATTGGGAAACCACTGTTCTAACCGGTGATGACTGCTATTGGCTGCATCTGATATCCCAATAAAAAGAATGCACTACAATAAAAAGCATGAGCTATGAACGGAATTAACTGATCTGTAAATAAACATGGAAGGTAAAAGATATGGCCCAGAAAACTTGGAGACTTGCAGAACTGGAAGAGGCAATTACTTCGTTACCGTTGGTGAAAAACCACAAGATTAGAACTCAACCTTGTGTCAAGGAATAAATCAAGACTATTGGTTTGACACCCCCTGTTAACTTCAGAATGGGTTAAGATGACACTTAGTTAGGCTTTCATCTGGACAAAGTAACCCAAATAAAAAGATTCCATTTGTAGCTCTTTCAATGAAGCTTGGGTTGGCTTAAGATACCAGTAGTTAGAATGAGACAGAGAGATGGATGTCTCCATAAAGAACTATGCAACTGGGAAAATTTACTAAGGGACCACTTTTCAAAGTACATATATGATTGTCTAACCACTATGCTATACACCTAAAACCAATACCAAAAAATGTTGAAAGTAAATTATAATAGAAAAAAAAAAAAAAAAAAAAGAACTGTATATGTGGCTATTAACACAAGCAGCTAAACAAAGTTAACTATAAAAAGCAACTAACTTTTGAGAAAGTAGTGCTGCCAAAGAAATGTTTGTGAGTTTTGTGTAGTCTAAAGACAGAAATTTTAACAGTTGTACCTGTGAACTTATAAGAACCCACTGCAGGCTATGAAAGCTTCTCATCCCTGAAAGGAAGGCACATTTTGTAAGGCATCTTTCCAGTGTAGCCAAGGCAAATAATAGAAAAGGAAAGATTCCCTAAAGGGCAGCGCCAAGGGCAATCAGAATAATGGACTGGAGAATCCCCTCCCAGGAGCTCAATCAGAACTGAATCAAGAGACTTTCCTTATCCCCAGGGCATTGGGTCTTGCAGTCAGATTTCAGAATTGTTATGAACCAAAGGAGAATGTTGTAGATGCCCTGCCCCTGTTCTACGTTCTGTACTAGGTGTATGTGGTGGTGGTGGTGGGGGATAGATAAACTTCTATTTCATTTGGTTTGATGTCAAAAAGAGCCATATCCATGCCATTATACACTACCTAGAAACCATGGGCTTGGAGTTGGATGTCCTAACCAACAGGACATGGTGTTGTCTCCCCAGGTATAGGCTGAGTTGAATATTGATGACTGTGAGTAATATCCTTAGGGCTGTTCACCCAGTATTTCTAATTCTCTCATTTCCAACTACATGGGAAGATTATGATCCCTTTCTCCCTTCTGGATGGGGTGAGGGGCATCTAACTAGTTCTGCCCAATGAGTTGTGTGCAGAAATGTCATCTTTTACTTCCACATTAGAGCATTTAATTTCTAGTGTGATGCCCTCCAAGATCACTATGGCATAGTGATTGGTATTGCTGCCTTATCTTGAGCCCATTACAATAGCCACATTGCTGTGTATTATTTTAAGCCATTAAAATTTTGGAGTTTCATTGTTATTAAAGACAGTGCTTGAGTTTCTAGTAAACTCTCTTCTTTTTTAAAACTTATTTTATCATCTCATTACAATGGACTAATACTCTATGCACTGTTGTATGAGCAACTTATAAAAGACTCATGCATTTTTGGCATCATTTATATATTTCTCTAAAACATCATTAAGAGTGGCTGCCTAATAGTCCATAGTAGGGATGCCATGTAATTTTTATTCAATTCCATAGTCATAAACCTAAATGAGCTGGTTTGAGCTTTAAGTATTATAAATAATAATGTAATGTAGATTCATATAGATAAATCTTAATAAATCTTGTTAAAATTTGCGGATCAAAGCATATGTAAAATTTTAAATATTTTAGATTTATTCATTTATTCAATTTGAATTTTAGGCTTTGGGATTCAGCAGCCCTCAAGAAGCACGATACCTTCACAAAGCATATTACCAAACTGCTTCCAGGAAGAGTCTACTGATGTCCTCTGACATGTCCTGCTACCAACAGATGATGAGTGACTGCCTTCCCCCACCCTTAGCCACACTGTGTGAGCACAGCAAGATGTCCCTGCTATCCATATGATATCTGTTTAGAACGTCCCACCCATATTCGAAGAGGATGAGAATGACAGTAACCGCACACCACAGTCTAAGCAGAATACACCTGTTTATTTTCAGAAGTGTGCATCTGAGCTAAAATTCCTGTTCTCTCAGTTTGGGAAGAGGGGCAAATGCCACAGGTTTGTGGTGCTTTGTTTAGCCCACTTCAGAGCATTTTCTCCCATTGTGCAAGTTATTCATTTAAGTCTGTTTCCCTTGATAGATTATCGGGTCATTGTGAAAAAATGAGAAAGAATGTTTAAGAAGAGTTAAGGTAGCCAATTACTCAAGCCAAGCCTTCAAGAAATCAAAGGTCCATCACAACTCTGCTAAAACTCCATTGACTCACTTTCTCAGGGCAACAGTGAAAGTCTGTTCACATCATCCACTTAGCTGGAAGGCAAGCTAATTATGCAAATAAAGGCAGTAACTGTGCCATTGAAAGAGTTGGGGTGACAATAACTGGTCACCTTTTCCAGGCTTATAAAAATAGAGTTGAAAAAAATAACTGAAAGGTTGCTACTATTTCTATAAATATAGATTCTCCTTATATGAAAGTAGCAATAAAACAAAAATATAGATGCTTTTTCTATACCAGTTCTACATTTATATGCAATGGCAATACAGTGATGATACCAAACAGGACTTAGTATGCCAAATTGATGGAAGTTAAAATCCAAACCAAAAACTCCTGCCCTAAAAATTTACTGTTAAATATGCATGATGAAGTTTTAAGCAAAGTTATTTTTTAAGGTTCTCCAAGGAGACTTTCAGGAAGAACCTAAAATATGATTCCAATACTTTATAAGGAAAATATTATTTTTCAATAAGACATAAAATATTTACTCTCTTCCCATGATGGTGTTCTAAGTGATTTGTAGATACTACTGTAGATACTAATGTTTAAGGATACATTTCACCCTACATATGCAATAATTAGAGTAATACATCAAAAGCTTTTTTTTTCAAATCCAAACCCAGTGGAATAGAAATCGACTATTTCTGAAAATAAGTGTCTGAATACCCTTAGTACTATTAGTTTTCTGTGGGTTTTTTCAAATATTCTCATTTCAATTTTCCTACCAAATTAGCAAATTTTAACCAAACAGCAGGAAGTTTTTGATATAAAGATATGAAAAAGGAAACCTGATACACTTACTGCCATATTTATTTAATTTGCCAGAATGATTTTCTTTTCTTTTGGGTTCCTTGCTAGGTGTTTGAGGAATACTCTGTCATTCTCTAGAGTGGGAATGCTGTATATAAATCTTCCCCAAGCCTGGTTTACACTTTAGTCTCCTGACTAACAGAAAACAATTTTCTCAGCAGCATTCTACCCTCTTACACAGACCAGCTTTGCATGGAGATCCCCTGCTCCAGGCAGGGCCACCTCCACTTTCGTAGATTCTGGTCTAACCTCACTGCCTCTCTATCTCTCCTCTCCTGCCTATGTTGCCTATCCCTGCATTTATTTATTTTGTTCGGCTCACCTATGATACAACTGAAGGTTGGCATAGATTTTCTCTCCCCATTTATGATCCCAAACTCTGTCTTTTCTTTAGATCCAGCTCATGTCCACCCTTTAACCTTTCCTTTTCCTTGGATAGTCTTCGAAGTCCCATAGACCAGACATGTCTGATGGCCCCATTCTTTGCTTATATTCAAATTATTTACTCTCTAACTTTTTAGGTAGATAAATATGTCTGACTTACCCAACTGATAGCAGTAGAAGAATTATTGGACAAGTAACTAGGATCCTGTGGCCCATCATATAATTTTGAGTATTACGTATGTAAACTACCTGTTTATTTCAAAAAAGATATTTAATTACAATAACATCATCTTTGAAGTATCTTAACACCTAACATTCTATAGATTTTCAAGGGTAAGAATTGTCTTTTGTTTTCCTTGTACTTTCCCTAATGTCTACTACAGAGCTGAACAAATAGTAAGTCAATAAATGTGACATAATAAATTTAGTAAGTGACGATTGGTAGATGAATAAACAGACGAGTGGGTGGGTGGATGGATGAACGAATACAGCCCTGTGAGCTTACCAATTTTATAATCCATTACTTCTCTGAACCAGCCGAAGTAAAAATCATCAAATATTTAATTTTCTCTTTTGGCACTGATCCCATATGTTACTGATGAATAATATTGGTCTCTTTATTCTGTTGTTTGCATCTCAAATCTGCCCTTAAAAATAAATTAAATTTTTAAAAAACTCTGGCTCCCTTCAGAAAGGCCCTTGTAATCAACCTGTTCCAAAGAATGTATCTAGTTGCTTTTACCAGTTTAATTACTAAAAAAGAAAGGATGCAATTCAACACTAAGAAATGTTATGATTTTTTTAAAATGATGGTTCTTATGAGATGAGATAATGTTGCATAACCAAGACCTGAAATTTGATTCTCATCTATGGTAACACTGGCTGTTTCAATTTTGGGAAATCATTTTCATCAACCATTTGACAGAGAAAAGCAAAGAAAATGATTTCGTGACTTCTAACAGCTGCAGATCTGGGAGCAGAAAGTAGATGACAGGAGTATATTTGGATCGAAGTGTGAAGATGTACTTCATTCTCTTCCAACACTCATTCTCAGCCCCATTTTGAAGATACAAGAATTAATTCCTGTGCACACAAGCCAGACTCAGACTTCCATGTGACCCACTGCTTTAAACTCCCAGGCAGAACTGCCTGTAGATGAACCTACACGAAAGTTACATCTAGGCAAGGAGCTAGCATGGAAGAACCATGGACATGGACAACAAATAGGATTGACTTTGGGTTGGGGGGAGTAAGTGGGTGGGGAAGGGGAGAGAGGGGAGGGGAAATGGGATGAATGTAGTATAACAACAATAAAATTAAATTAAAAAAAAAAAAAAAAAGTTACATCTAGGAAACCTTTCTGAAAGGTCAGGATTGCCTGTGAAAGGACTGGAATTCTGCTTTCTCAGGAGTCCCTTCTTTAGTTGCTCTTTTGTGCCCATTCCCCACTGCCTGCTCTAGCTTTCAGATTCCATTCTACATTCTCACAGACAGCACAGCTCCTCATCTGGGGGACTAGTCACATGGGATAGTGAAGGTTATTATGACCTAAACCTTTACCCCACGTCTCCAACCTCTGGGATAATTCTCCTCACTTATACAACACTCCATCTGCTCCATCCTCTCCATCCTATGTGAGGCACAATCAAGGCAGTCCATGGGATAGAAGTGAAGACCATGGATTCTGTATTTTTTAAGAGCATTCCAGGTTTAAATGTTGTGCATGACTATTACCCAAGTACATACTTACCTATCAGGTCATGCTTTTATTTTTAGTTCCAGTCATATGGTGATCATAGCTGTGGGTCATAAACTAATTTTAGGGATGATCTGGCCAATATAATTCTCAAACTGTATTCACTCAGCAAACATTTACTGTGTGATAGGTACTGGGTGATGATTTGGAGATATAATGATGAATAAAATAAAATCTCAGCCCTTTTGGATAGAGGTCATCAAACTTATTCTATAAAAGTTCAAGCAGTAAATACTATAGCCTTGTGGGTCATATGGTCTCTGTCATACTGCTCAACTCTGCTGCTGTAGCAGGAAAGAACCATA
Source organism: Noctilio leporinus (assembly GCA_004026585.1). Classification (NCBI taxonomy): domain Eukaryota; kingdom Metazoa; phylum Chordata; class Mammalia; order Chiroptera; family Noctilionidae; genus Noctilio; species Noctilio leporinus. The sequence continues at coordinate 45,408 of PVIW01001524.1, forward strand.
GATATTAGGTAAGTGAATGAGCCTGGCTATGTTCCAATAAAGCTTTATTTACAAAAACAGGGGGCAGACTAGATTGGATCCAGTGGCCACAGCCTGCTGACTCCTGCTCTAGTTGCTTAGAGTCTCTAAACCAGTACCATCCGACAGGCAATAGGAATACAGCATGAGGCACAAATGTGAGCCATAGATATACTCAGGAATTTTCTAGTAGGCACATTTTAAAAAGTAAAAACCAACTGGTGAATTTCACTTTCATAATATATCTTATTTGACTTGGTATGTCCAAACTATTACTATCTCAACAGGTAACTAGCATTTAAAAAGTACTAACTGAACGTTTTGTATTCTTTGTACTATGTCTTTGCAGTATGCTATTTAACACACCTGCAGTCACCCTAGCCACATTTTACATTCCTGATAGCTACTACAGGTAGCCAGCAGCCACCTTATTGGACAGACCAGGTCTAGACAGATAAACAAACACGCGATTGATAGGGGTAAGTGTGAGGTATTTAGAGTGAACACAGAGGAGAAAAAGTCAAACTCATCTCCATGGTGGTTGTGGCTGGGGGTGAAGGAGGCTTTCTTAAAGGAGAGACAGCTGTGGGGAGAACAGGAGTACCATCTAGCTGAGGACAGATGAGGTTCTGGGCAGAGGGAGACATATGCATAAAATCTGTGAAGAGGGAAATGTGCAGCTTCTTAGCAGAATTTAAAGCAGCTCGGTCTGCCCAGAGCTGGAGTAGAGTCTGTTGACCCTGAGCTAAGGCAGTGGCAGCGGGAATGGAGTGAAGTAATTAGATGCAAGAGATATTAATGAGGCAGAACTGACGAAACCCGGAGATTGATGGGGCAGAGGGGGATGAGGAAGAAGGATGAGGAAAGAATGACGTTGCGTGTTTTGGCTTAAACAAAATGCAAACAGAGCTGTGTTTGGGCAATGGGGTGCTAGGGAGCAGGGGCAGCCTTGGGACAAGGTGAAGGGTTTAGCCTTGGACACCCAGGCTCTGAGACCTCAAGGAGAAAGGTGCGAAAATGATGGGAGACACATGAGCAGCACCCACACAGAGCTCGCCTTCACACTCAGAAAAGCACTTGATGCCAGTAGCTGCTCTCATTCCAAGAAGATTCTCCCTCCCCTCCCTCCAACCAAAATATTTTTCTCATGGCTCTGCCACCACATGAAGGCCCTACACGCCTGATTCTGTCAGCCAGGAGTGCTGGCTCCTGCCACTCCTTTACTAATTAGCTCCTGTCCCTGTTCAGGTCTCAATGCAAATGTCACCTCTTGGAGAGGCTTCTCAGATCCACCCCCTGCCCCAAGATGAAGTCAGATCCCCTTGGTATATACGCCAGATATTTTTCATCAGTGGCAATTTCCACACTTATAATTTCACATCTACTGGTATAACTATTTGATTAATGACTTTCTCTCCTGAAGGTAAAAAGCATTCAGCAAGAATTATGTCTATTTTTGCCCCATGCTGTACCACTAGCCTCTACAACCTAGCTGGCACGTAGTAGATGCTCAGTAAATATTTGTTGAATGAACACATATAATATTGAAAGCCCCTGCTGAAATCCAAAATTACCTGAAAAGAATTGTAAACCTTAGCCCGAATCAGTGCAACGGAGTACAGTATCATCCACCAACACACTCCGGTGAGAAGTATTAACCTTCTTATTTTTCATTTAACTGAATTTTGTCTTCAATTCCTCATTCACAGCTCAGGTGGCAGAAGTGTAAACCCAGTCATTTCCCAACACTGATAGTGGCGTCGTGTGCCATAGATTTCTTTTCCTACTGGGTGGGTTATGGCGAGAATCTTAGCCCTTCCTCTGAGGGCACAGACTTTAGAAACCACAGCCTTGGAGACTAACTCTCCCTTCCTCAATGTGTGTACAAACATTTAGCTGTATGAGTGGAGATAGAAAGTAGAAGAGAGGAAGAAAACATAAATGTTTGGAGTCGGGGAAATGGATCTACAATGCTAAAATATTTTCCCATCAGACTACATGATTTAAAAATTAAGAGATCATGAATGAGTTCGAATGACTGGATTGCAGATCAGAGACACTTCAACTGTGGCCAGGAATGCACACAGCTACAAGCAACGTGAAGACATAAAGTGCTTCCCAGGAATAATCCAACTGCTGAACAGAACAGAACCATGTCTTACTCATTTCTGTGCCCTGTGGCAGGTAGCTCAGCCCGGGATGGCATCAGCCTTCAGTTCATCATTCCTAAACTAAACAACGTCCTAAATTTCTCCTTTATAATTGTTCATGAAGTGCCTGTTGGATGGCTGCCTCTACCTGGGGACCCTCAGAGACGTGGGCACCGAATCAGGGGCCGTGTGCTCTTCTGATTTGCGGCTGCATCGCCAGCTCCGGCCACAGAGTTATTGAATAAACCAACATGTGGAACAGGAAAAGGACAGATGAGAATGTGCAGCCTACCCTTCAAGTCCCAGCTCACATTTTAAGCCTTTAGCGTATCAGCAGTTCCTCCTAGAGAAAAGTTTGCATTCCTACCTCTTCTCAAGTTTATCATTCTCAGAGAGTGGGTTACAAAGCAGCCTTCACAGTGGCTAAAGGTGCAAGCCCTAGAACCAGGATGCTGTTGTCTCAACGCTAGCCAAGGCATTTACAAGCCACAGTCCCTTGGGCAAATTATCTGAAGTCCCTGAGCTCTGCTTCTCATCTACAAAATGAAGAAAATTATACCAGCAACTTCATGAGGGCTACCAAGGGTAATGAATGAAAAACTTAGTTCAATAGCCAACACATAGTAAGTACCCCCAATTCATCTATTATATTTATCATTCCCTATTTTTTGATAGTTTTAAAAGCTGCTACATTTATTGAACACATAATATTGTATATTCTGGGCACAGCAGAAAGTATTCTACATGGGTTTTCAGAATAAAGCTATAGTTGATCCAATGGGTTCTTTTTCCTCTCTACCACTGTGAAGCTCAAAGGGGTTACATCAGTTGTCCAAAGTCACACAAGTAGTAACTAGGCTGTCATTTGAGCCCGGCCAACAATGCAGCAGTCCTGCTTACTGTCTCCATGGATGTACATGCACACATCTACGGTTTATAGCACACTATAAATTTCATTGTGAGCAAGGGTTTGAGCTGACTTACCTTTGTATCCCCAAAGGATATAGCTTAACATCTTACAGGCCAACAATGGGTAAATATTTATTACATGACTGAACACAAAGGGAAGGAACCCCACAGTCAAATTTCATCAATGTCATCATTTTGTCCTAGCATTGACTAGCAGTTGCTCACTTGAAAGAGAGGGAATCTTTCCAGGTATAAACAGCACCCACACTGACACAGACATTCAGAAGAGCCGTGTTCAGCTAATAGAATTATCGTGGATATAAGTCCTTTGTAGAGCCAGGTCTGTCTACATGTTGGCCAGGTTCATCAACTATATGGTATCTAAAAAGTTTGCATTTATATCCTTCCAGCCACATGGCAACACAATTGATTAGTGCCCAATACACCCCTAAAATGAACAAGCATTTGTGATGGGTGCGGCAGTCTTCTTCACACCAACAGCAACCACTGTACAGAATAACGCATTTTGAGCATCTGTGGAGTTTCACACACAAAAACCAAGTGGGGAGGCAGTGAGCAGCTCTGGAGAGGAAACACTTGCAACGGGAAAGTCTGGGAGTTCCCAGGATCACAAGAATGCTAGACCAGCTGACCTCAAAGTTTGGTCGATGGGACCATCAGCATCTATCACCCAGGACCTTTAAAGGAATGCACATTCTTAGGTCTCAGTCAGACAGACCCCCAGAATCAGAAACTGATGAGGGGACTCAACAGTCAGTGTTATAACAAGTCCTCGTGATGACTAATGAACACCCAAGTTTGAAAGCCACCCATCTAGAGCACAGACTTTCAGAGCACATGCCCTTATTTCTCATATAGGAATTCTGAGGTACACGATGTTTCCAAGATCACGTAGCTCATTGGTCAAGACCAGAACGTCTCTCTCCTGTCTCACAGGAAGGAGGGCTGGGAGATGTGCAGGCAGATGCAAAGGGACGTTCTGTCCCTGGAGCCAAAGTCCCATTTATATCTAAAGATTGTGAAACCATTTAGCACTTGTTCCTAGGTGAAGGCTACAAGGATAGGCTCTGACAGCCATTAAATCACTGGTTGGAAGCACTGAAGTAAACAGAGTTAAGCGAGTGTTTTTTTACTGTAGAACATTTAATGTGACCATATGTAATATTAATCTTCCGGGGGATAATAGAGTATGCAGCAAGTTCCAAAATATTTTGACCACAAATGCTGTGCTAGATTATTTCTAAAAAGTGAGAGATGGTGATTTACAGTATGTTCAAATGGGTAAACAATTTTTTTATATAACTGATTGATTTATTTTTAAAATACCCATCAAATCAGATTTGAAGGTGCTTTCAACTGTAGTCTACAGGTTCCTAAAATGTTCTCTGGTTCTTAGAGATCTATAAACCTATGAAATTATAAGCAACATTTTATGAGTATGTGCAAATGCGATATTTTTCTGGATGGTTTCCAGAGAGTTTTATTAAATTTTCTAAGAGATCTATGGCATATTCAATCACTAGTATGCTAACTTCATGAAGACACAGCCCAGAAAATCTGGACTTTTGCTCTAGCTGAGATCCTCACCACTGCTTATTTAGGCTACTAAATAATTCTCCTGGTTGCTACCTCTACTTACTTCCCTTCCAGTCTTTCCAGTCCATGTCCTAACTCTATAAACTGCACAATTAAATACCGCTCTATCAATTCATGATTAAATACCACTGCCAGGCAGTTCAAGTACACACGTTTCAGACCTCCGTAATCAGGCTCTCCTCTTCCAATCACATCGCTCCCCCTCTCACGTGTCCCACGGTCAGACAGGCGGCTTGTTCTTTCCAAAGACACACTCACCTTCAGCACCTCTACATTTGCAACTACCAGCCTCTATTTCCTTCTTTAGACATTCTTTGCATCTCTCTTTAAAGCCTTTTCTTCTAACCCCTGGCTGGTAGCACAGTGGTTAAGGCGCCGGCCTGTGAACCCAAAGGTCGCAGGTTCGATTCCCCAGCCAGGGTACATAACCAGGTTGCAAACCAGGTCTCCAGTCAGGTCTGTGGCTGGAGGCAGGTGAAAAGCAACCATACATTGATGTCTCTCTCCCTCTCTGCCTCTCTCCCTTCCCCTCTTTCTAAAAATAATGAAACAAAATATTTTTAAAAAAATTAAAAAAAAAAAACCTTTTCTTCTACAAAGTCCTCCTGATCCCCAAATATTCACTATTTTCTCCCCGGATCATGTCTAAAAGACAAACATGTGTCAGTTTCTTATGATAGTAGTTAGATTTGTAATATATATAAACTATTGGTGTGTTTATCACGCCCCCTGTGCTTGAGCACAGAAACTGTTTTACTCTTGTTTTTAATCTGTCACTGGATCCTTTTGCTGGGTCATCCTATTCAGGATTGTCACCAAGAAAGCAATATTGACCTATCATATGTTTTATCTTGAAATGATTCATTTTGTTAGGGAAACACAAATTCATACCCATTTAAAAACCAAAAGGCCTGTCGTTTTCGATGTGCTGTGTGTGTCATGGGACAGCTGCCTTTGATGAGGGTTGGAAGGGGAAAGCAGCAGGAATGGGTGGACATCCCAGCACAGAAAGGGGCATCCACTATGCAAGCCTATTTCTGAGATGAAAGAATACAATTAAGTCAGATCAATGAAACAACACAGATTTTCTTTCCCAGTGTTCATCTTTCCTTGTGTTGAAGAACCATTACATATATTTTTTCAGAAGTCATGAATCAACAATGATCGTTTTAGCTTTAATACATGAATCGATCTCCAGTAGTCATCATTTCTCAACCTTTCTTTTCTCCTCCAGTAGAAATGCCTTTATTTGAAATAAAGGACAAATGATAAAAACAAGATATGGAGGGGGTTGGTTAGGGTACAAGAGGCCAAAAAGCCTTATTACACCATTAGAAAATTCAAAAATAAAAATTCCAGCCAAAGTTGGAATTTCCCAGAAGCAGCACAGAAGATTAGAATCCTATTTATAGATGTTCAAGGATGACTCTCCTCATAGAGACTGACAGGGTCCAGCCTGAAGAAAGACCGGCACATTCCCCTTGCATACACAGACATCAACTGGGGGCCCTAGGCTACCTGCCTCAGTCAGAGACATGGTGGACATCACAGCAGAGTGTGGGTGAGAACAGAGCACTGGGCAGCCATGACCATGGGAACAGCATGGAAGGAGCTCATAGGCTGCTCTGTCTGTATATGTTAGGGGGACGAGGCTCCAAACCAGGGAGGCTAAAATCCTCTGGGGGTCTAGGGTTCCCTTCTGATTCATTCCAATCAGGGAAAAATTTTTTTTTAATAAACCCATTTGCTCTGGGTCTGATATAACAACAACAGAAATAATTAATAACAGTGGGCACAGAATCTGGAGTTTCCACCCTGGGGGAAAAAATATCTACTATACCCATCAATTTATACACTTATAAAAAAAATCTGAGTTTACTATTTCCCTTTCTTGTCCCTCCCTTCTCTCCTTGGCTAGTGACTGACACCATGTAGCAGAAGTCAACTGACAAATGCAAACAGAATGATGGCTAAGTAGAGGAGTATTTATGCTTGAACATCTTGATTACCATTCCAGAGCCCAAGAATTTACTCCTCTTTTTTCAATACCTGTTATTTCTTCCTGAGATACACTTTTCCAACAGACTCAGTTTATGTACAGTAAACAGAGCAACCTATCAAAGATAAGCTGGGTCCTAATCTCCTCTCTAAATTTTCTCTCCAACTTTGGGCAGGCCTTTCCCCTACCTGCCTGTCTTGGTTATTCTCTCTATAAAATGGGAATAATACCTTGCATTGCTCATTAAATCTGCTAAGTCTTATGATGCTATAATTCAGTAAATGTTATATGATGCTAAAAAGTTTGCATCACATCCTTCAAAAGCATCTTGAGCATTTAGAATGAATCCAGTAAGTGAATTAAAATAAGTTTGATTCCTCCAAAAATGGCTTAATGGAAGATAAAATGAGATGCTCCCAAGTTTATTACTACCTACCAGAGGGTATGGGAGATGGTTTTTTTCCACTTCAATTGAGGAATTTATTTGATGGCTTCTCAGGTCTCTTTCACTGTTGAAACCTCACAAAATCAATGGGTAATAAATAAGATAAAAATCTGTTGCTTAAGTCTGAGTTACTGTACTTACTACCTTTTTTTTTTTGTCATTGTTCATAAAAATCAGTGTTGCTATCATAGTAAACACCCCCTTGAATTCTGTTCTAATTATCAATCTAGATGCATAGCTTTCCATTGTGTGGGCAGTGGTATTTATTGACCTGGCCTTTACACGTGCTGTGCACTATTCCAGAACATTGGAAAACATCACATTCAAATACTAAAGCACAAGACCTACATGAAACAAACTTACTTTAATTTGTGTTTATCTATTTAATCATTTGATCTAGAATCTCTGTTACAGTGCCAGAAATGTGACTAATTTTCTGTTTTAGGAACCACTATCAGAGTTGTGACATCACACAAAAATTTTATTATAATTTTATAGGAAATATGTTCTTCACTACACAATGGCAGACTCAGTGATATACAAAGGGGACTCCAAAAAACAGACCCAGAATTATCTTCTGGAGAATGGGCCCCTTGTAGGCAGGCTGCTCCTACTGGGTAAGTGTTCTAGGAACCCATCTGTTTCAGTGTACCAGCTGGTGTTGTTGTGAGAGGTTGTGCTCTGCTTAAGTAAATTTTTCTGAAGATCTTTCAGTGCATTTGCTTGTTTCATGATGGGTGATTTACAAGTGCACCTGCTCACACTGCACTGAGTTTTCAGCAATTTTTAACCAAAATTGGCATGACCCTTGTGCCCTAGCCTCCATATTCACCCTGAGTCTATTTTTGTTACCCTGGATGGAAAAAAATCCTCAAAGGGAAACATTTTGCTGATGTGGAAGAGACAAAACAAAAAATGGCAGAAGCCCTAAAAGGCCTCAAAATCAACAAGTTCAAAAATTGTTTTGGGCAATGGAAAAAGTCTCGATAGGTGTATTGCATCAAATGGAGAATACCTCTAAGGTGACTGACATTCAAACATGTGAGAATAAATATACAACTTTTAATAAATAAATCCCAATCTTTGGAGTTCTCCCTCACAGAGTAATGCCTCATTTATCCAGCCAGGGGGCTGGGCAATGAAGTGGTCCATTGTGATTTATTCTGATAATTGAGGTCTATTCTCTTCATGTGCCAAAATGTTGGTTTGAACTAATCTTGACGGAAAGATTTCTCAAATGTACTACATAACTATATATACAAAAGCTATAACATAATTTTTTATCCTCACCCAAAGACATGCTTATTGATTTTGAGAGCAAGAGGAAGAGAAAGAGGGAAAGAAACATCCATTGGTTGCCTTTCATATGTGCCCCGATTGGAAATTGAATGTGAGAGTATAATCAACCCGGGACCTTTCAGCTTTCAGGACAACACCCCACCCACTGAGCCACAATGGCCAGGGCAACGGTTAACATATCTTTAATGATAAAATCAGCACAGGGCTTTCAGCCATGCTCTTTTTCATTCCTTTGCTAATTGTTCTCAGCGGCCTCTCCTCTCTGAGTCATGCATATGAAAGCCTTCCTGTTTCCCTTTTCACTGTCAGTTGCCCTTTGATCAGTTTTCAATGCTCTTGTTCCCAGCAGTTTTTATTCCTTTAAATTCCTGTTTTTACTTTGCAGGAAGCTCCATGGCAAAGCCCTTGTAGGAGTCACTTGAATTTCTCATCAAAGCTCAGAGAGGTGCAGTTAGGAACCTGTAAGAATGAATGAGTGTCTCTGTGTAGAGGGGCTTCACCTGGACCTGGAGTGAGTTGTTGGAAAACCTTCCATAACAGCAAGTGCCCTTATTCTGTCTCACATTTTTATCTCGTTATTTCACCCTGCTGATGTGTCCTTAACCGGATTATAAAGTGACAGCAGAAAACATATTTACGGTCCATCTGATTGGCACACTACTTAATACGGTGCTGAGTACATAAAAAAGTTCTCATGTGATTTGACTCTGTGGGGCCTTCTTCCTTCAGAAACCTGGAGAAATCCACATTTAAAGGTGAATGCAAGAGTATATTTAAAATTTCCGTCATTTAGCATTATTTGTAGCAAATGTTCCTTCTAATGTTCTTGCCCTAGGCATTGCTGTAAATAAAGATTTCTCATTTAATTTGTGACACTGTCATTGGAAAACTAACCTCCATCTTAGTTACTCTCTTTTCGTGATTCAAATGCTTTCATAGAGAATCATTTTCTGGCCTGTGTAATTTATGAGCAAAATTTCCAGCTCTGTGCTGAAGCTGAACTGTAGTTTTTGTTACACTGTGCATGCCCAGTAACTCAATAATATTACTTGAACTGTACCTACGTCACACTGTTTTAGCTTGTCACAGGATCTCTTTGATCATAGCAGCCAAAAGGGTTTTGAGTGGAGACAACTCTCTGCATTAATTTAAATCTCTCTGGCCCATTCAGATGTTTACTGTGAAATTTTCATTTGTTGTCTCATGTTATTTATCTCAATTCCTTTCACCCTGCAAAAGTCACTTCAGGAAATCATCTTTCCTTGTGACTTCATTTTTCTCAGCATTGCTTTTTTTTAATCCTCACCCAGGGACATTATTTTTATTGTTTTTAGAAAGAAAGGAAGAGAGAGAGAAAGAGGGAAAAAAAATGATTAGTGATGCGCCCTGACTGGGGATTGAACTCACAGCCTAGGTAGGTGCCCTGACCAGGAATCAAACCTGCGACCTTTCAGTATATGGGACGATGCTCCAATCACCCAAGCCACAATGGCCAGAGCCTTTTTATGTGTTAAATCAAGAAAGTGGTTGCTTTATTTTTGTAATGAATTTGGTTTTTTTTCCCCAGAGTGACTGAATTTTATCTCATTTCGTTATATTTTTATTGAATTTCTTGGGGTGACACTGGTTAACAAAATTAGGCAGGTTTCAGGTGCACAATTATACAGCACATCATTTGTGCACTGTATCGTATGTTCCCCACTCCAAGTCAAGTCTGTCCATCACCATTTGTGCCTTCTGTTCCCTCCTCCACTTCCATCCACCCGCTTCCTCCCGGCAGTCACCACACTGTTGCCCGTGATTTGCCCGGGACATTAAAGCACATGCCCCCTTGGCCACACTGCAAACTTCTTGCCTTTCCCTGGAATGCTTTGGTTGTCCATACATGAACTTTTCTCTATCTCTCCATCTCCCAGCTTCACAACCCCTTACTCCACAGCTGTTGGTCTGCTCCCTATAAGTCATGTCTCTGTTTTGCTTGATAGTTCATTTTGTTCATTAGGTTCCATATACGAGTGAAATCATGGAGTATTTGTCTTTCTCTGACTGGCTTTTTTCACTGAGCATCATGCTCTCCAGTTCCACCCATGCTGTTGTAAATGATATGAGTTCTTTCTTTTTGATAGCTGAGTAGTATTCCAGTATGTAAATATATCACAGCTTTTTATCTACTCATTTACTGATAGACACTTAGGCTGTTTCCAAATTTTGCCTATTGTAAATAATGCTGCAATGAACACAGTAGTGCATATATTCTTTCAAATTAGTGTTTCCGGTTTCTTACAATATATTCCCAAAAGTGGAATTGCTGGGTCATAATGCAGTTCCATTTTTAATTTTCAAAGTTAACTTTTAAAAATACTATATCATTTAGCTGTGAGAAAGCAGGTGTAAAAATCACTCTTTTGCTCATTGCAAACATTTCTCTTTGTGACACTCTTGAAAATCCAAAGTAACTACAGCCTCTCCTGATTCTTAACAGGTATTCTCTATAAGCAGAACCTGGAAATAACCCAAAGGAAGCAGAAGGAGTAAGCAATAATAAACAACAACAATTAGAGTGGAAATAAATTGGAGAATAACAAGGCATAGAGAAAAATCAATGAAGCCAAAAGTTGGCTCTTTGAAAAGATCAACAAAACCAACAAAATTTTAGTGAGGCTAAAGAAAAACAGAGAAGGCTAAAACTACTAAAATCAGGAATGAAAGACAGGATGTTACTACCAACCTTATAAAAGTAACAAGGGTTATAATGAAATTTTGAGAATTGTGTAACAACATATTAGGTAAACAAGCTAACATAATTAACACAAAGAAATAAAAAAATTAATAGATCTAAAAGAAGTAAAAAAATAGAATAATTAAAACTTTCCCAAAAAGAAAAACCCAGGCCTAGGTGATTTTACGGACAAATATTACCAAATGTTTACAGAATTAACATTCATCCTTCAAAAATGTTTACATAAAAACAAAAACACAGGAGAAAGGACCATTTCACAACTCATTCTATGAGGTCAGTGTCACCTGGGTAACAAAGTCAAAGAAATCACTAAAAAGGAAAACTACAGACCAATATACCTCATGATCAGCAATGCAAAAATTTTCAAAAGAATAGTAGCAAACTGAATCTGGCAACATGTGAAAAGGATTATACACCACAACAAAGTAGGATTTATCCCAAGAATTCAAGTTTGGTTCACTAATAAAGATCAGTCAATGTAATGCACCAAATTAATAGAATAAAGGACAAAAATCATATCCATACATGCAGAAAGAGCATTTGACAAAAATCCAATATTATTATCCAGGATAAAGACACGATAATAAAAAGCATATGAAAAACCCACAGCTAACATTATAGTTAACAGTGAAAGGTTTAAGGCTTTTCCCCTAAGATCAGGAATAAAACAAGTTGCCTAATCAACACAACACTAGATATTCTAGCCAGGAAAGTCAAGCAAGAAGAAATTTTAAAGACATCCATATTGAAAAGAAATTTAAAAAACTAAAACTATCTCTATTCACCAGATTCACTAAAAACAAAGACACTGTTAGAATTAATAAAACTAGTTCAGCAAGGTTGCAGAATACAAGATCAATACACAAAAGCCTATTGTATTTCAACTAGCAATAACAAGCCAAATATGAAACTAAGAATGCAATTTCCTTCACAATAGTATCCAAAATAGTAAAATTCTTAGAAGTAAATTTAGCAAAATAAGTGTAGGGCTTGTACATTAAAAACTACAAAACATCACCAAAAGAATTTAAAGGCTTAAAGAAATGGAAAGACATCTGTGTTCATGAAAAATAGTATTTTAAGATGGCAATTTTCCTCAATATTATATACAGGATTAATGACATCCCTATCAAAATACCAGCTACCTTTTTTTTTTTTTTTTTTGCAAGAATTAATAAACTCACCCTAAAATTCATATGACATTGAAAATGACTCAGCAAAACAATCTTGAAAATGGGAAATAAAGTTAGGGATGCTCATACTTCCCCATTTGAAAACCTACTGCAAAACCATAGTAATCAAAATTGTGTGTTGCTGGCATAGGGTAGACAAACAACAGATCAATGAAATAGAATTGACAGTCCAGAAACAGATGCAAACATACATGATCAATTTCTTTACAACAAAGCTGTCAACACAATTCAAAGGGGGAAAACAGTCTTTTCAGCAAATGGTACTCAGACAACTGTCGTTGCAGATGTAAAAGAATGAAGCTGGATCACTGTGTCATAGCCTAAATAGTAATTAACTAAACAGAATGAAATGCCTAAATATAAAAGGTGAGACTATCAAACTCTTAGAAGGGGGGGAAAGCAGGTATAAAACTTGGTGATTTTAGATTAGGCAATGTTTTTCAGAAATGACACCAAAAACAAAAGCATCAAAAATAAATAAAACTTAAGTTGGGCTTTGGTGAGAGCAAGGGTCTAGTGTTATCGTTCAGGGGCCACCCACCACCCTATTTCAGGGGTTTCCCCAGAAGTCAAAGGTGTCGGCCAAGGTTCTCACTTCTGTGGCCATGCCCGTGCGACCTTTTCCTCTCCCTCCTTCCCAGGGGCGGCTGTGGCCATGGCCTTGAGAGCACTGGCACCCACCCAGATGGGGTAGGGGGACCATACCACATACACACGGAGCTCCTGGCCATCTGTCAGCGCTTTCGACAGAGCTGCCAACAAGCGGAAGATCACCTGAATCCTGCGGGCCTATGACTCGAGGCACCCGGCCCTGTCCCTGAATTCCAGGTTGCTGCGGCCATCTTCAGCTGCCACAGCAAGACCCTGTGGAGACTGCACGACGCTGCTCACCTGGCTGCTGCTGGCCTGGCGTCAGTGCCCGGCATCCTCGCTGCACTTCAAGGCCACTGCACCGTCCTCCACCCCTGGACAGCACGCAGGAGGGAACCTAGATGGTGCATGGGCAGCGCGGGCTCTCCCAGATCTACTGCAAACTGCCCTCGCTGCACGGGACCCACGCCCATAGCAGGTGCACGTGGCCCACGTGTGAGGACGAGCCCGAGGACGTGCCCTGCTCACGCAACCAGCAGCACACCTGCTGCAGCCGTGCCTTCCCAGCCGCAGCTCTCACCGGTCAGCCTGTCGGTTAAGGGCTTGACAGTCTGGGGACGGTGATGGGGCACCCAGCCACATCAAGCTTCTGTTGGGGCCCATCCCGCTGCACAAGGACCTCCTGGGCTTGCTCCTGAGCGATGGCATCCCCAGGCAGAGGGTGGACACGCAGCCCACCAAGGTCCCCCAAGTCGCAGCCACAGCCACCGGCTTGTTAGAGAAAGACAACTCTCCCTACCTCTGCTACGGAGCCTGTGAGGGGAGCAGGGGATGTCCTAAGGCTGAGCCTCTTGAGCTGGGCCTTCTTATTGGCACTGGGATGAGGAAGACGCTTAATTCCCCCAGAGACCACAGCATGGGACATGGAAGAGATAGGCCAAGCCTTGGGACATTGTCATCTGAGCGCCCTGAGGGTGAACTGAGGGATGGTGGCCTGCTCTGCAGCCACCAGCAAGCAGACTGCCCCTGACAGCGTGTTTGAGGAGCCGGAAGAGAGAGGCCTGACTTGGCATGGTGGGCTCAGCCCACTGTGCATCTACCCTCTGTCACAGAGGGGGTGGGGGTCCTCAAAGCCCCATGTGGGCCCAGGGCTCAGGACATGAAGGCATCTTAAAGTTTAAACCCTTTTCTTAAGGTTTTAAAACACCACATTTTTACTTAATACTTTAAGTATATACAGCACTTTGCTTTTAGAAACACTGGTTCCCATTTGTACTGGTTTTTCTCTCAAGACTTTTTCTTTCTTCCTTTTTTAAACAATATCTTTCCATTTTAAAGTGACTTTTGCTGTTTGCTCACCTGAGGAAGGGGTGGCCAGCCACCGGCTTTTTCTAGCTGCATAGGTGACTTCCAGCCAGGGTCTGTCACCCCTTGGTGAAAGGTCATGGGGCCCAGAATCACAAAGCCCTAGGAGTCAGTGCTGTTACACATACACCCATTAGATGGCGTGGGCATGAAAAAAAAAAAAGGTGAATCGGAGTTCATCAACATTAAAAACTTTGTGCAGCAAGTGATACCATCAATAAAGTAAAATGAAACACTACAGAAGGGGAGAAATTATTTCTAAATCTTACATCTTCCTAGGTGTAGTGTCCAAAATTTATAAAGAATTCTTACAACGCAATAGTAAAAGTCAACCCAATTAGAAAGTGAAAGAGGATTTGAAAGAACATTTTTACGAAAGGGATACACAAATGGCCCAAGAAGCACATGAAAAGATGCTCAACACAGTCATTAGAGGAATACAAAACCACAATGAGATACCACTTAAAACTCACACTGGCTATAATAAAGACAGGACGTAACTGGTGCTGGTGAGGCTCTGGAGAAATTGGAACCCTCGGGCATTGCTGATAGAAATTGAAGATGGTATAGCTGCTATGAAAAACCATTTGGCAGTTAAAGTACCCTAAGACCCGCTAATTACTAATTCTACTCCTAGGTATATATACGCAAAATAATTGGGTACATGTAAGTAAGTATAAATAAATATATACACCCTTTAGACCTACATGCACTCTTGGCTACATATAGGTATAAATGTTTGTCTACACAAAAACTTGCATATGAATGAATGTTCATTAAAGTACTATCCATAGTAACCAAAAGATGGAAACAATGCAAATATCCATCAGCTGATGAACAAATGAGTTCTAGCCATACACCGGAATATTACTTGACCATGAAAAAGGAGGACCGATACAGGCTGCAACATAGACGAAGCTGGAAAACATTATACCAAGTGAAAGAGACCAATCTCAAAAGGCCACATATTGTATGGTTCCATTTATGTGAAACGTCCAGAATAGGCAAATAATTATCGACAGAAAGTAGATTTGAGGTTGATGGGAGCAGTGGGGAGTGGCTGCTCATGGCTACAGGGTTTCTTTCTTGGAGGTAATGAGCATGTGCTGGGTAGTGATGATGGCTGTGCATTTTCTAATATGCATACTGAAGAACACTTGAATGAATTGTCCATCTTAAGCAGTGAACATTGTGGTATGTGAATTATAGTTTAATTTTTTAAATCAATCTTTTAGTGATTGTGCCTCTTTATTACGTGTTTATTTCATTCATTTTGCTCTGATCTTCATTCTGCCATTATTTCCCTAATTCCTTAACTTATAAATCTAGCAAATTATTTTTGAGGCCTCATTATTTTTAACGGTAATACTGGAGGTTATCTATTTTCTTATTAACACTGTTTCAGCTATGATCTACACATCTTGGTAATTAGTAATTTAATTACAGTTTTGAGTCCATTTGAATTTTCCTTATTCTTTCACCTGAGTTGTTCAAAAACATTATTTCACACTTCCAAGCATGTAGTTTTTTTTTTCCCCGTTATTATTTGTGCTGGATTTTGAAATGAAGCTGGAGCACAGAGGGCCCGTAGGATGTGTTCAGGGGCCACCCCTGCAGGTGGCAAATCCCTTTTAACTGCTTTCCTTTCACGTCAACGCATCCCACATGCCCGTGTAGGTACAAGCTGGCTGTAAAGCATAGTCAGCTATAGACCCGGGAAGGGGATGCGCAGCTAGTGAACCTCTAGCTAATCTTTGCCACAGGTTCGCTCCTTCGAAATGCGGATGTTTCCTGCAGTTGTTGCACGCAGTGTTTTCATTAATGTCTATCAGGTTTCACTTAAGTCCTCAACACGCACTGATTTTATGTGCTTGAGTTGTCAACGAAGAAGAAGATATCAAAATTTCCCACTGTGATTGTGAAGCTGCCACTTTATCCTTGTGGTCTATTAATTTTTGTTGCACATATTTAAAGCTATAGGTGCATACAAGTTTAGAAATGATTATATATTTCGGGTAAGTTAAATACTTTATTTAATGGTCACCTTTACGTTTTTCCTTAAAATATAGTCTGTGAGATATTAATATAATTACATCACCTAGCTGTAATGAGGCATATTTTCAACCAATACTGTAAGTTTATTAAAATTTTTACATTTTATGTGGCATTAATTCCTTATTAATACTAATCATTTGGGAAATTTTAAGTCACATAAGGTGTTTACATGTGGCTCTTTTTCATTAAAGTGTTTCCTTCAAGAGCATCTGATATTTCTATCAGCTTCTCAAAAATCTAATATTCATTGCCAACCAATATGCAATCATGTCCAGGTCTTAAATAATCTCAGATGATATCTAAGTATGCTGACCTAACATCACATAAACATTAATCAGCTGATGATAAATAATTAC
Organism: Noctilio leporinus; assembly: GCA_004026585.1. Classification (NCBI taxonomy): domain Eukaryota; kingdom Metazoa; phylum Chordata; class Mammalia; order Chiroptera; family Noctilionidae; genus Noctilio; species Noctilio leporinus. The sequence continues at coordinate 62,145 of PVIW01001524.1, forward strand.
ACACTTATAAAATTAGGTTTAAATGTATTCTCTGTTCTGTAATATTTAAAATGTTCTTTGACGTAGACATCATGAGTCATTGACTGATTACCAATTTGTGCTTTGAACACACATTTACTCTGCAAAATGTAAATCTTCCTGATCAATACTTCAACCCATCTGTTTGTCACTTTTCTCTCCATTGCCTATTCCTGTTGACCTGTGTTGTCCCTGCAAGTTCAAGTATGGTGCCATCACAACACTACTATTTTCCACCTCGTATAGTTCCTTGGAGTATGCAAACTACTTTGAGTAGGTGCTCAACAACTATTTTTTAATTTAATTACCCTACTTTCTGATGATCAAGTAGGAGTTTAACCATGATACAATCAAGAGTTTTCTGTATGGCAGTGAATATCCTGAAAGCTGAATTTGTTCCCAGTCTCTGTCTTGCATGTATGTCTCCAGCACCAGGCATCTGAAATGTCTACCGCCATCTCATGCCTTATTATGTGTGAAGAATGCAGCCAAGAAAGACTGCTCCTTTCTATGAAGTACATCTCAGCCAAGGCCATTAAATTCCATCTTTACCACTGAATACAGATGTTTATAAAAAGGCCAATCCATTTTAAAATCTGAATGGATAACCTGAAAGTAATTTACAGCTGATTAATATTTAGGGACCCCAAATAAAATCCAACACAAGAATATATTCCAGATTGATTGAGCCCTCCTTTGATTAGGATTCGATTGAATTTCCATTCACTCAGTTCTTACCTTCTTTTGGTTCTGAACTAGTCAATGGAATGTCACTGGCCATGTTGAGCTCTGCAATTCTGCCACCCTTATTGAAATGATCTATTCCTATGGCAAGACTGCCAGCTTGAGATAGTCTTTTCCTGCTGAGACATTTGCAGTGATGGATGATATAAGGTACAGTAACACTTTCCAATTTGGCGTCTTTTAGGCATTAACTGGGTCTTTTATTCCACATCCTTTCAGCCCTTTCCTTATTTTTCTTTGAGCTCATTGACTTTTAGACAAGAAAATGACACATTTCCTTAAGGAATGGGCCCTTTGCTAGGAGTTGATGTCATTTTTTTAAGAGAAATTTTTAGAAAAGACAGAATTGACTCTTAGACCTGATGTTCTCTCACTGGAAACAATGTGGAAATTTTGTGAAAATATGTGAACAAGGATTTGTTTAATAACAGGTGCATTGAGTAGAGGGAACCACGTGAAGCTTGAAATAGGCCATTTTATGAAAATTAAGTGAGAATAATAAATTACAACTTCTCTAGTAACGATGTGTAGCAGTGAATACTTGTTCAATATTTTAATTTTTCTCCTTATACATGACAAAACTGTACTTCCTGGCCCCCGATGCTTGGGCAGGGCCACATGTCGCTAGTTCTGCCCTATGAGTGTGTCACCACGGAGCTTCTTTAGAACCTGACAGTGACTATCTCATCAATCTGATTCTGAGTTACTGCTGTGAAGTGTCAACCTCTGCTTATTTTCAATGGACAGGTAGCATGACCAAGAAGTAATTTTTTGTTGTCTTAAACTACAGAGTTGTGGGGGTCATTTGTAATTAGCATAGGCTAGTTTTATGATTTATGGCTAAGACAGAATGGAACTTCCTTTTGCCAATGGTTAAAAATGGCAGATTGGCTCAAAATACTTTTTTAGATTAATCTAGAGATGAATCACCCATGACAGGTTATTAAGCATTTCTAACTTTTTGAGGTTAATTAAAAAGGACAATCCTATCTTTTCACAAAATCCTATATATTGCTGGAACAGTCATATATAGGATGCTCCAAATGTGGGTAGACTATGGACAATTTCAACTTGGGAGAAGTAATGGAGCCAGAGATGTAAAAAGCAAGGACTCAGGGGCATAGGTTTCATTTCTGGCTGCTCTTCCTTGTGGTTCTTGTTCCCTAACCTCCAGAAGCCTCTGTCCCCTCATTTATAAAATGAAGATGCTCGGAGTACTGCCCCATCAGCAGTCACAGGGAAAGCACCTGTCAGGATGATATCACAGCCGCATTATAAAATGAGGTTAATATTTTTTCCAGGGCTGGACTTAGAGAAAATGCTGGACAAGTTGAGGTTCTCCTCTTGGTTTGAAGGAACAATGACACACATGTAAGTAAGCTCTTTTACCAACACCACAGGGTTGTTACTCCATATGATCACCTGCCTTCTTTTCTTTTTCTGTCTACCCTGATTCTTTCTGATCCTGCCCCATTTTTCATGGCATCTGTGCCCAATAACTCATGGGTGAGAAGAACATGGTGATAACTTGGACAGCTCTGTCTCAGGTTGTTTTGTGTACCTGGTCCTTGCTCTAGACACTTATCATATATTTTTCTCCCTCTAACAGCCCAGTGAGACAGACATCTTTGTCTCTGTTTTGCAAATGAGAAGATTGAAGATAGATATTTACCTACAGTCATGCAACTATTAATTCATACTGAATAGGGCTTAACAACCAAATAAGGGAAGCACATATCCAGGTTTGTCCTGAACCATCTGTATTTATGTCTAGTATCCTGACATCCCATCTGGCTTAGCATGTGTCTCAGATTTTTATAAAAATGTTATTATTAATAGTTGTATTAAAACAGGCTGTATTTGCTAGACTATCACTTTTATTTCTAGTCTATATGGGAAAGGCACATGCCATAAAAAGAGTTCCTAATCTAATACTTAGTTATATTCAGAAAATAGCCAGAAATTACCTTACTTTCTTTCCCTGGCCCTTCCCAGATGAAATGTAATAGTACCTTTGTTGAAAGCAAACAAACTGATCCAATACACTGGGGTCTGGGAAGAAGAGATCTCCTTCTGTCTTTAGTGGTGTTCATGGTAGAAATGTTCAACACCATTGCCCCTTCCAGGAAGCAGAGCATAGAGGCAAAAAGTGCCAAGGTCAATGTTACAGCCTGCAAGATACACAGGGCCACCAGGGTGCCAGGTCACAGAGACAGGGAAACTTGGGCAAGGGTAGGTTAGGTGCGTGGGAAACAGAGACTGAAAGTCCTTCCGTAGAGTGCATAAGAGTAGTTATCTGCTCTAGTGGTTTTATCATTCAATAGATGCCTCTGAACCTACAACTTTTTATTTGTTATTGTTTGGTAACTTTTTAAAAGCTTTAAAGTAAGTCGGCAGCCCCAGTGAATTCTAAGGGGAAAAACACATGCTAAGTAAAAATTTAAGTACTGAATTTCTATTTCTTAAGAAAGTTGACAAACAAACACATAACTCGTACATGAGGTCAGGCTTGGTATCTAACCAGGGGCTACAATATTTATGGCCAAATAGAAACAACACATTTTTGACTGGTCACGAAAAAACTTTTATTTTCAAGCCTAATGGTTGTTGACTGAAAAGAGTTAACTCATGCTTGCACTTGATTTAGCTTTTGTATAAAATTACCAATCAGCAATTTGTTAAGATACAAAGCTACTGAAAAAGTATCAGCACATATTTCGAAAGCTAATGGCTATTTTGTGCATGTTTTCCTGAAAGTAATGATTTGGTGAAACCAACACTCAGTATCAAAGAAGTGAACATATACTCACATAAGGATGAACTCTCTGGCTGTGTATAATATTTAACTTTGCAATTCTATAATGTGATTTGGAGTATCTCAACTTGTCATGAGATTCTTACTTTTAATTGATTAAACTCTTACTTTTAATTGATTAAATTTATACTCTGTATGAAAATGGAGTGAAAATAAGATGCCCTATGATTTTATAGTTACCAGTTTGGAGAAACATTCAAAAGAATCATGGAGACAACTTAATGGAAGATCTCTGATTAAAATGTTTTGCAAAGAGAGATATTCTGGAAGTAAAAAGAGTATGTGTGAATATATTTGGGCTGATATATTTATACACTTTTATTTTAAAAACAGAATGGAGAATATACTCCATTGGCAGTATTTTCTCTTAGCTTACCAGGTACTTCTGTATCTGAAAAGGGTATTTTCTCAAGTAAAAATATTATAATCCACAGATGAGTCAATTAAATATGCCAATAATTCAAAATTGATTAGCTATAAACTACACTTTGAAAAAGACTGCAGGCAAATTTATTAAAATTTTTAAATGAGACCATGTTGGAAAACATACATTTTTGAGAACACCAGAAAAAATGGTATTAGAAACAGACAATACCAAGAAATTAAAGCAGGTAAAGTATGTCAAGCATATTCCCTTTATACTAATATTTCATGTAATCTACATAATAATCAATGTAAATGCTTTTTAAGTTTTTGCTTATATGTATGTAGATACGTGTCATTTTTACTATTAGAATTTTATTTTTGAAATGGATTTTCAGGAGAAATATTTTGCAAATACTAATGCACTTTATGAAAACAAATGCATTGGTTAATAAGTAAATATCCTGAAAGCATAATTTTACTTTTTAAGCAGTTGCTTTTAGTCTTACAATTACGTGGCCAGACACCCCAAACAGAGAGCCCATCTGCCATCTGAAGGAAGTACAGCCTGTGGGGTGTGTGACCTTCTCCGATTCCTTCCCAGCTCTCAGTACATGGCAGGTCAGCCTCATCTAAGGCATCGTGGTGAGTTGGTTTAAGTAAAAAAATCGAACATAATCATCTTACTACCTCTCCTACTTTACAAAGGGAATGTCTTTCTTCTGGGTTTTTTGATTTGATCGTATCACAACCGAGCAAACTAGGCCAGGCCACGTGGTGCCGTGATACATGACCCTACATTATTGTTGAAGGAAAGAGGTTTTTATGTACAAGGTTCCAACCTCAGGGTGCTGAGAGCATCCTGCTTAGAGCCCTGTTCTCCCACGAGACCCAGCACTTCCCTTCTCTCCACCAGACCATCGGCCAAAACCATGCCCAGAAAGTCCTCATATCCTTGTCTGTCCTTCCGCCAGCTATGCAAACAGGTCTCCATCCCCTCTGGAAAGTGCACTGGTGGGCTTAGAGTCGCCATCTCTCACAGTAGCTCTCTCCTTCAGACCCGGCCTGTGCTGTCCTCAGCCTCCACGTAGTGATTCAGGGAAGCATGTACCATGTTGCTCTGGATCATGGCAGAGTCCAGGGAGACACACATCCCAAGAGAGTGGTTGCTCCATACATCTGCAGAGAAGCTGGAGTCTGCAGCTTCAGCATTCTCGATTGATCACAGTTCAGTCCAGCTCCAAGCAACCCCCACGAAGCCGTGCTTGGTTAGGCAGGTCCCCGCACACTCCATCAGCTCTCCCTACACCCTCCTCTCCTGCACGGCTTCGGCCTCCGCTGGTCACGCCTCATGGTGTGTCCTGCTGCAGACAGCCTGGCTCCTGTTTCCTTCCTACAGCGGGTTGTGTGGCAGGATCCCTACACCACAGACCGTGTGGGCTTCCCCAGGGAAGCAGGAGTAGCTCCTCTCCCACTACAGACGACACGTGGAATCCCATTCTCTTTCAGCCTTTTTTAAAAATTGATTATGCTGTTACAGTTGTCCCAAATTCTCTTCCCTTTGCTCCCTCCCTGTTCCCTCCTGCAGTCCCTCACATGTAAGTTCTCTGATTCACCCTTTCCTCTATCATTCTTAACTTCCCCCTGTATATCTTATACCCACCAAATATGTTTCCCAATCCCTGCACCATTTCCTCATTTCTCCCCCTTTGCCCTCCTGGTGGATAACCCTCCCAATGATCCCCATACCTATATTTCTGGTCCTATTCTGGTTGTTTGCTTTGTTTTGGTTTTCATTTTTCTTTTTTAGGATCTGTTGTTGATAGTTGTTTCTTTTTTTTACTGTTTGTAATTTTGATCCTTTTTTCTTAAATAAGTCCCTTTAACATTTCATTCAATTAATGGCTTGGTGATGATGAACTCCTTTAGCTTTACCTAGTCCAGGAAGCGCTTTATCTGCCCTTCCATTCTAAATGATAGGTTTGCTGGAGAAAGTAATCTTGATTATAGTTTCTTGCTTTTTCCATCACTTTGAATACGTCTTGCCAGTCCCTTCTTGCCTACCAAATTCTTTTGAGAAATCAGCTGACAGTCTTATAGGAACCCCTTGGTCAGTAATTCTCTTCTTTTCTCTGGCTTCCCTTTCAGCCTGTCTTTATTTTAAACACTTGGCCTGGAACTTCCTCTATGACCTCATATCTGGCCCCTCTTATGTGCTACTTTTCCCAGTTTCCCCATACCTTTTACTTTCTTTCAGTTGTCATCTGCATTCAAGGCAAGAGCTCCCCATGACACAGGGGCATCCAACTTCCCGGGCTATGTCACCAGTCACTATAGCTCTGAAAATCACTACCCCTTTTGCCTGGGGCAGCAGCACAGCGATGAACTTGCCATAGTTACACAAAGTATCTTAAATGTAGTATCATCCACTCCCCCTTCCCCCAATAGAGGTTTATGGGGATTTTTCTATTTTGGGGGACCATTGCTCTGCACCTCATTAAAATATCTCAGGACACAGACACCTGAGAGTTATGGTAATAAATGTCTTCATCACCTCAAAGAAATATGCCAGAGCTGTGACACTCTCCAGTGTGGCCCGAATTCCATGCAGAATTACATGGCTTCGTGACTCTGAAGGCTAATCTCTGTCACTCACAGCTTGTTGGCTTCCCTGCTCATTTCTGCAATGTCTGCAGATGGTGTGAAGCTCTGAGCCAGAGTTATTTACCCACATGTTCACTTCACACACAGCTCCCTCTTTGAGCCATTCTAGGGAGAGTTAAACATTGAACAATCATGCAACTCCCTGTCTACCCATGGGTCCCTGCAGCTCCCATCCAAGATGACATCTCTCCTGTAATACCTGCTGCTATCCTTCAACTGAACGCAACAGGGACGTTGCCCTTTAGGAGTCTCTCCAACCACAAAAATTAACATTTCCAAAATGCACGTGAACCACAAACTTTTCATTTGGAAGCATGCCTTACCACACTCCCAAAGCTGCCTGCTGCCTCCCGCACCTTTCTTCTAGAACCTGAGTTGTGGCTTTCACCAGCCCTCTCTGCCTTTGCATTAATTTACAAGTCAGCAATCATTTTGACACTAAGGACCATAGCTTTGCAAGAAAAGTTGAAAAAAGGAAGAGGGAGAACAATAATTGTGGCTGTAAGTCCTTTACATTCGTTATTAATATTTCTATCAACACTAGGAGTGTTCTTATTATCCTGTTTTACACGTGAGCAAAAATGGAGATGAAATACCTCACTCAAAGTCACATGGGAGAGAGATGGAGAGAAAAAGATGATCTCAGAACCTTCTTTGGTTTGTAGGTTAGATCATCTGTCCCTTGAAAAAATCTTGAATAAATTTAACAATGATTAAAACAGCTACTATTTTTTCAACAGTCATTTTTTTTTCTATACTATAAAAGTCTGCTACCACTGATTTGCCAGTGGAAATTTCCAGTATTAGAAGAAACCTAGTTTTCAAATCAGTGACATTCAATTTCCTCTTCTGATAATTAGGAATAAATATCCGCCCACCTTGCAGCTCATTATTAATAAAATTCTTTAAGGAAAGCATTAAAATTGCCAACCAACTTTCTTTGCACTGAGTGCTATTGTTACCAGACTAAAGGGGTCTACACACCAAATAACACATGAAAAGGGGTTGTTTTCAGGAAATGGCCCACACCTGGAGATACAGGTGATCTAATGCTCCAAGACCTGGCTCCCCAATGGCTTCCAAAGGATGGATTACATAGTGGGTAAAATCATTAGTCATGGTGACTAAGGAAGTTGGGGTTGTAGTCAGGGTTATGATCTCTGCTGATCCGTCAGCACTAGAGGTGGGGTAGTTGATTAGTCCATCTGGTTCTCATGTCAACCAAGGCTTCACTTTGTCATGTTTTAGCACTTTTCTGGGCCTGAAGCTGAAATACAATTGAGGCCCAGATGTTAACTCTAGTTTGACTGAAGCTCTTGTCTCTGTGGTCAACAGACCCAGGGTTTGGCTCCTAAGATTATTTGATGTAGATCAGAACCTCATTGTCATGAGGGCCTAATGATGAAATAGTAAGAACAAATAACATTCATTGAGCATTGGTTATGTGCCAAGAACATTGTGTAACTACTATGGGGCACTCAGAAAGATGAAATATCCTTCCCCTCTCTTTTGGAGTGAATGCAAGCATTGGCTGTTACTTCTAGAGCTATACCTCTTAAATGCCAAGCAAGGCATAGAATATACAGTAGTAGTTATGAGAAAGAGCTCTGAGCAATGCTGTGATGAACTGCCATTCCACCATCAAACTCATTATTCTTATTGCCCATATGATTCTTTCCCTTCTTTGTGATGATCCCTATGGACTTCTCCCTGGGCTTCTTCACCTTCCGATTTGTAGTGAGATCTGGTTATTGGGAGGCACAGGCTCTCGCTTTCCTCCATGCCTGTCAGCCCACTGAGACATAGTTGGTGTGGGCAGTGATTCCTTAAGGGGGAATCTCATGTGCAGGGATCTCTCATAAAGCTTTTTTGCTGTTTTAGTAATACTGGGTCTAAGGTACCAAAGCATTTCAATTATTGTTCAACTTTGGAGGCTTTGGTAATGTCCCTTAATCCTACCCTTACTTTCATGAATTATTCTTTCGTTAAACCACCTTCAATTATCTTTTGGAATTTGCCATTTGTTTCTATCAAGACTGCATCCAACCCAGAATGTGTAGACTCCGTGATCTGACAGAAGTTCCCCAGGCTCATAAACATCAGTTTCCTCATCTACAAAATGGAGATGTTGTATTTCAGAGGGATCTTATAAAGATTAAACATAAGGGGATATCCTTTGGTGCTTAACATCTTTCAGATCCATTAGCTTTTTTTTTTTTCACAGTCTATGTAAGAAATGTGAATACATGAGATTAGACTTTAAATATCATTACTCTCCAACACACACACACACACACACACACACACAAGCTTTTACTCCAGGAAGTTCTCTGCAGTACCCAGAACTTAAGTGATTCTCACAGTTTGACAGTCTTTAATAGTTCCCAATTTATTCTATTTCCAATGAGTACAGACTCCTCAGTATTTTCACTGAGTTTGTGAAACTCATATATGAAGGAGGAAGAAAGATAGATACATGTGGAACCAGTCTGCTTGGAAGACAGAAAACTAGCCCTTTATACAACTAGGTAGAACCTAATCCAAGTTCTAGTCAAGTCTTTCAGAACCCAAGGGTCCCCCAAACCCTCCTTTTAACTTAAGGAATAAATCCCAACCATGTCCAATGGTCGAGTGTTCACAATTATTATACATCTGTTAGATAAGATGTAGAAACACTCCACTACTCTATCATTGTTCTGTGTCTGGAGATTGCAAATAGGTTTCTGTTAAAATGCCAACTTGGATCAATTGGTGGTGGTTGCCTGGGGTGCTGGGTGCAGAAAAAGTCTCAGGCCAAGTGCAGGCTCAGCAGGAAAATGAAGTGCTGTGATTGATTAACAATGCCTGCTCCAGACACAGGGTGAGGGGGAGCCCTCCCACACTTGCCTATTTGCTGACCAAGTGTTAAACTGTTACAGAACTTTCTGGAAGACCCTCAAACTAGGTGGTGCCATTCCAGAAGCTTTTACTGCTTCCTGCAGGGATATTCTAACGATCTTCCTTGCACCCTTCTCCTATAGAACCTATTTCAAATAAAAGGTAATGACTGAGATTACAGACACATTTTCCCATTGGGATCCATCATTTGTATGTGCATTCGTATTTAGCAGTGAAATCATAACATGTATTTGGTACCTGCTGTAAGCATCTAGGAATGGTTAATATTAAATAAATTTTTAAAAAATAGAACTCTCTACTGGACAGTGATTCAGTCTAAGATATTCAACATAGCTCCCTGGGCTCATCTCATCAATGATATGTTCACTCAGCTAAAGGCAAATGTTTAAACATTTAGTTAATGCACCATATGTCTTAAATGTTTTAGTTCCATCTGACATTTAAAAAAATCCATTTTAGTGGAAACCTGCCAAGTAAATTTACTTCCCTGGAAGATGATTATTCTGTTCATCTTAAACTCAACCCTTCTGGACCTTTCAAACACAATAAACTCTTAATTTGTAGGCTTCCAAGTCCAAAGATAGTGTTGTGTTCATGTCCAGCTCTCTGAGATATAGGAAGATGTCAGGCCCCGTGGCTCGTGGCTCCATGGGCCATGGTTGCTACCCCAGGGGTCACGCAGCCCACTGTAAGCAAAGGCAGCTCTGGGAGGGACCCATGGCCCACCCTGGAGGCTCAGTGAAGTGATGAGAAGGAAAAAACTGAGGACTACCAAAATTAAAGGAGGCAAGTCACAGAGATTAAAGAAGTTGAAAAAGAAAACAAAAACAAAGGACAAAGGTAAATAAAGAATATTTACAACAGGACATAGTTTATAACTCTTACTGTTTAGGCCATATCTTCCTATGGATTAAACACAATACAGAGGATAAAAATAGTAACCATATAAGTTTGAGGTTTAGGCAGAGTGGTTAGCTACGCAGACTTGATACCAAATCATTTAAAATCTTGGTTCTACCAGGTGTTAGCCATGACCTTGAACAAATTATTTCATCTTTCTCAGCCTTATTTTTTTACACAGTTGTTTAAAATATTAAAGTGTAATAGGTAGGTGTAAAAACCCAAATTTGAAAATAAAAGTAACTTACTTTTCATAAGTGAATTCAACTTGAGGTATAAACTCCCAGTCTGCCTATAGCAGAAGATATATTTGATCACATTTCAGTATACCCGATTCTCATTGATGATGTTTATAAAGCCAAATTAAAGTGTAATTTTCTAAGTCTTTATCTCATTTAAATCATAGACATTTTAGGGTAGGAATTCATTCTTTCTTAAGTTTCACTGGCTGTGCTTTACCTTCTCCCTGAGGGTGGATTAAGTTTTGGGAGAGGAGTGTTATATAATGTCCTAGCTTTCCATCTTTGCTGGTTTGCAGTTAGAGACACCTCATTTGGCTTGGTCTTTGGTGGCTGGCCCCTTTCCTTTCTCATCTGTTCTGCAAAGTGGGGCCCACCAAGTGGGCGCCCATTGTCCTGCCTGACCTTTGTGATGTCTTCCTGGTACTCTGAGCCTCTAGGCAAAGATCTTTTTCTTCTGTAGCTTCCCACTCCGGACCTCAGACCTTCCCCTGTCCGCCAGTCCTTTCTTCAATTCTGTGACCTCCCTGGGAGTCTGGGGAACTCGTTTTCTTCCTTCACACCATCCTAGAGTATTAAACCCTGGAAAGTTACCTCCACCCATGCCTGTCCCATGATCCTAACTTCTCCACACTTACTCTACCATACTGGACATTGAATATGAATACAGCCAATAATGGGATTTGCCTGGAAGGCTGTCTGTCTCCCCAGTCAGCAAAATAGGGACTGTGGACTAACCATGAACTTTACAGACTCGGGAGTCTGTTCCCTTTACCCGTTGAGGAATAGTGTTCAGAGATAATTGAAAGAAGAAAACAAGGAGCAGGAAAACCTACATGTAAGCCCATTTTTGAAATCTAAATTTTTGGAAGAACCAGAACCTTTCCAGGAAAGAGAAAAGTAATTCTAGCAGCTGCAAGTCACACCATCAATTCAGTGATTTGGACAGGCTGTGTTTTCAAGAAACAAACAAACAAATAAAAAACCCAGATTCCAAAGTCGTGCTGGAAGGACAGCCTTGGGTTACAAAGGAGTAAGTTTGAGGTCAGGGCATGAAGCCAGCTGCCGCTCTCTGGTGGCCAGTACCGGTCGTTGGCTTTCTGAGACCAGAGACAAGTGGTATCTGAGGATGGGAGGCAATGGGGATTAGAGTCAGGATGGCAGCCTGTGCGTCCTCTAGATTCCAAAACGTTGCTCGCACCTGCTAGTAATTCAAGGTCATGGCGAGGCTTCCCTCTGCTTCCCTAAAAAGCTCTGCAAGCTGTCATGGATGAACTCCGTGGGGAAGAGCAGGAGAAGCAACCCAAATCCGCACCACCTTAGCTCCCACCAAAGGTAAAGATGTTGGGGACAGGGGGTTGAGTGTGCGGACATTTGCTGAGAGAAGAGGATGGCAGGGAGACTATATTTGAAAAGATTTAATTGCTGAATCACCTTTCCTTTTAAACCCTGACTTATTGCTGGGGCCCCTGTCTCCCTGGAGGCATTCCAGGGGAAGTGAGAATACCCTGGATCAAATACATCATCGCTTGGCTTCAAAAATTTCTTTTCATTTAAAAAAAAAAAAAGAGAAGACAATGGGCTAAAGGCAAGCGCCTCTAATTTTCAGGATCCAGGAGCCAGATGAGGTGTTTCCTGTGAACTCCAAAGGCAGAGCAGGAGGAATTAGGAGACAAAGCTAGAAAGCCTGGAGCACGGGTTTCAGCATGAGCTTGGGGTGGGGAAGGCAGAGGATCAGACTGAAGGGCAGTTTCTGTCACCAGAGTTGAAGTAGAAAATGAGCAGCAGGAGCCTGCGAATGGGAGGAGAAAAGCTAGAGGAGCAGACATAAATGAACTCATTTCCCCGATACTTTGAGATCAATATTAGGGGAAATCTAGACACCTCTAGAGCCAGGGATTAGAAGTAGGGGGCTTCTTCCTGCCTCCCTGAGCTCATGCCTTTCACAGATGGCCAGAGGCTTCATGGCAGCAAGGTCAGCACGGGGTCTAGATGTTAGGGAAAGTGCCAGGTGCAAGAGCCTAAGAGAACATTTTCCCACCCTCTATCCTCAACCCCGCCCCCACCCCTTTCCCCAGTTCTGTGGGACATCTGACATTCCCACGAGCCCTAAGGATGCAACCAAAGTCATAGCCAGCTGCAAATGACCTGCAGCCTCAGGGACAGCTAGGGTGAATTCCACGTCCATCATGGGGAATATCACCAGCTGCCACATGTGACTTGCAAACAAGTTACCCCACTGCAGACACTTCAGCAATGGATAAAACATAAACCCCTTCCCAGGAAAAGGCCAAAAGGCCTTCATGCCCCCAAACCTCAAGAGGTAAGTGTTCCCCTCTTAGAAAAGCAGAGGGGAGAGGAACCCTGTCCAAACAGTTCATTTTAAACCAGAAAGCCAAGAAACTTTTTTAATTGGCAAAATCAAGTGTCCTCTTTAGTAGGGTAAGAGAGCCAGAAGTAAAGTCATAGAAAAAAAAAACATGAATTAAGGGAAGACAAAGGTTTGAGGGAAAGAATTTCACTTTATGCTTATTTTTAGTGCATTAACCTGCTTGAGCTGCATAACAGAACACCATAAACTGGGGGTGTCATTACTTACATGTGGTCTGTTAAACAGCAGACATTTATTTTCTCCTAGTTCTGGAAGCTGGTGCCAAGATCAAGGTGCCAGCAGGACTGGCTCCTGGTGAGATCTCTCTCCTTGGCTTATAGATGGCACTCCCTCACTGTGCCTGCACATGGCCCCTTTTCTGGGCTCACAGAGGGAGAGAGAATCCTTGTGTCTCCTCCTCTTCTTCTAAGGACGCCAGTCCTATTGGATGAGGGCCCTACCCTTATGAACTCATTTAGCCTTACTTCATTCCCTGAAGACCCTACCTCCAAATACAGCCCCGTAGGGAGTTAGGGCTTCAACATGTGAATTTGGGGGAGATGCAATTTAGGTTATAAATGCTACTAAAGTTGTAACATAAAATATATGGTCTATATTATACAAGTAAGGACTTTAATCCAGTCCCTGGACTTAACACGTATTTAACAGGAGGGCACAGTAATAATAATATTACCATATTAATAAAATTAGCCATTTTGTAATATGTAGCAAGCATTGTTATGTGTTCTAAACCTGCGATTGCATTTAAAACCATAATCTTACAAGATATATACTATTATTCTCTGATGTGACTTCTATCAGCTCTATTACAACAAATAAATAGCTTCCCCAATCCAAAACCAAAGCTCAGCCACAGATGACCCACAGCAGGTACCCTCCTTGAAACACTAGTTTAATTGGCGATGACAGTGTTTCAGCTCTTTTTCTCTCCACTTTAACGGCTGTGGTGAGAACAGTAGTCATTTCTGACACCAAAAATGTCAATCATGTCTTTGGTACCCACTCAAGATGCCATGACCAATGCTTTTATCTGATGAAGGTTCTGCTGGGGGGGTAAATATGAAGCAACAAGGTCACTGAAGCAGCTGCCATCGATGGCCACAGCCAGCCATGCTCCTGTCACCGCCAATATAGTTACAGAGATGCCAAACCTGCTGCTTGTCCAAGCAATGCAGCATTGCTGTCCCCCAATCTGACCCTTCAGATCAGACCTGGGGATTCATTCATGGAGCCCTACTGTGCAATGCCCAGAACCACCTGTCCCATCCAAACTTCGGCACCTTTCCTTCTTTCAGACCTATCCGTCCTCATACTTATATTGGTACTTCTGAATTTCATGATGAAACAACTCAGGTTCAACATACAGTTAAGAAAGCAAATAGGGGCACAGAAAAGAGGATAAGAAGAAGAACAATACTGGGTGAAGTGAGTAGCCAAAGAACATATATGCATGACCATGGACATGGACAACGGTGTGGGGATTGCCTGAGGAAGTATGTATGTGGGGATACCAAGTGGATGGGGGCAAAGGGAGAAAAACTGGGACAACTATGATAGCATAAACAATAAAATATAATTTAAAAAAACAGAACAATAATCAAAACGGAAAGGCAGCAAGAAACAAGATTGGAAGTACTAAAGAGAAATAAAAAATAACTTTGGCTTCAATGACATGTTGAAGGTGAGATGACCCAGCATCAAGAATGCTTTTCTTGGAACTTAATCTCAATGTACCTCATCCCTTTTGTGTCTGGTAGTCAGTTGGAAAGTAGGCAATCTCTAGAGATCTTTCCTGCCATGCAAGACAAAAGTATTTTAAATATTAAGTAAAAATAACCCTATGCACAGATTTCAACAGCTTCCTTCTTTTATTTTGTAGCCTTATTTGATAGGGAGCTGCTATCTATCTCTACACACACAACCCTGTGCTTACAGAGAAATAAATCTGAAGTTCACTTTCCCACAGATACTATTCTTGGAGCAACTGCATTGGATGCCTCCTAGATAAAGCAACCAACCTGGAAGGGAATGGGGAGCCCATATACTAAAAAGTGACATATAATTATTACCACACCTATTAAGTGAACAAACCAGCCAGAGCCCAATTACATTTCTGCAACATACAATGAAATACCTCTTAAATAGTTCTTCCATAAAGAAATAAACCTGTCATGGGTGAAAAATTTGCTGTACATCAAGGATATGCATTGGGGAAGTAATGTTGGTGTCAGGGTCATGCTGGCTGTAATTCAATGGGCAATTAAGGAAAATTAGAGGCAGTCCTCATTACACACATTTTACACTTTGTTTATTGTGCTACAAATTCCATAGTGGAACCACTGACTTGTAGCAACAATCGCTCATTTAATGGAAAATGAAAATGTTAACAAAGGGTGTTTGATGGCTCAGCGGCAGAGTCCAGCAATTTACATTTCTTGCCATGTGTCCCTTCTCTAAAACTGGATCTTTGGGTTGAGTTAATCATGAAGTAGCCAAAGGCAGAACCAATAAGACATATCTGAAATTCTACTGGAGAGTCAAAAGAATAGGAAAAGAATGAAAACAGTAAACAAAGTATGTTGATGATTGTTAGCTCTAAGAACACATTTCCAATCAATCATTTCACAAAGGACCAGGAAGGGAGGGTACAAAAATGGCCACAAGGCAGCTGCATTGGTCTGAAATGCATCAAAGAGAAAATGCTGGCTAGCCTACACTTTGGGAGGCTAACAGTCCCCTCAGGGAGAACTTCAAAAATGTGGTAAATCTTAAATTCTGACATATTCAGTCCCCAAACCCTACAACTACTTCTATGCATCAGTTCTACAAACTTCTATCATTCAGAGGGAAATAATAGAAAGTAGATCCACACAAAGATGAAATGTAGGACAATGGCGAGGTATTCCGTTGACTAACTTGCTGAGGACATCAGACTAAGGGAAAACAAGAGCAAATTGGCCACAGGGAGCTGTGGTTTGTAGACTTGCCCTGTACAAAGGGCAAGGAGATACCAAAGGAAGAGGCAAACCAGTCCAGATTAGTAGATGGCAGGTTTAATAAATAAGGGAACTTACATATTTGGCTTGTCTTGAGCTGTCTCAAGTAGATCTTCACACTCACCAGCTAGAATCTGAAAAGGTTATATAGAGCACTAAAAAAGGTTCAGTCACCAACTCAGTCCAGATGGTCTCAACAACACCTGTTTCTCTCAAGGGGTTTGAAATGGCTCCCATGATGGGTATAGTGGGCAGAATGTCCATTCCAAGGACAGGGGAGCAGGTGAACAGCTTCCAATTGCCTGGGCACAGATCTCAAGTCAAGGTCAACCAATGGTAATGTCCTTTCAATGGCCTCCTCCAATGTAAAGTCAGGGAAGCATTCAAATTCAAATCTGCCTCCTGAGCACTGGATAAGTTTGGGGGCCTCAAATAGTGACCGTTGGATTTTTTATAGCTGGAAATAATTCACAGCTTCCTATAACTTCTCTTAAACTTTGGAGGGAGACTCCAGGTTGGTGGCAATAGTACTTGTAGTATTGGCAGCAGAGACTGGGACCACACAGGTTGTGGAAAACTTCTCACACAGACTAAAAATCCAGGGTGACATCTCTGCATCTGAGCAGTTTGAGTTTTCGCAGCCAGGAGCATCTTCAATTCCTGGCACCTGGAGTGCTAACGTTGTCCAAATTAACCAGCCACTTGCAAATTTGACACTAACCACCCAAGGTAACTAGACCACAGTTAACATTATTTATTTTTTAGAATAGCCCAATGACATTGGAACATTCCCTGCCCATTCACCTCAGAAATGCTTCAAAAAGGGTGTATAGAGCCAGAGGTCAGACAGACCCACGCTCAGGCTTAGCAACCGCACAGATGCGTAATGGCTGGGAGGATGGTGGGGAGGGTAGGGGGAGCTGCCGAGGAGGAGGAAAATGCCTGCATCATCTGCCAGCACTCTCAAGGAGAAGCACTTAGGCATCCTCCGAAGTCACAACACTGCCAAGCTGGGGGAGAGGAGCTATTTAACATTCTGCTTTTCTTCCATGGGGAGAAAAGAGATGTCCCATCCTTAACCCTTCCCAGACTTCATGTAACTATTTATAAAATAACAATCTTAAAATTGTGCATTCTCAGGCTTCTCTTAGGCTCCTCTTCTAAAAATAGGTGTGCATCGCTGGAAAAATTTTTCGTGTTAGTACTTCAATGTCAGACCTTTAACTGATTTTTTATTCATTAGACACTGTGTGGGGCAGGTGATGTCTAAGGTTGCTGAAAGGACTGAGTTTGGGAATTTGCTTCTACCTTCTACCTACACTCTTTGGGTAAATGATTTAGTAAATATTTCCTATAAACATCATCCTGAAGTCCCCAAAGGAGGTATGCCATCTGCCTGACTTTGCCTTAAATCCTGGTTCCACTGCTTTTAAGCAGTATGCCATTAGTCAAGTTGTTTAGTCCTTCTGTGCCTCAGTTTCTTCATCTGTAAAGTAAAAATAATAATAATGTTCTTGACCTTGTAGGCTTGCTGGGAAGAATAAATTATTTAAAACATGTAAACCACCTGGCACTATGGTACATAGAAAAGTGCTCATTACATATTAACTACTATCTAGAGCTCATAAGATGTGTGATTAATTCTATCTGAGATCATCAGAGAAGATTTTACCAAGGAGGACCTGTAGAATTAAGTGTGGGACATTAAATCCACGTGTATCTAACAAAGAAGACAGGAGCAGGCATTCATAGCAGAGCTTTATGTAGGGCAGAGAGACAGGGGATTACTCAGCAGAGTTCATTCAGAAAGTCAGAAGAACTCCCAAAGAAAAAAGGCTGCCAATACCTTGTACCTTGCCTAAATTCTGACCTCTTTCATCAAACTTTTAATTTAAGAAGGTGCAGCGGACAGTATTTGTCACACGTAACCACGACACTGACTACCTCTCCACTGCCATAACAACTACCATTCTACACGGTCATTTTTACAATGTTACTTGAACATTCACCCAACACCGGATAGAACTATGTTTCCTCCCCTTTGAAACTGAACAGAATTTTTTTATTTTCTCAATCAACAAGGTAGGACAGAACTGACCTCTCAGGACATGCTTGAAATGCCACACCTTCGTGTTATCTTGGAACGGTCATGCTGGGAAACCAGCCACCATGTTGTAAGGAAGCCCAAATTGGTCCAGGCAGAGAGACCACAGGTAAGTCAAGATACCTCCAGATATGTGATCATATTTGTCACAGTCTTCAGGTCTTTCCAACTGAGATACCAGACTGAATGGAGTGGTGACAAGCCATCCCTGCTTTGCCCTGTCCCAATTCCTGACATACAGAGTCTACAAGCAGAATAGAATGGTTGCCTTACACCACCAAGTGTTAGGGTACCTTGCGAATCAGCAGTGGTAGCTAGATTGGGAGATATTTATTCTTCTCTTTCTGAGTGGGGAGATGTTGCCATGTCACCATTTATGGTTATCACTTCCATTCTAAGCAGTCACCTCTACCCAGAGCCACAGGAGAAACCGCAAAGGTGGGCATCATGAGCCTCGCTGGAATAAGAGCCTGATCCACAAGGGCAAACTCAAGGTGAAGGGAGAGAAAGGAGGAAAGAGTAGGTTACACAGTTAGTCCTTGATGTCCTGCTCTTTGCCTTTCTCTATGTTTTCCTATCTGACATATATGCTGCTTCTTCTAACATCGTATTGTCACAGATTTAATCATTACCAATACCTAATCTATTTAATATTTAAAATGCATCCCTTTTGTAGAATGTGCTTCTATCTAGAAATACACAGTCCCCTGTACTTCTCAAGGATGATCTAAGAGTCTCACCCAGTGGCGAGAAGAAAAGTCACAGGTAAAACTTATTATGTGGCCAGGGCCACAGAGAATACAACAAATGAGACTAGGTGCACAATAAATATATGCTGATTGAATAGATGGTCATAGAACTGCTCTTTTTTACATCAATGTTTTCTTTCTGTCTCTTCTTGCCCAGGCCTCCAATTGGCCCAGAACACAAGTTCTACAACAGCCCAAAGAAGACAGAAAGACTCTGGGAGGTCACAGCTTCAGCAAGCCACATTTTGGAGACCATCCCTCATTGGTGTAATGTGATACTTCCGGAGAAAACTTCAGTGTTCTGGGACCAGCTGGCACTCAGCTGCCTTCTGGGAGAGCCCTTTGTGTTCCGTCACAGCTGGAGCGCAGCTGCTGGCCAGAGAGCTGATTTCCTGGTGGAGCCTGGATTTGAAAACCCCTGTATTTCACAGCTGTGCCCACCAGCTGGCTTTAGCCAGCCCTCACCCCCTTGGGGCAGGAAAGTTTGACTTTTCTCATAAAAACCTGCAGACTTGACAAAGGAAAGAGGTTGTCTGGTTAGTTCTCACATAAAAAGATTGGAGGACTGGTTGAGGCATGTTTGCATAACATGCCCTTGACTCTTCACCAGACTGATAACTTGTGGTAACTTGGTGCCTAACAGCCTTGAAACTCTTCTCTCTCTCCTCACTGCTATGAACAGGAGAAGACTCTAATTAAGAAAGTGGCATTGGTTCAGCCCTATTCCTGTGACTATAAAATCATCCATTGTCGCTGCCCTCTAAGTACTTAAGCTTATAAATTCCTCATGTTGATTGACAACTTTTTGTGGACACAGCAGGAAAGGATGGACGAGTTTAATCAATATCTTTTATGTGTCTGTTGAGGAAACACATGAGCTATAAATGGAAAACTCGATGATCTCCTGAGAGATAGGAGAAAGACATATTGGCAGTAGCATATTAATTGTGGGATCCTTTCTGAACTCTGTGAGGAGGGGATGGTGCAGTTTGCCTTGATCTGTGTCTAAGAAGCAGTGGTAGTTCTTATGTGATGGATCGGAAAGTAGAGTGACTATCCATCTCAATTTGCCAGGATTATCCCCACATTAGCACTGAAAGCCCCACGTCCCTGGAGACCCCTCAATCCAGCCAAATCAAGACATCTGGTCACTCTATGAATTAAAAGTCCCTCTAAGAAAAAAGAAAAAAAAAAATAGGTCTCTTACCAGTCTGTTAATGGAGGAAGCTAAAATTCTTACCCTTTTCTATTAAAAGGCAAAAATTCCTAAAAGTCAAGACAACTACATCTGAGTAAATATTTACTTGATCAAATCAATACACTTTCCCCCTCAATTCAACAAATACTTATTGAGTACCTATCACACTTCAGGACAAGCCATTAGGGATATAATGATACAACAGTGCCTGGCCTTAAATAATAGCTTAATAGGTGAGAAAGACAAATAAGTGGGCATTGACCATAGAACATGACAGGACAGTTCCCCGTTTCTGTTATATAATAAGGTCTATCTGGAAAAAGTCCAGCCATTGTTAATACAACAAAAATGGTTTGCTTGACACCAATGTAACCTTCCAGTCAGCCAAGGAGAGTGGACTGGAATGCACATGCGTGAGCAATGACAACTTCACTGTACTAGTCAGTGGGGGTGGTAGAGGCTGTTGAGTGAGCATGTGTACTGTGTGGTCATCACGTTCAAACTTAGCAAGTAAGGCAATGAATCTGCATCAAATTTTATGTTAATCTTGAGCATTCCTTTGCGGAAACTATTCAGGTGATTCAGAAGCCCACAGCTATGGGCAACTGGTGATTGGCAGCTTCATCACAGCAGCATGCCCACTTATTCACCACATCTTGTGCAGTTTTTTGGCAAAACATCAAATCACCCAGATGACTCAGCCCTACTACAGCCCAGATTTGATGCCCTATGATATCTGACTTTCCTAAAACTAAAATCACCTTTTAAAGGGAAGAGATTTCAGACTGTCAATGAGATTCAGGAAAATACAACAGGGCACCTGATGGTGATTGGGAGAACTGTGTGAGGTCCCAAGTTTACCTTCTTTGAAGGGGACTGAGGTGCTATCTTCCTATGTACAATGTTTCTTATATCTTCTTCAATAAATTTCTCTATTTTTCATAGTATGTTGTTAGATGCTTTCTGGGCAGATCTCAATGTACACATGATAATACTGGAACACACCAGAAACAACTACTTGGCCTAGGTGGACAAAGCAGGTTTCTAGATGAGGTGAAACTAAGTTATGAGGGTGACCAGAAACTTGTGAAGTAAAAGGCAGAGGTGAGAGAGGGGTAGTCCATGGACTCAAGGGGAAAGGGATCTTTGTTTTTCCAGCAAATGAGTCACAAAGGAACAGGACAAAAGGAAGAGTAGTTTTCTTGGCCTGGGATAGAATAAGGAGAGGACTGCTCACTTATGCTTGGGGTCAGGCTTTTCCATAATTTTTAAATTAGAGAATAATATTAAACATGTCATGAATATGATTCCTTTATTTTCACAGGGGAAAAAGTCAATTCAGAGAGCAAGAGCGAGAGAAAGAGAAAAAGGCTTTGCCACTCCATTTCCAAGTTTCTCAATATTTGCCTCTGCCCTGATGACTCAGGAAGACAAACCTAGGGAGCTACTCATTGTTGCTGCTGCCTCCTTCTCTTCTCCTGCAACCTTCTCAGATTCTGGGAACGAGTCTCTGAGATTAGGTGGCAAGCTATGTCTCAAGTTATGTGTCCACAGAAAGGATGCAGAATTCATGTGTGTTTTGTTTATGGGAGCTTTAGCATTTCTTGTGGATTGTTTTTCCCCCAATAGAACTCATGGTGTTTTAAAGATATAAGGACAATAAAATCAATAATCAAAAATAAAACTCTACTAATATTTTTATTATTAAAATAACCCATTTTGATAAAAATTCAAATAGGACAAGTATAAATTAATCACAAATTCCTTTTCCCGCTATCCTGCCCCCAACCACTCCAGAGATGCCTACTATTGACAGTTGTTACCGGACTAAAGGAGTTCACTTGCTTGCATCAATGCCTAATCAAAAGGGAACAGGATTAGCAGCAAGGAAAGTAGAAGTTTATTAATTGAGGAAATGGCACCAAGCCTGGAGTCACAGTGCTAAAAGACTTGGCTCCTAGATAGCTTCCAGGGGATGGGTTCCATGGGGAAAAAATCATTCACTGTGGTCACAAAAGGAGTTGGGATAGTGGGTTCTACTGACTGGTTGGGGTAAAGTCATTGTGTCAGGTCCTCATGTTAGCTATAGCTTTGTTCTCTCTGGTTGCATGAGGGTGTGGTTTGGAAAGTCCTTGTGCATTCATGGACTTGGGGCTGAAACATAACCGTGGTCAACAGACCTGAGGCTTTGTACTTTAGACAGTTTGATGCTGACCAGATTTTGATGCCCTGAGGGCTTAAGGATTAAGGAAAAGAGAGAACAGACAGAAAGGAGAAAGGGTCATGTTAAAGAAATGGAGTTTCTCTGTGGTTACAAGAGTTCTCTATATATCTTTTTCAGAAATGTTCTATACACACATAAGCAAAGATGAGTGGATGTGGTGATGTGATAAACAGCCAAACCTGTAGAAAATTTTTATTAGTTTATTTGAGTCAAACTGATGCCAAATGTTGGGAACCAAAGTTTCAATGGATTGAGACAATTCTTCAGAGAATGGCAGTTTTGCAGTTTATTTTATGTTAGAATCAAAGGAGGAGACAGATGGGGGTGTGTGTGTTACATGAAATCCATTGGTGGGAGATTAAGGGGTCAGGGGAAAGCAAAGGGGCATAGGATCTCTAAAATTGGATAAAAAGTAAAATTCAAGACATACACATCTTTACATTGGCAGGTAGCGTAGAGTAACATTTATAGCACATAGAGATGGCCTGGGAATAAGGCACAACGACTAATTCTGTCATCTCCGGCTCTGGTGCAGTAGGTGTGTTCTGGGGGTCTGGAAAAGGAGATTACTGTGGTATTCCAATGGTATGTTATCTTAGATATAAAAAGTCAACAGGCAGGATCCCTTCAGGTAAAAACTGACCTTTGTCAAGGCAGTTACAGTGCTAGGATGTGACTACCTACATGTTAGGAATTTTTATGTTCAGACCATCATAGGTGGTTACTTTTGTTCTCTGAGTTTGTAGGGCCTTCCATGTGGCCTCCCCTGAGCTTGGGAGCTTTAGTATGTGGCTGCATTTTTGTCCATAAATAGATGGATGGGTGGATGGGTGATTTGATAGATAGAAAGAAAAAAAAGACAGAAAAAAAGAACAACATAAATGGAACCAGGTTAAAATAGAGTCATAGCTGCCACTCAGAGGAACTGCCTCATGGGTGTTACTCCTCAAACCTCTGTAATGTTACAACAGGGTGAAAAGAACTTTGGACTGGGCCTATAGCAGCACTGTACTCAAAACACTTATTTGCAAAGATAAGAAGAAAACATACTTTATGCCTACTGGACCAGAAGTTTAAAACCTTCTTTAGAATGATCATGACTATGTAAGCTTATCTACACATATAAAAATGCCTTCCTTCTACTAATTGTTCCCCTTCCCTTTCTCGGAAATAGTCCTCGCCTTCATCCCCTCATCGGAACACGACTGGGGTTTCCGCCTAAATCAGTGCTTCCAGAACAGATATTCTTTCAGGTTTTCCACTACATGCTTATTGCCTCTCATTTTTGTCATTTATTTTTAGGTTTAAAGTGGATGGACAAATGATTGGATGGCTGGACAGATGGATTTTTAAAATGTTAGTCATAATGATTACGTTGCGTCCTTTTCTCTTTCACGATGCATACTCTGGACTTTTTTCTCTAAATCAGAGAGATCAAACAGGTTTTGTTATAACAATGCTCTACAACAAATAATCTCAAACTCCCAGTGTTATATCAAATATAACAAGTATTTATTTATTGCTTATGTTACATACGTGTGGCAGGTCAGCTATGATTTTGTGGGCTTGGCTTGACTAGCTGGGTTGATCTGGCTCTGCCCCAATAAGCTCTATGCAACTCATTTTCTCAGTTTGGAATCCAAGCTGATGAAGCAGCTACTAGATGACATTACACTCAAGTAAGAGAGACCTGGAACTAAAGAGCCCCAAGCAAGCTAGGCAATCATGTTTTAGACCATGACAAACAAAGCCATTCACTACCCCTGGGCAAAGCATGCTATCTAGCCAACTCTGAAGGCAATGCAGCGATGAAGCACAGCCAGTATGCGGAGCAATTAAATAATGGTAAAGAAACAATGCCATTTGCCACATTTGTACCTATCCCCTTCTTCTGAATGTCTGCATACTATTCTACTGAGATATATACCCATTGCATCCTATATTTTACTTTTGCAATCAATGCTGCAATACTTGTGGAAACATCTCATTAGATGTGGAATTACTGGGACAGATTGCATGTGCATTAAATTTGCTTTGGATACTCCTAAATTGCCCTCCAAAATGATGGTGCCAATTTATAGTTCTCAAGGTGAATGAGACTGGTGTTCCACAACTCTTCCTCAAATTCTTTATATTATTAAACTTGTAATTCAAAAGATAAAACACTGAGGTTTTAAATTGCATTTCTTTCATTGATGATGTAATATTTCTAAGAGTCCTAAATTTGGAGAAGTCTATCACAGCCCCAGACTTTCAAACAAGTTTAACTTGTTTGAAAAATACCTT
Organism: Noctilio leporinus; assembly: GCA_004026585.1. Classification (NCBI taxonomy): domain Eukaryota; kingdom Metazoa; phylum Chordata; class Mammalia; order Chiroptera; family Noctilionidae; genus Noctilio; species Noctilio leporinus. The sequence goes on from PVIW01001524.1 coordinate 86,735, forward strand.
AATTATATTAATAACAGCCCACTCTGCCTACCACCCACACCATTTCTCTGTACCTTTGGCTTTATTCTGGAGTGGCAATTTTCAACCTTTTTCATTTCATGGCACACATAAACTAATTATTGAAATTCTGCAGTGTGCCAAAAAGTATTCTATTTGTTGACAATCTGACCAAAAAAAAAAAAAAAAAAAAAAAAAAGGTAAAATTTTGATTCATTCACACCGAACAGCTCTTGTTGCGTTGGGTGTTGTCATGTTTAATTTGACAATCTAAAGGAAAAGAGGTCGGTGCCTCCGACGAAACAGTCAGGCATTGCAAGTTTTTAAAATTCTCATGGCACACCAGTTTAAAATCAAGGTTCTAGAGGCGAATCAGCTTGTTCTAACACAGAATAATAAACAGTTTTCAACCAGAGAACCACGTCCTATAATTTGCTTGTGGCCATGTTTACTGTCCTGATGAGAAAGCCCGCGGATGGAGTTTCATTTTTGCCTCTAACACTGTCTTTGTCTCAAGTCACAGAAGATAAGTATTGAGCAAATACTTTGCAAAAAGATGACTTGGGTTCTTTCCCACCCAGGTACCACTTGTTTGGATCACATGAAGCTTTTAAGAAAACACTGCAGACAATGATTTTGAAAGAGAGCCAGCAAATATTTTTGGAAATGTTTTGGTGTGAATTTTTTTTTTGGGGGGTAGGGGCTCTTTTCCTCTTTGCTGATCTAAGTGTCATAGGCTTTTAAAGATATTTTTACCATCAGAGTAACCTTATTTTGATAACCCTCTTCCTGATGATGTTTAAAAGATAGTTAATTATTGTGAAGGTTTTAAATGCAGCGTCAAAGTATATTATAACAGGATTTTTTGGTCAGGCTCAAGGTTAAAGGCACCACCATTTCCCAATAACAGAGCAATATAATCATCCCTTTTCCCACAGAAAGTATGGTCTCCCTGTCAGCCTCCAAGAATCCCATTCCCTTTCCGCCTGTGTAACTGGACTCCCTGCCACAGAGAACCAACACTCTCTTGGCCTGGCCACGGGGTGATCAGTCATCGCCCCATGGGGCGGATCCCCAGGACTGCAGAAACCGCAGAAACTGCAGAGAGCCAGGACGCAGAACGTGGTTAGGGACACAATCATCATCTTTAACCCACTCAGTCATCTCTCTGATGAAAATAAAACATTGCACGCAACATTGGAGATAAACGTTCTTCTCCCAAAGGGGAAATGGGTGCTGTAAAGACAAGTCCCTGAGTAAGGAAAGAGAAGACCAATGGGGCAAATCCCTGCAAAACCATTTAAGTCTGGAAAACTCAGGTCTCAGATTCAGTAAGGGGGAGGTGCACTGGCCGGGGTAACGAGACTGTCATCCGCAGAACCATTAAGTATGTTCTCCCAGAAGAAACACAGATGGCATTACCTGAGTTGCTGAAGGGTGGGAACCCCAAAGAAGGGAATTGATGAATTATAAAACGCTAATACTGCTTTCCACAGTGACTGCAACAATTCACATTCCCAATGGATCTGTCTTTTGACCCAGCAATCCCACTTCTGGGAATATGTCCAAAGGAATCCAAAACACTAATTCAAAAGAACATAAACACCCCTATGTTCATTGCAGCATTATTTACAATCACCAGTATATGAAAGTATATTCTAAAACGTAGATGAGTAGATGAAACAACCATGGGACATTTATACAATGGAATACTACTTGGCCATAAAAAAGAAAGGTTTACCCTTTGGGACCGTATGCATGGGCCTGGAGAACATTATGCTAAGTGATATAAGCCAGTCAGAGAAAGACAAATGCCACATGACTTCACTCATATCTGGAATCTAATGAACAAACTGAACTAACAAGCAAAATGGAGATAGACTTATGAATAGAGAGCAGGATGACAGCTAAGGTGGGGGGAGGTTAGAGGGATTGAGCAAAAAGAAAAAGGACTCATGGGCATGGACAACAGTGTATTGATTGCAGGGGAGAAGGGGTATAAGGGGACTCTATGGTAATGGAAAAAATTACAATAAAAATTTTTAAAAAGAATAAAGCGGAAAATGCTACATGAGCATCTCCGCAGATAAAGAAAATATAAATAAAATAAATCAGAGTTGGAGGGAAAAAGCACTAATAAATAACTAAACAAAGAAAAGCTTGGCTTTAAAGTGGTCATTTTTTTTTCCTGGTTAAGAATAGTGTGAGCCCTATCCCATCAGACAAGTTTCCGCTGTGCAAAGGCTATTCTTGGCTGGCAACCCGGCTGATTTATTCTCATCTGGAGGTGGCTCTGTGACCTTGCTTTCTACCTCAGCTTCCCGGTCAGCCAAGTGGGACATCCTCCTTGCAAGCTCCTTCACTTGCTAGGAATGTCATGAAGATTAATTAACGGCATTAATACACTGAGCGTTCCTTAGGATGGTGGGTGGAGAGTGATTATGACCATTATTGCTATGGATTACTAGGTATAACATTCTCAGAACTATTCAAAATGAGATGGTTTTAGGGACTATATTTGCAAAAAGAAAAACAAGCTGAACGGTGATCTTTGAATGGTTTCACATGCCCCTGGCACCAAAATACTTTTTGCTCAGGGACTTAAAATTTCCACAAACATGCTTGTAGGTGGACAATGCCATGAACTTGGAGTAAGAAACCCTGCATTCCATTCAATCCGTGTCGTTCCTTAGTTGTGTGATCTTGTGTAACCTATTTACCTGTCCCGATTCTTAGCTGCTTCATCTGTAAAACAGACATACTGATGCCTCACATATATATATATGGCCTCACAGTGTTCCTGAAAAGTCTAAATCAAATATTTCTGAAAACTGGACAGACTATACATAGACAAGATAGTATCCTCTCTGAGGAAAACATACTTTAGACATTGTAGACTACAAATCAGTTTAGGAGATACAATCCACCCACCTAAGTACATAAGTACATCTAAGGACAGATGGGCTCCAACTCTGGAGAGGGATCAGAAAGGTTTGTGTGCTTATAAAGTTCAGGGCCTAGTGCTGGAGTGGCAGTGAGAAATCATAAGAGATACCAAATAGCAACTTTACCATTTACTCTTTCCTGATGTTAAGCCTCTCTTCGGGGAATGAAGGGCACCCTTGTAATGCCTTAAAATCTTCCTATCTTAAAATATTGAACCTGGAAAGGAAGTGGAGATCCTTCTAGTTCAATTTCTTTATTTCATAAAGGAGGAAACTAAGCCTGAACCTTGCCATGAAAATCTCTCATTTCCCGATGCTTTAGACCAGGGTTATTTCCATTACACACTATAGCCAACGTGAAACTAGTTATTAAGTGCTATGGCCACAGTCACATTGACTCACATACCCACATCTCCCATTCCGATCTCACCACTACCCAGGTCCAAACCCTCAACATTATAGGTTTGGGCCAGGACAGTGGTCTCATATTCTATCTTTCTCTAATTTCTCTTGTGAGCCCCTGTCTTCCTCAAACACTGCTCTCAGGTGACCCATCTAAAAATGTTGACTGAATAATGCCTCCTGTACACAATAGTGACTATGTGTACAGGAGACCAGCAACAGCAATATCTGCCTACCCTATCTGAGTTACAGAACACTTTCTGTCCCCACGAGGGTAATGCTGTGTGCCATCACCCCTAGTGCTCAAGTTCTGGAAAAGGATTGACAAAAATGATAAATGCTCCACTTCCCTGGGTTTGCTGTTCATCTTAAAAAGAAATCCAATTACAGTTTGCAATTGCATTTTGGGGAAACATAATGAGCTCTCTTCAGAGTTGCCTTATTCAGATCAAATTACTTCTTAGTAATTTAAAGTACATTACATTTCCCAGATACCTCTTAATACACCCACAGTGTTCAAGGCCCCATGTAACCATTGCACAAACACTGGGCGGTCAACGCTGGATGAGTTCATAACCGAAAGACCATTTCGTGGTTGCCCACAGACAAGTCACTCTTCATTTCCCTCATGTAGAGAGGTCTTGGAACTTTTAAGGAGCACATTACTTCTCAGGAGCTGAAAATGGGCAAGAAGAGTGTTCTACTAAAATACATTATGGCAAAGAGCTCTAAACTCTTGTGTATAAACAATCAACATTGTGAGTCAATGACATATCTTAGTCAATTACTCTGATATAGCCTAACAGAAATGATACAAAGCCATCTGATGACAAACAAAAATGATAAACCCTAAAAACATTGACCAAAAATCTCAAGGTTGACATTTTCTAAAGCATTCCATTCTTTTAAAATAAATGTCTGATCAAAAGTTACGACATTAAGAGAGAAGTAGAACTGAAACTTTATAATGGCATATTGTCCCCTGATTTCTCCAAGAAAGTTCAGCACATAAAATGTCAATAGAACTGAGTATCATTAAAAATTTTCCTACTAATTTTGACAGGCCAGAAAGGTCATCTTAGAGTTTTAAAAGTGTAGGATGGCCTGATTTTTCTGCAGTGAGCCAGACTTTCATAAAGATATGTTTCCTACTTTCTACACAATGAGAACAATAGCCTTTAAGCTCCTTTGTTTTTTGTGCTTGACATTTTAATCTTTTTTTCAGAGACTGTGTGCCATAGGACTCTATCAATTCATATTTATCTTCTGGTGACTTCCCTGCTAGTTTTAAATAAGAATCTAAGGTTTGAATGCTCAGAAAACAGAGTCCACTCCTCCTCAACTGCTGGAATCACATTTGCACCATTTCTTACAGATAATAAGAAAACAACACTTAAATATTATCCGTGCTGGACAATATTCACTGTTGGACAGTGGTCCCTTGTATAGATGATGCACCTGATTCCAAATTAAGTTTATATTCTTCATTGTCTACTGAAAAGTAAACAGCAAACTAAGTTAGAAGTACAAGAATGTGGAAAGCTACAAGCAGGAGACTCACAGCAGCAGAAAAATAGATTGCCTGTGAATCAAATTGTCCAATAAGAACTACTGGTCAGTATACACATATTGCAGAGACCTTGATGGAAGCAGGATGACTTCTAGGCTAAAAAACTTTAAGGTAACCTATGTGAATGTATTGTTATAACTTTATAATTATATTAATCTTGGGATCAGGGCTGGTGAAAGGGGGAAGGTAGGTCATTTATAAAAAGAGACAACAAAAGAAGTCATCAAAGTTAATATTAGCAGTGCCCAGCCAAGCACAGTCCAGAGAGAACACAGCCTTGACTATTGGAGGCAGAGTATTCTAGTTCATAGGGTAACATAATTCCAATATGCAGCTGGACAGAGATGGCAGCTTTTACGTAGATCTTGATTTCAATTTATTTATAATAGAATAGAGGTAACAATTTAATATATCTTGATGGTATATGGCCTCTATATTCTCTGTTTCCCTCAGCTAGGATCACTACTCTGATCCATTTCCATCTTACATTTGAGCTAATGATATTTCACATTTAGATTTTTGGTTGGAAGTCATTTCCTCCTGGAAATCCTCCAACATAGACTTGCTCAGCTTTCCCTATGTTTGTATAACATTCTGCACTTCCTTTATCATAGCCCATCTTATCTAGTATACTCAGAGTCCTAGTGTTATAGGTCAGGTATTTCTTTCATCTCCTAGAGCCTCAGAAACTAGTACAATGTCTGGCACATAATAGATGTTAAATAAAAATAATGTTGAATTGATGAGCCTAGTTTGACTACAGAAAGAAAATGTGTTAATCCTTCTAGCTGTGGCCCCACCTCAGCTTCCAGAGTGAATTTATTGGTGCGCGTTTTCTTAGTCTTGATTGTTCTAGGCCACTAGAAGACCCCCTTGCTTTTTTAAAGCAGATCAGATTCAACCGGCTTCTCCCTAAGATAGCATCATTTTTATGTAGATAAACCTCCTTCTGACTTCCTTATCAACTCCTGTGTATACCAGCACCAGCCCATACTTGTATCTCTCAGCTTTATAATCGCCATGATAAACAACTTGATTCTTTTCCTATTTGCAAGTTGTATGGAAAGAGCTCTTGGGTTAGTGAAAGGGAGGGGGTAGTTAGTTCATCTGAGCACTGACATTATGATATTAAAGGAACTATTTTGGAGACCTTGAAAATTTATGTTGAAGCCTTCACTGCATTTGCTGTTTATGTAAACTGTTAGAGGAGAAGGTGAATGAAAGAACTGAAGAACACCTTCCACACTACTCTTACAGGAGAGGGTGATAGATTGTGAAAATGAAATGGTAGAAAGAATGCAAACTGGTCAGGCATACAGAAATGAATTGTAGGATTAGGAAAGTAGAAGAATATAAGACTGAGGAAAGATAAGTGGGGAAAGCACAACAGAGTTTCCTCTTTTAGAGATTAGCTTTGAACTGCCTGATGAAGTAAGAATATTTTGGACTGATTGTTAAGAAGAACTTAAAGGTTCTTACTTTTGGGAAGAACACAGCTAGCTCCTCAAAGGAAAGAGACTCCTCATGGTGACTCCCCAAGTTCCCCTGGGGAGCTCAGACCTGAACAAGCAATTGCATAGGTTTGTGGTCTTGAAACATATATTCCAGAAGCGGCAGAGAGTCAGACAAGGCTGATCAGGGTCCACAAATTGCTACCTAATTTTGGTGATTAACTGTGGAATAAATGACAAAATTGGAAAAATAAAATATGACTCTAAAAATTCTACTGTTCTGGTTAGAAATCTGAAGGCTAAAATTCTGCAGTGGTTTTCTCTTTTATTTCTTTTTCTCCCTTTTTAAAGTTATTTTTGGGACTGAGGAAAGAAAAGAGGTCAAAGTTGAAGCTACCCAGGAACAGGGACAATCTCTTTTGTGGTCATCACTACAACCCTAGAGCTTGGCACAAAACCTGGGAAATGTCCTTTTTGGATAGGATGAATGCGGAACATGAACTGATGGCTGCATTAAGTTATGTAAGAGGAGTTAGTTTTCTGACTTAATTATGGTTAAAGTTTTTAAAATAGAAGGGTAGAATGAATACAGGGTTAAAATTTAAGGTATTAATAAAGACAGTTTACAATACACTTCATTCATTTAACACATTTGCATCAATAATACAAAGAACTGCTCAGGATACTAAAAAACTCATAGGTGCATTCTCAGAGCTACTGTTATTCATATTCAAGCAATCCTGAACAATAAAAGAGGCTTCAAAGGTCCAGAGGTAGAAAAACATTCAGAGATTTAGAAGTGGGGAAAGGTGGATTCAGGGAATGACAAACATAAATTTGATGCCAATCCATAAACAAATTAACATTAGGCATTTAGGAAAGATGGTAGCAATTATGAGGAGCCCTCGGTAATAATCTCCAAATGATTCTGAAATTAACTTGAAACAGTATCAGTATCATTATTAAATAAATTCTGTAAAAGAAAAACTATGAGGGGAAATTCAATGTAGGAGATTTGTTTTACAACTTATTTTAAGCAACAAAATGGTGAAACCCATACAGTAATATTTCAAAACTAGAAAAGTTAATCCATGGAACATAATAATTCAATATATGATTTATAATGCTTACCATAAAAATGGGGAAGAAGGAAATATCATATAACACGTGGAGCTTAAGATAATATTATGAAGGGAACACAACATAGCTATGTTCCAGGAGAATTTAAAAACTTTAATGTTTTCATTTCATCAAATAATCTGGAAAAAGCAGTTTAAACATTTATACTATTAAGAAGAGATGGTCACTTTGGAAGGCTGCAGCAATCAAATATATTTAATAAATATTTATTAAGCAACTACTCTAAGGCAAGGCATTTTTCTCAGTACTGAGACATCAGGGGTAAACAGGACAGCTAGGGCCCATGCTCTCAAGGACCCTGCATTCTGGAAGGAGTCACAGGCACTAATCAGGTAAACAGATTAGGAAAGAAAACAATCCTGACAGCTGATCATTTGATAGAAAAACCATTATAAAATGTTCGTTAAAAAAAGGAAACATGACTGAAAATAAAATATTTGCATCAAAAATGACAGAAAGGAATGATTCCTCAATGATCTCAAAATGCGAGCATATATTTTTAGAAACCCTCTGTAGGACTCCAATTGCTCCATGATCAAGTCTCAAACAAACAAAATTTACACAAGAGAAAATACAAATAGGAAACAAATGTCTGGGAAAATGTTCAAACTAACTTGTAATCAAGAAATGCAAATTTAAGCAATTTTTTAACATCTGCTAAGTTAAAAAAAAAAATAAAACCCCAGACTTACAGGAAGGATGACAACATAAACATAGTCTCTATTCCCCTCAGGAAAAATACTGAAGTGACCAAAGAAGAGGGGGAAGGGGTAGGGGCAGGAAGACAGAGTGGCCAGCAGGGAACCAGGGGACGGTGCCAACCACAGATGAGCCACAAAGTGGGGGAATTTCTGCCTGTTTCAGTACCAACTATGGAAAGAAATAACTACCTTTCCTCAAAGGCAGCCTAAGGGAGGAAGGAAAGGGAATTATAGCAAAGCCTGTGATTAGGTCAAGAGCAGATGGAGCCCTGGCTAGTGTGGCTCAGTTGGTTGGTGAGTCAAATGGGAGCAGGTCTGATGCCTGGTCGGGACAGGTAGGTATGACTCTCCAGGCCAGATGTGTACAGGAGGCAACCAATGGCTGTTTCTCTCTCACTTTGGTGTTTTTCTCTCTCCCTTACTCTCTCTTTAAAAATCAATGTTTAAAATATCCTTAGGGGAGGATTAAAAAGCAATAAATTTAAAAATAAATAAACAAATAAATAAGCAGGTGAAAGATAGCCAGTTATGGAGTTCATTTCCCTACAGCTAGGGCCAGTCTACAACCCTGTCATGAGAGAACAGAAAATGCATCATACCACTCCCAGCCATTCTCATACTGGTACCTAATCAGGGGAGAAAAGTCTCTTGATTTGAAGGGGTAAGCTCTAGAAGCAAAGGCAAACTGTGGGAGAAAGGCGGATTAATCAAATGTAACAATGCAAGGCAGTGGCTGGGGAGAATGTATTTGTAGCTACATCAAGCAGAAAGCCCATACGCCAGAGGGTTTTTCTTCCAACTGAATGACTTCCATGTGTCCCTTTTCCCTAAGACTAAGGCTCAATACAGAACTGGAAAGACCTCTCTCCAAGGGTCTGGATACTCCCCAACTCAGTGAAGCCACCACTTTGTAGTGGTTTTAACAGAGAGAAGTTATGTCAAATACCCAGGTTTCAACATCCATGGCTCATGAGGCCTTTCTATCTTTGTTGGGTTGACAAAGCTTACCTGCTTCTATGCTGTTGTCTCATCCATCCCTTCACTTATTTTTTTAAGAGAGAAGCCAAATAACACTCAAGTAACTACAGAAGGAAGATGATCTATGCATTATTTAGGAACAGCAGGCCTGAGTAGAACTTCACCCATTCAAACAGGAGTAATGAGAAAACCACCAGTATGAATCTAAAAGGTAACATGAAGAAATTCAGGAAGCATTGAAGCATGCAGCTTCTAGAATCAGAATTCCTCCTCTCCCGTTTACTAGCCACGCAACCTTGGGCAAGGTGTTCACCCTTTCTGTGCCTCTCTTACAAAAGGAGGGTACTCATCATGAAGAAAATGAAGATCACGAAGATTAAATATTTTTTAAATGACCAAAATTTTTCACACATGGTTTAGCTACAATTATCATCATCATCATCATCATCACTATTTTTATGTGCTTTTGCAAAAATTTGCAACTAATAAAAAAAGAAAGACATGTTGCAGGCATTACAATGCTTTTTACCAAGTAGTTCTGGTTGTTCTTCCAACCAAGTACATTATGTCTCATCCTCTTTCGAGTTAGGCAGGATGGTGTGAATTGGCTTGATCATTGACATGTGAGTGGAAGCCATGTGTATCACTTTTGGGAGGCAACTTTAATGTGCATTTGCCAAGCTCTTTCTTCCTCTATCACAGGAACCTTCCAGATGGTGGCTACTCCATCAGTATACATCCTACAGCAAGGAAAACTTGAAGCAGAGCCCAAAAACCTGCTATAGGGGTATGAAGGAAAAACAAAACTTCTTGTTCTAAGCCACTAAGAGACAGTCAGGTTTTTTGTTACTGGAGCATAACCTAACCTATATATATTGTCTTACACGGAAGTGAAAGGGTAAATGTGGAAAATATTTGTGAAAACTTCCTTTCAGAAAAAAGAGTAGAAAGGAAGTAGACAATACATTTTGTTTTATATACCCAGAGACAGTAAAGGTAAAGTAGGTCTATGAAACAATAGTTAACCAGCCTGTAGACCCAAAGGTCACTGGTTCGATTCCCCAGCCAGGGCACATAACCAGGTTGCAAGCCAGGTCTCCAGCCAGGTCTGTAGCTGGAGGCAGGTGAAAGGCAACCATACATTGATGTTTCTTTCCCTCTCTGCCTCTCTCCCATCCCCTCTCTCAAAAAATAATAAAATCTTTAAAAAAATAAAGAAACAATAGTTAAACCATGAGATGACAAGGTTATCTGCTATAGATTGAGTGTTTGCATCCCCACCTCCTAATTCATATGTTAAATCCTAACCTCCAAGGTGATGATATTTGGAGGTGGGGTGGTTGGGAGTTTATTGGGTCATGAGGGTGCAGCCCTCATGAATGGGATCAGTGTCCTTATAAAAGATTCCCCAGAGAGCTCCCTCACCGTTTTTCAAGAGGACACAGCAAAAAAAAGCTGTCTATGATACACTAGGAAGTGAAGCCTCATCAGACAACACATCTGCCAGCACCTTGATATTGGTTCTCTCATTCTCCAGAATTGTGAGAAATAAATGTATGTCGTTTGGCATTTTGGTTATAGCAATCTGAGAGAACTGAGACAAGGTCCCAATGTGATTAACAGTGAGGCAGGAAAGTCAAAGCAAGATCAGGAAGTAGGTGTGGTTAGAGCTGGGTCAGAAGTGACACTAGCATGTGTGCCATTGTTGTTGAAGTTGGGACCCAGCCCAGAATTTAGAGATTGATCACAGAACTGCCTTAAGGTTACTACAACAATGTTCCTTGCAGTATCATTTAGAATGGAAAAAAGACTATGCTAGGAATCACCTAATATCAAGAATAGAGAAATTTTTCAATAAACCCATGCAAACTTTTATACTCATAAACTGATAAAAAGTACTCTAAAACATTTTTCAGCAGAAATGGAAATGTTCTGTCTCTGTGCTGTACAATACAGTAGTCACTAGCCATATGTAGCTACAGTGACAAAAAACTGAATTTTTAACCTTATTTACCTTGATTCAATTTTAATTAATTTTAAAATAACCACGTTGGCAGCTGCCAAAAAAGGGTAGCTCATATTTAAAATAACATAAATCTATATTAGAACATTTAAAACTAAACTTCCGGTTTAGTTTTAACACACTCATGCACACACACACACAGCTGAAGATTCCACATCAAAATGTGATTGTGGGTAGTGGTTAAAATCAATATGGATTTCTTCTTCACACTTCTGTATTGTCTGAAATTCTGAAAAGAGATTGTAATATGTTTTTAATGTAATAACTGTATTCACTTGTAATATTTTCAAAAGGTAAAATTACATTCAATTTAAAAAATAAAATTGTTTAAAGATACTGATTGTAATCTGGCAGGAAAACTGCTGATGGCATTATATGTCACCTCAAAAATGTATCCTGAAATAACTCTAGAAGAAGAAGAAAAGATTTCTTCAAAAATTTTGTCCTTGGAGAATAATTATTCCAAATTATTTTGTGACAAGTTAATTGCAACTCTCTTGAAATGTGTCTGTTGATTATAATAGTGTAAAGGGGAAAATGTGAAAAGCTGATTTAGGATAGTAGAGCGTTATCTGTTTTATTTTCCTTTAATGTTTTACTATTATTCTCTCAATGAATAAATCCTTTTGGAAGAGCTAATTCATCAAAAGGATAAGCAGCACTAACTGCTGAAAAGTAATTTCCTGCTTCTCACAACTGAGATAGATTGGTCGTTTCCATCCATAGCCTGATGCAGGTGGGACAGCTGCCCTCAATGTCTCTCCTCTCATCTCTCAGCCTCCACTGTAACTATGAAATGGAGGAAAGAGCACAGAGGACCGTGAAGGGAGTTTGATGGCCGGATCTCCAAGGACATTGGTAACTGCTATCTTCCTTTACATTGGTAGAATGTGATCAAAAAGTATCTAGCCAATCTCTGCTGAACTTGTTGAGTCAAACCAAATTCATTTGCTTTTATGAGAAGATTGTTAAGTAGGTCAATTATCTTAATGGATGCTGCTATGGGAGTGCCAAAGACTATTTTTAAAAACAATTTTTTTAATATAGAAAATCACAAGTCTATTGAGGCTGTAATAACAAAATACCATCGATGCCATGGCTTAGAAAAAAGCAAACAAAAAAACATTTATTTCTCGAAATGCTAGAGACTGGCAAGTCCAAAATCAAGAAAACAGCAGATTTGGTGTCTGATGAGCCCACTTCCCGGCTTACTTTGTTACTATAGCTTCACCAAGTCAAAAGGGGTGAGGGAGCTCTCTGGGGTCTATTTCAAAAAGGCATTAATCCCATTCTTGAAGATTCCGCCATCATGACCTAACAACTCCCAAAGGGTCCCACTTCCTAATACCACCACATGGGGGTTTAGGATTTAACATATAAACCATAAGGAGACACAAACATTTGGTCTATAGCAATAATACCCATGTTTCTATCATTTTTAACATCATATCATATAACATTTTGTTACAATATCATATTGCATTATACATGTCACTCTGCACATTGCTTTCATCAACAATATGTTTAAGAACAACCATTGTTTATATTTAGCATTCTAGTTCACTTCTTTTAATTGCAGTGATGTAATTCTTTGTATAAATATACCACATGCTATTTATCTATTTATCCATTACGGGATCTTACAGTTATTCCCATTTTTCTCTATAACAATTCTGCAAGGGACATCCTTCAATACATCTCTTGAAGCATATGTGAGAGGATATATGCCTACAAGGAAAATTGTAAGGCCACTCACTTTTTTCCCAATAATTTTAATCTATATAACTTGCGTGAACACATATATCAAATTTGTGGATGAGACAAATTCAGAAGGGAGAGATGATGTGATAGATGAAAAACATCAATGTTCAAAATTTACCTAAGTTAGAATACTGGGTTCTATGACATAATTTAAGAAAGATAAAGATAAAATTTTTATTTAGTTGAAATAGTTAAATGCCCATTGCAGAAAGGCAGAGATAAAACTAGACAATAGTTTATATGAAAGATGTCTAAGCATGTTAGTTAACCCCTACTTTGCTGAAAGCCAATAATGTAATACTGTTTATACTTCAAAAATATGTAACTAGCACAGTCCTGGCTGGTGTGGCTCAGTTGGTTGCAGTGTTGCTCCATGCACCAAAAGGTTGGGGGTTCAGTTCCCTGTCAGGGCACATGCCTGGGTGCAGTCCCTGGTTGGGGAGCCTACAAGAGGCAAACAAACAATGTTTCTCTCTCACATTGGTGTTTCTTCCTCCCTCCCTCTCTCTCTTTCTCACCTTCCTGTCTCTCCAAAATAGCAATGAAATAATTATCCTCAGGGGAGGATAAAAAAGTGTACACTGGTACAGCTATATTAATAGAAGAATAAGTTTTACAGAGGTTCAATTCCATACGTAATTTTACTCTACCAAGTCAGAATTCCATGGCATTCAAATGAAACCAATTCATAGAAACATAAGCAAAAAAAAAAAAAAAAAAAAGGAGGAGGAGAAAGAGAGAGGGAGAGCCATCATGTCATATACTACACTGCAGAGAGGATGGGCTGGGATCAAGCTGAAAGAGCTAAAACCAGGGCCTCAAATACTGCTATGACTCCCTTTCACAATCTCTCATCAATGCCTCTCTCTGCCTGCTGGGTTTATTCTCTAATCCATCAACTGCATGAGGCTAGCTATGGTGATTGCAAATCTAGATGATTCTCATCTGTCATTTCGATTCAAGAACTCCCAGGAGAGGTCTCTACTTGGCCCAATCCACCAGACTGAATATTTGTGTCCCACACAAAATTCATATGTTGAAATCCTAGTCGTCATGAATGGAGTTAGCATCCTTACAAAAGTATCCCAGAGAGCTCCCTCATTCTCTTTTCTGTGTGCCATGACTTGAATACAAATCAGCCATCTGCAACCTGACTCTCACCAAAACCCAGCCATGTTGGCACCCAGACCTTGGACTTTCAGCCTCCAGAATTGTGAGAAACAAAGTTCTGTTGTTTATAAGCCACCAAATAAATGGTAACTTGTTAGAGGAGACCAGACTTACTAAGAGACACCCAACATGAGTCTTAGACCCACAGCGTGGGCAACTCAGAATGGTCATCCGAATCAATGACTAGAGCAAAGGAGGAACAACTACTTCATAACCTTAGGAGGATTGTTATTGAATAGGAAGCCAGTCTGTATCTCTTAAAGATACAGTCCTTCACCCTAAAGTCATTGGGTATATAGTTACTTGCAAGCATGTTTTATCACTTTTCTTGCTTTTTTTAGAACTCCCAGCTGATTTGGCTGGTAGGTTGTGTGGTCAACATTATATAGGCAGTATGTCCCAGTTATAGAAGAGAAAAGTAAACCAAAATATGTAATATTCTATTCGCTATGTAATTTGTCCCCATTGGTTTTACATAGTTAAGATTTATAAATATAGAATAGTAACTTATTTATCATGGATGATATCAAGAAAAGTACTTCCGAACCATGGACATGGACAACAGGTGGGATTGACTTTGTGGGGGATGGGTGGGTGGGGAAGGGGATGGAGGGGAGCAAAAAGGTGATGGATGTAATACAACAACAATTAAAAAAAAGAAAAAAAAAAGAAAAAATTTAAAAATTTAAAAAAGAGAGAGAAAATAAAAAGAAAAGTACTTCCATAGGTTGAGTAAAGCCCATGTAAAATTATTGTGGCAAAAATAATCAGAATACACCTCCTTGAACTAGTGTTGGGATCATTAGCAAACTTGATACTTATTGAGCTCTGACTGTGCAAGCCCCTAGGTCTGGGTCTCTATCAAGGGATTTATAACTTCAGAGGGCCAACAAAACTATGCAAATAGCATCCAAGGAAAATGGATCTCATACCAGGAAAAGACTTAATGTCCTGATTAACATTACACCTTAAGGGGATGACACAGAATCCAGGCAAGAAAAAGATGTTTTGAGGAAGTGAGATTATTAATAGAACAAAAAAGAATAAAAGCAATTGGTGATAGAGAGAAAAATAAACTTAGGATACAGACTCATGTTTAAGAATATTTCACTGGACATTTTATCTCATTGGTCTAAAACAAGGCCCAAAAGCAGAAGCACCTGGAAAACTTAAATCATCATCATCATAATCATCACCACCGCCACCCTGGGTCCCAACTCTCAAAATTCTCCTCCAGCCCATCTCAGCAGAGTTTCATGATTTATACTTTCTATAATAATAATTGATAACGTGGAAGACATTTTAAGTATTTTATATATAATATTAACTCTCTAAACCCTCATTGTAACTATACAAATTAGCCACTGCTATAATCATTATCATCTTTTATGAGGAGGGAACCAAAACCTAGAGAGGCTAAGTGATGTGACTAACACCATATAAATCATCCATATTTAAAACCAGGCAGTTCAGTCAGTCTTCAGAGTCTGCCTTTAATCACTTTGCTGTACTGATTATGAAAGAGAGAGAGAGAGAGAGAGAGAGAGAGAGAAAGAGAGAGAGAGAGAGAGCGCGCTCTAAAGCTCCCTGGACACTTCTGATGAATGTAGTTGTTGGACCAGCATCTGGAAAGCATGCTACTGTAAAACACAAGAAAATGATCATTTACTGAGTTCTACTTAAGGGATGAGACTATGTAATATTTAGTGCCTGGCACATAGTAACTATAAAATGTTGTTGAATATATTCCAGGTAGGAGTCCATAGAAGCAAGTGTTTGCAAGGGGAAGTCTGCTGAGCCTTCTACAGCAAAAGAAAGTGGGACAAATGGAGTGAATCACACCATATTTCCTGTCCCCATTAAAGGAATGTGCCAAGAATCAGAGAATAAGTGATGCATCATTCTAATCCTACATTTAATGCCCTGCCCAGCCCCTTAACCTTTTATTTATTTATGCCATATATTATCTTATTTGGATAAATAAGTCTCTTAACTTTTTCAGTACTTCCTTCCTCTACTTCCATTCTATTTAAAACACAATAATCTGTTTAGAAATAGCTTAGCGAGGGGGGATGCAAAACTCCAAGCAACTGATGTTCCACTTGCATAGAAAGCTAACAAATTGTTTGTACATAATAGATAGTTTTTGGATGGATGGATGGGCAGATGAATAGAGGTCTAATATTTAACCATTACTCATGTCTCCTATGGATTTTTGGCAGGACTGACGCTCCCTCTGATGACATGCAACATGGTGTCATGATTAAGTGCACAGTCTCTGGAATCAGGCACCTTAGGTTCAATCCTGCCTGCACCACCTACAAGCTGCATGACCCTGGGCAAGTGATTTATCCTCCAACAACCTCGGTTTGTTCTTTTCTAAAGCAGAAATATTATCACTTAAACTGGTCATCATAATACTTCCAAAAGGTGCTGTGGAACAATGTATGTGCTAAGGACCATGTTTGACTACTAAAAATTGCTCAATTATTGATAATGATTTTACAAGAAATTATACCAAAATTATTTATTTGAAATTGCCCTTCTAATACCATTTCAGGGGAAAATTTTCACAAGTATCAGTTCTTCTGAAAGGCAAGACTTCTTGGAACATAAAAGGCAAATGGCAGATGTTATTCAGATTGGCATTAAAGGAAGGAAGGAAGAAACTGTGAGAGGAAAGAAGGGAGGGAAGGACTGTAAAAATAATGTATAACCTTTCTGCCTCTGAAAACCACATCAGCACTTCTTCATACTCATGTGATTCAATGATTTAGCTACTAGTGAACTCATCCCAATATAATTGGTAGCAAGGAAAGGGAAGAAAAGGGGTTATTCCTCAGAAAATGGTTTGAATATCTAGAAAGTTTTGAGAATTTAAATAATCCATATTCAGGAGAGCAAATTTCAAGGTTATGAACTAAGAAATCACCCCGGCCACAGAGTTCAGTCAATATCCTCAGGGTTAAGTTTGGTCTAGACATGGATATTCTTTACTTATTTAAGTATTTATGTTAGTGTACCAAAATCAGTCTAATAGTGTGCATTGAGACAAGCCTTAATTTGAATTCCAGAGGCAACATTTAATGGTTGCATGGCCTTGGGAAAGTTGCTCACAACAATGCATTTCAGTCTCTTCATGCAGCAAGGGAAAATCCTGGTATCCCCCTTTGCACTCCCACGTTAGGATGATTAAATAAGGTCACACATGTAGAACATATAGCCTTTATGATAAGCACTCGGTCAATATTGGCAATACTTATGTTCATTGTTATTATTACCATAATATCTTCTATTCCCTTCCTTTCCAAAGCAGCTAATCCTCTTGGACATCCATGCAAACACCATGTAGCCTGCAGGGAGACCCGCAGATGTGACTCTACCCAGGGCCCACCTGGAGCCCCCTAGCCAAACAAACTCACCACTTCTTTCTCCCCGACCTTAATTTTTCTCTGCCACATGCTATGACCAGAATATTTACTCTTTGCAAGATGCCTTCAGGCCTCCTCCCCCACCTTCAGCGAGGAGTCCTTAGACCTCCACACTCTCCAGCAAGCATTTACTCCCACCTAAGTGACAGTGAGGAAAGATCCGCCCCCTTTATTGAACATGGAGTCTTGACTTGTAATTCCATTTTCAACAAAACCACTAGCAGATGCTTACATACCAAGTAAATAATTCATTACAAATGTATATGTGTGTGATGTTTATAAACTTGTGTTGTGTCTGCAGTCTATTATATCCATCAAGGAAATAACAGAATGCTTTATCAAGGGTGAATGGAAAATCCCTCTCCTTAAATAAGTAAAAATGGAAGAAGTGGGAAGATCGGTCTTGGAAATACACAAGGCAAGCTTAGCAAGGGACTTTGGAAATTTCTGTATTTTAACACTCTCAATTTATAAATGTGGGAAATAAGTCCCAGAGCATTATAATATGGCTAGAAAAGGCCTTGGAGCATTCTGAAATGCAGAGGGATGCTGGATTCTGGGAAGGGAAAGAGAGGAATGGCAAAGCCAGGTACATAGCGGTAGGGGCTAAAACCAGGATGTTGTTGAGAATATTGCTTAGCCATCATCCTCCTCATCATCATCACAATAATGACAACAACAATCAGTAATCATGGTTACAATTTGCCAGCGATGATTCTTAGTTGGCACTGAACTAAGTGCTTTACATTTTTGTAGGAAGATGACCGTGAGTGAGACTGAATAACTGAGACGCTGCACATTGTACCAGTGTTAGGTGATTGTACTGTGTCTTGTCCGCCTACAGGCTTACAACGTGCTGCTGTGAGAGAAGATGGCACTTATTCAGAAGGGTGCTCACCCTGTAGACCATCTTAGGAAGCATCCCACCCTAGGCAGGAAACAGCAGGACTTCAGCGGCAATTTCTAGACCAAGGTAAAGGAAAATCTTCTTGCCCCATCCTAATATCAAGAGGAAGTTTGGTCTGCATTCCAGGAAGTGGAGATGTCTATTCTGTCTCTGTGATGGTGGGGATCTGCACTTGGCCACATGGGAGCCGGCAAGGAGAGGGTTCTTCAGGGACCACACAATGAAGCTTGTGACAGGTCTAAGTTGACTTCTGTGCTGCACTTTAATTCCAGGGCCCCTGGGCCTTCCTTACGTCTTGCTTTCAATTGTGCAGGAAAGAGTTTGAAAACAGCATAGGCAGAGCAAGTTTTTGCTTCCAAAGCCTGAGTGGTGGGAGCAGAAGACCCATTTCCCAGAGGAGCAGCTGTCTCAGGAGAGACCTTCAGCTGCATGGCACCTGCTGTTACCCCAAAGCCTTTGTTAGTTAGAGGCTGCTATGCACAATGCCTTGTGTTCTAGAACAGCCTGGGGAAACCAAGTAAAAGGGAAGGAGCTTCTTTAGGAAGTTGAATGAGGCTGAGAGATAAGACCAACCAAACAGGTTGAGAACTCAGTGAAACAGAACATTTGACGTGTGCCTGAAA
Organism: Noctilio leporinus; assembly: GCA_004026585.1. Classification (NCBI taxonomy): domain Eukaryota; kingdom Metazoa; phylum Chordata; class Mammalia; order Chiroptera; family Noctilionidae; genus Noctilio; species Noctilio leporinus. Next base: position 105,834 of record PVIW01001524.1, read on the forward strand.
TCTGAACATGTGGTAACCAGGAGGTATTTATGTACTGTGTGAACTTGCACAGGCAGGAGAGGGCAAGGAAGATTCCAGATTTCCAACCCTACTTGCAGCAACAGCTTGGGACATTTTTATTTCTACATTAAAGGACAGGGAAACTTGTTCTTTCCAAATTAATGGACACAGAGGTGCTGGACATTTGTGATATGTGCATATTATTTCAATTTATCCTTGCAATGATTTTCGGTCCAGTTATTATTTCCCTCACTTTTAGATAATAAATTGATATTTACAGAAGATGATAACTTCCTCAAGGTTCACTGGTTCTTCGTCCCTCCAGAGTTTGTGATTGGCATTGTGGGCCATCTCTTGTATTATAGGAGAGAAACCAAAATGTTTCTTACCACTCCCCAAAAGCCAAACAGCCAAAGCGGAGTTGCCGCCAACTCAATGCCTTTCCCACCAAGAACAAAATTAAAGCAAAAACTGGGAACTAGATTTTAGTATTTCCTGATACCAGAAAAGGATGGGATGGTCTAGTCTCTGCTGAGTTTCTCCAGCAAGGATGAGCAAGGATGCTGGTATCCTGAGTTTTCCTGGGCCTAGAACTCAAATTCACATCGACTGTGGCTGCACACAGAGTGAAAGGGCAGCAGTATGCCATTGTCACTTCCACACCTGGTAGTGGAAACCTCGGGACACAGCAGTGAGTCTCCACAGCAGAGCATTTTACCTGCTGACCATCATCTGCTTTATAGCGCATGGACCACCACTGGTATCTGGCTGGAACCCACATACGGCTTTTTGGCTTTTCGTTTTTTTAAAGAGATGATTGCTTGTCTAGAACAACAGGCTAGTCAATAGTCCTACAATCAAAAATCCCCAGTAGAAGACACTTTGAAAGACCAGCTACTGCCTTCTTGGTTCTCACCCCCAATTCTCAATGTAAAATTAGCTGTACACTCTGGGGACACCCTTCCCATTACTAAGTCTCGGCACAAAGGGACAATGGTCGAAGCAGGATAATCCCTGCCTATCGATTTCCTGTGCATGCTCCTCATGCCTCCAGGGTAACACTTCTGCTTTCAGTGCCTGTTAGCAGTTGCGTGTCTTAACCCCCCATCAGCCTGGCAGCGGGTCCAACAGCCTTGGCCGCAGTTGCTTCACTGTCACATGGCCTGTCTGGCCCAGGTCTTAAAGGACCATGTGTCTATACTGAATATTGCACTTTGCACCAGCACATGGACAAGCAAAGAATGGCATTCAACAGAGCCTAAGCCGTATGCCAGCACGGCAGGAAGTCACGAAGGACCCACGTACCAATTAGCCAGGCAGCTGTGGCCATCCATCAAGTATGACCTGGGCTCCCTGCCGCGGAAATCACTGTGAAAACCCACCCCCAGGAGAGGAGTGGGACAGCTAACCCTCCCAGTGGCCAGGACTATCGGTTCAGCAAAACAATCCAATCCCACAGGTTGGACAAGAAGGGCATGACAACCAGCACGCTCCTAAAAATAGGCACCACATATAGAAAATAATCCTCTGTTTGTAGTCATTTCTAGGAAGTTCTTGGCAAAGACTCCTACCTTCCCAGGGAAATTAGACTGGAAAAAGGCAATAAAATGTATGGGTTATTTATTACCTTCTTTGGAGGCATAGAGTCACCTTACTGAGGCCGAAACAGGGGTTTCTTGTAATACTGTGCACTTCCCTAAGTTTGGCCTCAGGTCCAACCTTAATCATCTGCTATAATAATCTGCCACTCGGTTGTGTTTTGCAAAAAGGCTCAGTGGCAGCTTAGTTAGCACTTACCACAGTCCTTACCATGCTCTTTGTGTAGCAGGTAGCACCCCTGTTACTCCATGAGTTGCTATTAACCTGGACCTTTCACACTCTCCAATACTTACTCCTAGACTGCAGCAGCACACCCAGGCCTACGTTCTCCTGGGCCTGTAACTTAGGCCTTCCACTGGGAATAACCGTGATATCTGGGGTAACATTGTGCTTCTGAGTGGGGCTCTCAGGGCTAGATTCCTGCTTTGCCATTTATTGACCACGCAACGTTAGGCAACTTACTGAACCTCAATTTCATCCTCTGCCGGAGTAAGGTAACAGTGCCTGCTTAACAGGTCGTCCCAGGAGCACACAGCACCATGCACGGCACAGGTACTCATTTTTAACCTCTTATTACTGAGGCTGCTCTATTTCTCAACTCTTTCTTTCGTGCCTGCTTCTGTGGTCACAGGTGTAGTTACAAAGGTGCCCTTGAACTTGAAGACCTCACAAGCTGTCCCATGAGGGGGTGATGCAGTGTAGTTGCAGCAGGAGGGCAATGAGAAGAATTAAGGCTTCTAGAAGGCCAGCAGGAAGGTTAGCGTAGGTGTCAAAGTTCATTGCAGCCCACAGTGGAAGTGGCCCAAAGCGCCCACCACAGCAGAGGACAAATGAGCCCTGGCTTCTAGAACAAGAAGTGTAGTGTCCATAGGTGATGGAAAGGTGGTGAGCACAGCCTGGACCAGACGGGTCAGGCAGGGACCAGGCCAGCTAAAACCAACAGGAGGTCAGGAAGACGTGTCTCGGTGGTGAAGGTCCCCATGATTCTCATTGTCCCCTTGCTGCTGGGATCATTCCCACTGACCCTCACTGCTTCTGGGGCTGGGCCTTTTGGAGCATGGGAAAACAGGCCACTTATTTCGGTGCCCGGACACTTACTTCCCTTCCCTGGCCCCGCATTTCCCGATACAGGTCCATTGTTCAGCCTTAAAAACAGTCGATTATGAGAGGGAACGTACCATAGCCCAGTGAAGACTTAGAAAAAATCCCTTCAAACAGGAACATTTGGAAAGTTCATAAAATATTGAAAAAAGGAGCCCCTGCTGCTCAGTTAGCTGTAGGGTTTCTAAATTTTTTGGCAGATGAATTCTTTTTGCAAATGGACTTTTACATGGAGACTCAAGGTATAAAGTCACAAAATGCAGGCTGCTGGGCTGAAAGGGGAGACCTCCTCAGGCCCCTGAGGCAGCTGCAGGGAAGTGTCCATCTCCAAGGAACATGCCGCGGTGACGTGCTCTGGTGCAGGAAGGGCAGACAGAAGGGGACGCCTGGAGCCCATCCTCCCAGGCTTTGCATTAGTGGCTTAGGGGAGTCATAACAAAGCACACAAACTAAGTGGCTTAAACAGCAGAAAGTATGATCTCGCAGTTCTGGAGACTGGAAATACGAGATCAAAATGCCACCTGTGTTCTGGGCTTCTCACCTTGCTTCTGGGAGTTTGCTGGCAGTCACTGGCCTTCCCTGGCTTGTGGAAGCACCCCCCAGTCTCTGCCTTCGTCTGCACATGGGGTTGTAGGGGAGGTGTGGGTATTCACCTGTCTATCTCTGTGTCCAAATTTCTCCTTTTTATAAAGACACCAGTTATTCTGGATTAGACTCCATACTAAAGTCCTCTTCACAAAGTATTTCCACAATGACTCAATTTTCAAATAAGATCAAATTCTGGAGAAGTAATAATTAGGACTTCAGCACCTGAATTTTGAGGGACATCATTCAGCCCACCACAGCCCCTGGTTGGACTATACTTCCAAAGCCTCCCCCAAGGTCACGTTGTCTTCTCTGACACTCTCCCTCTACCCAAGGGTGACGAGGAAAAGTTGCAGGAGCTCTGAACAGGCCGGAGGAGATGAGAGCTTGATGAAAACTGACCCTGACACCTAATATGGGATTGAAGGATGGGATGGGAAAGAGCCGAGTGCAGCGGGGAGGTGAAAACACCACCCGCAGCTGGGCAATTACAGGATAAAGGGATCACGGCAGCCACAAGCCTTTAAAAACTTCCCCAAGAACAAAGTGGATAGCGGTTCTTCATCAAGGACACACATGGCCGGCAGTGGAGCTGTCCGTGCCAGAGCATGCCTGGAAACCTAATGTATGACACAGCACCGACTGCCTTCTGTCTGCCCTCAAGCACACAAGCAACTCCTAGTTAAGGAGACTTGCACCTCGTGCGTCCTTTTCCGACTGGCTATCCACCATATTAGGCTACCACATTCCTGATGGGAAGTCCTGATTCTACACTATTATAGCCCGTTATTGGATGCCCTGTCAGGAAGAGCAATGAGACCGAGCAGAACCTGGACGCGTGAAAGCTGAAGAATTCAGAGAGTCGGAGCAGGATTCCTACTTCAAGGGGCAAAAGAAATTATCCTTTAACAGAAAGTCTCCCGTAGGAGAAGGGATAAAGCTTATCATCAGGGCGGACTTGGGAAAATGTTGATGCCCAGCTTATGCCTCAAATCACAAAAAGCAGAACCTTAGGGCGGCACCCGGGTACTGCCAACCTGCAGTGCTGCTGCAGCAGAAGATGTTAGGGGGGATGTGGCATATATGTTTAGACTACACATAATATTACATACATCATATGGTGTGTATAGTATAGTATACAAGGTCTGTCCAGAAAGTATCCATCCATGTAAATATGAAAAAGAGAGACAATTATTGAAGAAGATACAAGAAACATTGTATGTAGGACAATGACACCTCAGTCCTCTTCAAAGTAGGCATCTTGGGACCTCACATAGTTCTCCCAGTCACCATCAGCTGCCCCATTGTATTTTTCTGAATCTCATTGACAATCTGAAATCTCTTCCCTTTCAAAGGTGATTTTAGTTTTGGGAAAAGCCAGAAGTCACATGGTGCCAAATCTAGGCTGTAGAGGTACTCAGTCACCTGGGCGATTTGATGTTTTGCTAAAAAACATCATCTGCATAGCAGATGAGTTGTCACGATGAAGCCGCCAATCACCAGTTGCCCGTAACCATGGCCTTCTGAGTCTCTGAAATAGTTCTGTGGAGGAATGTTCAAGCTTAATGCAAAATTTGGTGCAGGTTAGTTGCTCAACTTGCTCAGCCATTTTGAATGTGATGCTCACACAGTACACAGGCTCACTCAGCAGTGTCTACCGCCCCCACTGACTAGTACAATGAAGTCATCACTGTTCACACAAGTTCATTCCAGTCCACTCTCCTTGGCTGCCAGGTTATATCGATATCAGACAAACCATTTTCATTATATTAATAATGGCTGGACTTTTTCTGGATAGACCTCATATATACACAGATATTAAGTACATGTGATTGTATATATGCATGCATAAAATCTCCAAATCATGGAAAACACAAAGTATGCCCTTTTCAGTGTCCAACTACCAATACAACATTGTTTCACGGACTTATTGAAATATTATTCCATCACCTAGGGGAATACACCTCTGACCTTTTCCTGGCTACTGATTAAAGCTCAGACACTTTTACAAGTTAACCTATACATTTTATCCAGTATCCATGCAAATAATTTCTGTCCAATGGTAAGAGTGCTCTATTGGATATTATACAGTTTTGAATCTTATCTAATAATCTATTTCTGACCTAAAGATCTTTTTCTAACCTAGTGATCTTAATCTGACAGTCTTTTCTAATTTTATTATCTATAAATATCTAGTTTCTCTTTTTTCCTTGAATTAGCTTTGCCCTGTTATTAGTCCCTTCATTAATGAACTGAATTACATTTTTGACATGAATTCATCATCCTTTGTATCAAAGTCTCTTTTTTTTTAACTTTCTGAAAATTATATTTTAAAAGCAGGGAGTCACTTGCATACTCTCCACTGACCTCCTTAACCTGTCTCCAATGCTGATATCCTCTTAAAAAGAAAAAAAAAAAAATCTCCAAATAGTTCCCTTGATGCTGGAAATCCCCACATTAGAAATGAAGTCTGCACTGTTATCACACATACGGTAAACGATTAACCAGATTGTCCAGCCAGTCACCCATCAGGATTCTATGAAAATAGAACCAGCAAGGGGTATATTTTAAAGAAGGAACAAGAATCAAGAGAAGAAATACAATGTTAAGGGGAAGGAGAGGGGCTGATTCAGGAAGAGCAAGAGCAGTAACAATGGCCCTCAGCACCTGAGGGGAGAGGGGAGAACCTGAGTGCCTCAGCTGAAGAGGAGGTGACAGACATAAGAAGCATTAACTACCTACTCCCCACTTCTGGCCCAGTGTTAGCCTAGGCCAGTTACATGAAGATGAAAGAAGGGAGAGAGAGTGAGAAAGAGAAAGAGCAATAGGTCTAAACGGTTAGATACAGGATCAAATAAGCTGTATCGATCTCATCTCCCAAACATTTTCTAACCTACAGGAACTGCATGCCAGGCAGCTTCAGGAAGCATGCCTGCTGCCTGGTATGTGCTCCAGTGACACCCAGGGCCCAGGACTGGACCCAAAGATCATTAACTCTGTCTTATCCATTGACTATGACTTTGACCAAGTCATTTTCAGGCTGATTCAAAGGACCCATAGCCTCAATGTGGAAATTCACCAGCCTCTCTGATCATTTTCATACTTAATGATGACATGCTGTTATTCACCATGGAAAGTAACCCTACTTTCTGCTTTACTATGGGCAGGAAGCCTTTATTCCCTGTCATAGTAGCTTCTCAGAGACTCAACTGAAATAGTAAATTCTAGGTTAGAAGTCAGGGATGTGCCCCACTCCCACCCCTGACGTAGTCCCACACTGAGCTGAAGTGGGCAGTTTTTCCAACAGTTCATCAGCAATGACAGCAGACCTCCCCGGCAAGGTTGGGATGCCACAGAAGCAATTATGTATGTGTATGCCCCCAGCCAGGCTGAGCTAATTTAACACGAGGTAATCAGAGATAAGGAAAGGCCACAGGAGTTATAAAAATACAACATCAGGTATCTCTCCCAAGGAGGAAGTTTATCAGTGGTAAAAAGTGCGCCAAAATGATAAGAAAAGCAAAGTAGAGAATGAAGTGAAGATTTTATGAGAAGTTATGATTAATAATAGAACAACTCTTTTTCTACTCTACAAGGAAGAAAGGAGTCAACTAAGAATTCAGCAGGTTTTTGCCACTATGGGAAGTCACCTGCCTGAGGAGTTAGATGTTACAGAAAAGATGGCTGAATGTGTCTTTCAGAAGCATTCACCAAAGCAGACAAGACGCAGTGAGCCAAGGAAGAAGTAAGTGCTTTACTTACAGAAGAAAATGCGGCCATGACAACCACTGAAGCAAGGACATCTGTAGGAAGAAGGGAGTCTGGAAGTCTTTTTGAAAATCCTCAAGCCAAGAATGCCTAGTGCTCATGATGGGGAAGACAAGCAGTTGTGAGCACAAGGTTCACCTGAGAGAGGCTTGATCTTTCATCTCCCCAGAGTCTCAATGCCAAGAGGTCAGGAACCAGGTATTCCCCCAACAACAAGCCCTTTCAGTCATGCTGGTAGGACCTTCCTGTTTGAGTCGAACATCAAATTTAGACACAAATCTCTTTCCTTACTGCCAAGTTCCATCACTTCTCTCTCTATTTTCTGCTCATGCTGGGAGTAGGAATGGGAAGAGCATTTGTTCTTAGACCCAGGACAACTTTTCAGGGAGCTGGGGATAAGAACTTGCCTGCAAGCCTGTACTCTCAACTTCTGCATCCAGGTTGGCACCAAATAATAGCAATTTCCTGTTTACTCTGATCCTGTTAGACCCCCTGGTCTTTTCAGTGATTGGTGTTGATAAAACTCATTAGCCATTGGGAAAAAATCTCCACCTCATTTCAGATAGAAAAATTACTTCCAAGTAGACTTTTTTCCAACCATAAAGTTATTCAAAGAAAATAGAAGCAAATGTGGGAGATAATTTGTTTTTTTTTTTTAACCTAAGGGTCAAGTTTCAGTAAGAATAAAGCATAGGGTGATATAACTGCTTGGTCCAGGTTCCCTGGAATTTATTTTTATTTTTGGAGTGCCATAGCCCAGTTTCTGTAGGTACCACTATAGTAAGCTCCACGGAGAACTGCCCTTCAGCACTTGAAGCTAGGTCACTGTTGAGCTCCTCTCCACATCATGAAGCTAAGGCTAAGCCTAACCCAAAACTATATCCTCTTCTTCCCCTTCTCCATCCTAATTCCCACTCTTCACTTGAGAGTATTTTTCTAATAAATCACTTCTACATTAGCCTTCATTTTAGCCTCTGTTTTTAGGAAACTCATTTAGGGTACCTGACTTAACAATAAAAAAGTAAGTATAATGTAGAAAGGCATCATAAATAAATTTCAAGATATTATTTATGTATTTATGCCTATACATGTGTATAGATATATACTTATAGTATGGGTGGAATTGTGTTCCCCCAAATTCCTATGTTGAAATCCTAAACACATCATCCAAAATGTGACTATATTTGGAGGTAAAGCCTTAAAAGGTGTTATTAAGTTAAAAAGAGATCATTGGGGTCTGACTTAATCCAATCTGACTAGTGTCCTTCTAAGAAGTTGGATACAGAGGGACACTAGGATCACACAAGCATGGAAGGATCATGTAAAGACACAGTGAGAAGGCAGCTGTCCAAGAAAAATGCTGCTGAGTGACAAGTGATGTCATCCACCATGAAACTGCTCTTATTCCTTCTACCTTTCAGAGGAGAATGCCAATAAAAATACACCTGGTATCCTAAGCCCTGCTGCCTTGCCTCTAATAACTGTTGGCAACCAAAGACTATTTTTTGTTTACTCATACACACCGTATTTCTGACACCAGATGTGTGGATTTTTTCCCATACCAACCAATTCTCTGACACCAGCTGGGTGTCTCGCAATTCAATTTCACTCTGACGCTAAGTGGAGTGAAAGCAGACCCTACAGATGAAAGAGTCAGCCCCACAAGACTGCCCTCCACCTCAAATTGAAGTGGTCCCTCATCAGGTTGTCACAGCTTTTGTCCACCTCAGTACAGTTGGAGGTTCCGACAACCTCTTCCTTAGAGTTGATTATTTGCTAGGCTTGCTTATCAAATTCAGGGAAACACTTAATTTACCAATATATTGTATAATAAAAGATATGATAAAGGATATAGATGAACAGCCAGATGAAGAGATACCAAGGCAAGGTTTACAGAAGTTCTGAGCAGAGGGGCTTCTGTCCCCATGGATTTGGGGTATGTCACCCTCCCAGAACATAGGTGTGTTCCATGAATCCCTAAGTTTTGGAATTTTTAGGGATGCTTCATCATGTAGACAGGATAAGTGATTAACTCAGTCTTTAGCCCCTGTCCCCAATCCAGAGGATGGGAAGTGAAGCTGAAGTTTCCAAGCTTCTAATCATGATTTCATCTTTCTGGTGCAAACCCCCATCCCAAAGCTATCCAGGAGCCCACCAATAGGTACCTTATTAGGACAGCAGACCTTCCTACCACCCAGAGAAATGTTAAGGAATTTAGGAGCTCCATGTTAGGGTATGAAGTCAAAGATCAAATATTAAAAAAAACAAAAGCTATTCCTAGTAATCTTATTACTTAGGAAATTACAAGGGTTTTGGGAGCTCTGTGCTAGTAACCAAGAGCAGGGACCAATATATAAATTTTCTATTACTGCACAGCAGCCACCACAAGCCAAGGAGAGAGTCCTCAAGAGAAAGCAAATCTACTGGCACCTTGATCTGAGTCTCAGAGCCACCAGGCTGTGAAAATAAACTTCTGTTGGTTAAGCTACCCAAACTGACTGCGTGTAGTGTTTTCTTGTGGCAGCCCTAGCAAACTAATCTAACCTATATATAGATATACAGAAGTTGGCAAAAGTAGGTTTATAGTTATTCATATGGGAAAAGACATAAATAAATTATAAGAATAAACTACGTGTTTTGCATACTGGTAACTGTAAACCTACTTTTGCCTATCCCTCTATAAGTATCTTTGTTCCACACACATATGATAAAACATTCCAAAACATAAGTCTATAAATAGCATCCATAAATATTCAAGAAAAAAATTTTTTTAATGGACAAGCGATGTAGGTAATTCACAAAAGAATAAATCAAATGCCAATAAATATTCAAGAAAATATTCAATTTTTCTTGAATAATATATCCTCCTTTTTGAGCTATATCTGCTCCTCTGAACAACACCTGTCTCTCTACCCCTGCTCTGCATATTACCATCTGTTCCAGCTCTCCTAGTTATTATACCCACACCAAGGGTCTGGACAGATCTGTGCACAATGTAGATGTTAAATAACCATTGATAATAATGTAATAGTGTTCTGAGTGAAGGAAAAAAAACTAGTTTTAAGATAATTCCATTTAAAAAGCTATCAAAATTGTTCAAAAAATAGTAAGAGAATAGTAACGAGCTCTAGAACGTAAAGGAGAAAAAAGTTCATCACAGTAATGGAAGAAATGCAAGTCAGTAGGTAGCAGGGTTGTTACCATACATAGTGAGCTAAGTATTAATAAGAAATAAATGGGGGATGGGGGGTGGGATAAGCCTGCTCCATCGGCCAGGGAGCTATGGCATTTACAGACTCATTTATACACTCCTGGGGCCTGATGGGCAGACTTAGCCCTAGGAGCACAGGAAACCCCCTCAAGAGCACTGTACCTCTCCACACTGATGCCAGTTTTTTGGGGTGCTCAGAAAGAGCTGCTTGGGTATAGACGCCTGTCAGTCTAACTAGGGGGTGGACCCATCAGAAACCCATGAAAGCTTGGGAAATAGATTTATTTTGAAAAAGCTTCTGGTCTTTCCCAGTCCCAAAATGGGGATATATAATCCCAGGGAAACAAACTTTTTCTCCCTACCCACTCCCTCGCTCTGATCTTTCATTTGTGCATTCTCTCCCTCACCTGGGAAAATATATGCAACCATATGGGTCCAGCAGCCATGTGGTCCCTCAGCAGACCAGGTAGGTGCCCAAGAACTAAACTTTAATATGAAACAGAAACACTGGACACTGGCCTTTGTTTGGCCTTGCAGAAGACACAGTTGAACTTCTTCCATGCAGGGAAGGACAGAGACGGGACATTGGAAACCCAGGGGCAGATTTTCACCCGAATAAATCTTGCAACCCCACAGTCTCCTGTGTGTGGGTCTGTGAAATGCTTCTCTTGTGATCTCATGAAGAGCCTGATTTACACCAACAACAGGGTTACTTTTTGCAGGTTTGCACAATATGTAAACTAAAAGCTAGAAAGCCTTGCTACCTGCAGTGCAATAAAATGTATTTTCAGTTTGTTGGTGGCATTGTGAGTTGGTACATACAATTTGTCAATGCGTTCCTTGTCATAAACCCTAAAGAATAAACTAACATTTGGAAAACATCATGTGAAAAGCAATATTTACAATCATGGTATTTATGATGGCCCAAAATTAGAAATACCACCAAATGTCCAATGATAAATGAATCACCACAAAAACTACAGGACATTTGCTTAAGGGAACAATATAGAGGCACCCAAAATGGCACATATATAAACCAAATATCAACACAAAGAAAACATACATGATAAACTAGAGTATTAAATTACATATGTATGATGGTTATAACTATTTGAGAATACATGCAAATAAAGAAAGACTAGAATGAATGTAAGGGAAAAATCACAGTTCAGGATTTGTTTTCCTCTTCATTTTTCTATTTCAAACTTTTAACATTTTGGGGTCATACATTTCTTGAAAAATTAAAATTTTATTGAGGAAAATGAGACTCACATGTATAGTCAATAATAAAATGAGACAATGCCTGCAATTTTAAAAAGGTAAACCTCAATATAGGACTTCCCCTCAAAAAACCTTAGATATTCATCCTAACAGCTGACAATTCCTCAAATCTTGCTAGTGCCACCACTGTCCTCAGCACTTTACATGAACTGCCCCATTTAGTCCTCCAACAATCCAGTGAGGTAAATGGGATTATTTTCTTTAATTGTAATAGATAACAACATGGAGACCTAGATGGGTACAATAACCCATCCAAGTGCATAGCCCACAGTAGTTCTCACAAACAAGGCTCCCTGCCCACCAAGGCGCATGCCTGCTATCACAGAGAATCAGAGTTAACTGCTAAGCCAGGGACATTCCCCAGTGCCCTCACTCCTGGACCTGTCTTACTAGAATGCACACGGCATGTTCTGGGATCTGTCCTATGGAGGGCAAACACTGATCATCGGGACTGTACATTAGTCAAAAATCTAAAATGAAGTGAACAATGAACAGAAATAATTGCCCCTTTATTTTTAAAAAATGGTGTTTAAAGATGGCAATACCATTCTTCACCAGTTCAACTGCCACCATTTGAAATTTTTTACTTCCCAAAATTAAAAAGATTGCCAGGAAATGGGCAATTTTCTATCCTCCTGGTGAAAAGTCAGCTGATTCTTCTTCTCTGTGGGACAATTTATCAAAGAGTTCAAGAACTTCAGAATTCTATAAAATCCTTGACCCAGAATTCCCTTCAGCAATTATCATAGTGAAATAAATTATGTGAGTAAAGATACATAGATATTACATATAGTTATTACATTTATAAGTATATATAATATATTGAAATTATAAGTATATATAAAATAAATATATAGAAATATTTGTAAGACTAGTAGAAACCACCTAAATATCTAGCTATAGAGAAGTGGACAAATTATACTTTGGCGACACAATGAATTACTATGCAGCTACTTTAAATTATGTTGCAAAAGAATATTTAACAGCCTGGAATATGATACATTATACAGTGTGATTTCATTCTTCCTATGTTTTAAAAACACATCTATATCAGGCATGAATTTGCTTCTTGCATATAGGTGCAAGAACTATCACATTTCTTTATTTTTCTATATCAGATGAAATCTGGCTTAGCATCCTGTCTTGCCCGGCTGAAAGGAAAAACTCTGTCAGGGACTGTTGATACTTCTTCCCCAAAACAACTAGCTCCCTACCCCCTGATACACACACACACACACACACACACGCACACACACACACACACACACACACACACTCACCTTACTTTGGATCTTCCTACTATCCTAGGGCTGATGTAGTACCAAAAAATGGAAGAGGCAGTATCTTTAGACCATAGTTGTTGCCTCTATTGCCACCAAAGTACACACCTTGATCTTGACATGGAGGTGGGAAGAAAGATGCCCTCATAGCCCTGGATTTGTGATAGGCTTGCCTGCAAAAGGTTTCCACTACAGTCCTATCGAGGGTCTGATCCCCAGAGACACATGAGCAGAGGTTTCACCACTCTGGGGGTGCTGGGGGTGCTGGGGGTGGGGTGGGGGGCACAGGTCTCTGACCTTTAGAGAATCTGCACCATCCTCTTTACTCCACCTCTCCTGAAAATGTCAGCTCTCTGCTGGGGCCACTCTGTCCTTTAAATTTAAGCTCTAATTTGTCTCTCTCCTTCCCATGTAGGAAAATTCTGCCTTAATTCCTTGATTGTCCAGTCTTCCAAGGTGTTGGTTAATTATTTCTCCAATGGCTGCCAAGACCCAAACACACCTCTATCCCTCAAACCCAATCCACATATGCAGGCACGGTCATATTCAAATGAATGCACAAACCTACACAAAGATGAGCTTACTTTTTAGAATACAAATGTTGGAGTGTTTTAATTTTCCTCAGAAGAATGTGTGGTACTAAAAGAGAATAGAAATTAAGGGGGTGGATGGGAGAAATAGGAAAAAATAATGATATTTTAATCTTTTTTACCTAAGCAATGAGAAGTCATCAAGGTTGCCATACATGTATGCATTAAAAATCCTAAAAGATGATACAAGTGTTCACTGATTGCTGAAATTACAGGAAAAGACTCATTTTTCTTCTTTATATAATTTTCTAAATTTTTTACAATGACTATAAATTGATTTATAATTTAAAATTCATTTTTTCCATCTTAAAAATATCAACTATATTTCTTTCTTTCTAGCCCTCGTACTACCATGCCTAATATGTAAATATATATTTAAAACAAAAAGTAACTAGAAAGCAGTGAGAATTACTTTATTGAAGGTCACAAACCATGATTATGAATGTATTTTGGGGAAAAAAAAATAAGAAATTCCAAAAATGTTCTTTAAGTGGTAGCTTTAGAGAAATTGCTGTGTAACTTTCCAAGATGATTGAGCTAACATCGACATTGATTTTGGGGTGTAAACATTTGGATTGATTGCTTTGCTGGCTTAATTTAAATCTTTTACTGTTCCCCTATACATATTTCAAACTTGATACCACTACAGCGATGTGTGCCCACATTACAACTAAGTCTCTATCCTTGAAGGAATAGCGTATCGCTATCCCAACTCAAAACACAATCACATTAGGGGAGACTGTTTAAGAGATGGCCCCCAGTTCACCAAGAATTGCTATTCTCCTCCCATCTATTTTCCCTCTTTTAGAATCTAAGATTCTCTTGCTGACTGTCAACAGCCCAACCACCAAAGGGGAAGCATCCCATCGCCCTCCCACTTCATTTTCCATTCTAGAAACATTCTGTTTCAATGCTCTCTCTTCCTTTTCACTCTTTTTTTTTTTTTCCATCTGGGCACTGATTCAGACATTAAAATTCATGTCTTCCTTTAAGAAATCTTCATCACAAAGCCATCATTACCCTTGGCTCTAGCATAGATAAGTTTAGATATGTGGTCCAGATGTACCCTGAGGGGAAATGGGAGGTGGTGGAGGAAAAACATGTCGGTACCCATCTGATTCAGGAATGCCTCCTGTTCATTACAAAACCCAGAGATGATTTGATACAGATGTACTTAACATGGTTTTTTTTTTTTTTTTTTCCTCCAGTTGCTCTTGGTCACCCTGAAGCCATATCAGGTTTTTTGTTTTGTTTTGTTTTTGAACAAGAAGGCAACTCCTACAGGTCCAAGAACTGGACTTATCTGCTAGTCACTGGCTCCCAGTTCAGGTCCTGTCCCCTGCCTATGTTCTGTGTGCCTCTGGTTGTCAGAGCAGGACCTCCTCACAGGACACTTGAAGAAGGGTCTCTCAGCACATGGGAGACAATGAGAAGACAGACCTGGCTTCAACAGTTCTTCCCTACACAGCATATCCAAAGACAGCTTTTGGTTAGCAGCTGTAGCCAAGGTAATCATGTTTAGAATGTCCTTCCCCAAATTCTCATTGTTCTGAATCTGAACTAACAGCCTGTGAGGTCCCTGGGGTTTATGTCTAACTAATTCAATATTTTTTAATACTACTATATGCCAAGTATTGTACTTACTTGCCTTAATAAATCAAATCTTAGTCATAATAAGCATACAATAATCGTTTGGTTCAATGGGTGAATATTTTCCCAACTAGAATGTGAGCTCTAAGAAGTCAGGGACTTGAAACTGGCATATACTAGGTGCTTAAAAAACTTTTGTTGATTAAGCTGATTTGTTGATTGATTAATTCATGAGTGAAAAGAGGAATCAATTCACACCAAAAATATTGTAGCAAGCAGTGGTGGGAAGTAATATATTTGTAGCATGGAAATATTTTGGTTTTGGGAATTAGACCGGAAGTCAAATTCTAGGCTTATCTTCCCAATTTTAATTTTGCCATGTGTATAAGGGAATAACGTTTATCTGACTGAACCGTAAGGGTTTAATGAGTTAAACACTAAATGCATGGCAATTTTAGAACCATGTTTTAATCAAATTTTTATATCTTTATCCTATTGTGGAAGAAATCTTTAACCATGAATCATTATGCTCTGAACTCTCAAAACACTTGTAGACATCAATGATTTGTTCAGTGATTATATATATAACCTCTGCATCCACAGCACCTGACTCATGCATGTACTTCAGTAATGCTTACTGATGGGTGGATAAATGAATTTGATGGCTGTTAACATCTAGAGTAATACCTTTGCTTAATGCCTAGATAGCTCTAGACTAATGAGTCATGTGTCTGTGGCCAAGGTAAGAAGCTTTTTGATCTTTAGGTTTGGTACTTGCACGAGTTAAGACATTTTCAATCACTAACTTTTGAGACAAAATGAGTTTTAGTCAAATGTAACAGAGAAATCAAATAAGTGACTTCAGATATTGCTAGCCCCAGAGGTTCAACATACATCATCAAAGCTCTGTCTCTGTCTCTGTCCATATCTTAGACATGTCTCTCTACGGTGTCACTCCATGATGCCTTCCAGTAGCCCAAGATTTAGCCCAGCAACCCAGCCTCTAGCAACAACCACCACAAAACCCCAAAACAAAAAAACAAACAAACAGAAAAACATGTTCCCTACTATCTATGTCAGTAGGGAACCAGGGAGTGTTTTGATTCATGGGGTCAGCATGAGTCATGGGTCTATTCTTAAATCACTATGGCCAAACGTTTTGAGAATTTTGCTGGACATATCTAGGTCACATGCCTACCTGCATGGCTAGAAAAGAGGACCAGCTGAGTTAGTCCCACCCAAGCCCCAGGGAAGACAAGGGTTAGATTACCAGAAGAGGGAAAGAATATAAAACAAGCCAAAGCATTTGCCCACCACACCAGATTTCTTCCTTTGCCCCTGTTATTATCCTGCAAATCACCTTAAAAAAAAAAATCTTCAGTATCTTCCTCCACCCAGCTTCCCTCTGTACTGTGGAGTGTGCTTAGTAGCTTACCAAACAAAAGGGAGACAGGTGTCCTAGGACTTAAGAAGCCACTTGGTCTCCTGACTACCTCACACCTAGGATCTGGGGTAACTGAAGGAATCCCTGGGGGATGCTGCTTCTAGGTCTTCCTCTATGGCAGGAAAGAAAATCACTTTGACCTTATTGACTGGCCCCAGCCGCCTGTCAAGAAAGCACTTGGTAATTCCTCTCATCAAGCAACTGGTTTTTTAATTGGGATCAAAGCTATTCTCCAAAATCTTCAGAAGGCACTGGATTGCACAGCCACTGTGAAAAATGAAAACTTTGAATAATACAAGACTCTGAAGGTCTCTGTGCTCTTAGTCCTCCAAATTTTTCAGTACTCATTCAATGAGATTGGCTCCCAGTGGGAGAAAAGCCTTTGAAGGCTGCGCATTGACTGGTTGAAGAAATGAATTCAGAATATGAGTCTGCCCCAGAGCCACCCTATACCCTCCTGTGCCCTTGTTTCCTTCCACCAAACCACACCCATGGCATCTTTGAATCTCAACCCAGGGGTCAACATCTACCTTTGCTTTCCTCTCTCATACTTTCTGGGGTCTCTTTACCAACTGCTATGGTCTCATCATGTTATTAACATGGTTGTATAGCTTTATGAGCTGCAAACTGCTTTTTCCATTTTGTATGAGTGTCACAACAGCAATGAGAGTTTAACAGTACCATTGTGCCCTGACTGATGAGGAAACGGATGCTCACAAAGACTTGGGCAATGGCTTAAGGCTCCATGGCTAGGGTAAGGGGTAGAACTGGGTCCCAAACTGGGTCCTCTCATTACAAATCCCTTACCTTTCTTCCTAATAGCACACTGCCTCTACTCTATGCCATTTGGTGATTCTGACCCCCCGTTACCCCAGCAGTCTTCTTGAGGATGGAAGACAGATCTTAATGCTTCATGGCTACTTGGAGAAGGTCTAGCAAATCACTGGGTATAGGATTGGCATTCCAAAATAATTTCTTGTCTGAAGAAATAGGTACATGGCTGCTGTAAATGGGTCATTTTGGAAGTTCAGCCTAGCAGGTAGGGTAGAGGAAGGGCAAAGTGAAGCCTTTATCTAAATCTGGTTAGACTTGATCATTCACATATTTGTTCGTTTAACCAATTCTTGTTTTCTGTCTTCCATGTACCAGGAGGAGTAATAGGTACTGGCTACCCATTAGCAAGTAAAACAGGCACAATCCCAACCCTGAGGAGCTTACAGCTCTATAAGAATCCCAGAATCAAAAGGGTATAATCTAATGATAAACTCCTCATTGTTCTTACCCAAATCAGTTTTTTTTTAATTTTTACAGAACAAATGATCACAAACTCAGCTGAAAACAACACCCACTTATTAACTCACAGTTCTGGATTTCATTAAACTTGGCAGGCTCAACTGGGTCCTTTGCTGAAGGTCTTCCAAGGCCATAATCAAGGTGCCAGCCAGGCTGAGCTATTATTCAAAGATTTGGGGTAAGAATTTATCTTGAAGCAAATTCAAATTTCTTATGGCTGTAGGATTGAGGTCCTTGTTTTCCTGCTGGCTGCCAGCTGGGGTTGCTCTCAGATGCTAGAAGCACCATCAGGTTTTTTCCATAGAAACACATCCATCTTCAAATCTCTGGTTTCCTCTCTGCTACCGGCTATAGAACACTTTCTGCTCTTAAAGCATTTCATGTGATTAGCTCAGACCCACCAGGCCTCTTGTGCTTACAGTCAGCCATGCCATGAAACATAACCCAACCACAGAGGAGTATTGTTAGGTAGGATAGATGGCAAACCAAGGCAGAGAGGAGGGATATATGTCCCACCCACTTGACTCAGCAGCCCTTGAAATTCTTTGTATCTTCCACGATCTGGGTGAGAAAGCCTTTGAAACTGTGCTTTCATCCCAAAGCCTGAAAGGCCAGAAAACGCCCATAGCATCTCAGGGAAGAAGCCTGTTAAAATCTTTGCATATTCATCCCCTGCCCTCTCTCCTGGAAAGCTAGCACTACCTGTCAATCAACATGCAACTTCTTCACCCGTCCCCATCCCTCCAACTATACAAGTCCCCGCAACAAAGGACTCTCTCTTTTGACTCTCTGGCCGCCTGACCTGTGGCTGCCCTTAATTTCACAGCCTTTACCTTGCTTTGCTTATACCTTTCACCTCCACCTTAGCTTGGTCTGTTCTCTTCCATGAGAATGCATCACCCATAAACCCTGTTTGCATGCTAATAGACTTCCTGATCTGTAATTCCTTCCTGCATTGGTGAGGAATACCAAGTTTCTGGAAGTCTCTCCCGTAACAATATATCATCATATCCATGAGTCCCACTCACATTCAAAGAAGAGATTATACAGCTCAGTGAGCATTGAGTGTCACCTGAAAACCTGTGTACCGTACCCCTGCCTAAACTTGGTAACTGACAACTGCACATGGCCCTTTGCCACAACCTGCCTAGTGTTTCTCCCTGTCCAGCATCACCCATGTTTAACCATGACATGTAGCCTCTGCCTATGCCAGTCTCTCTCTTTAGAAGCTTCCCCTGATTCAGTTCCTCCAACAAAATTTTCCTCAAACTCTGAGACTCAACATCTTAAAGACCCTTTGAGGTATTTTCTCAGCACCCAGCTGCCGATCAATTAACGTTAAAGACTCTCTTTTGTTTTTATGAGACTTTGTCCATCCCACCCCTAGAGAACCTCATCCAGACTAAATTATAGTCTTACTCACCAAACTGAGAGCTCTGATAGCAGAATTTCTTTTTTATTCATCTTGGATTTTCCAGGGCATCCCATGGATCTTGGCACATGGTAAGTGCTTGGTAAATATTTGTTGAATGGAATTGAACTAGACTTTCTCGCCTCTGCTGTGGGGACTTGTGATGCAGCACTTGATGAACAGCACAGATTTGAAACCTGGCTTTAGTGTGGAGTAGAACATCAATGATTTTTACCTCCTCAGCACACCTTCATTCAGTTTCAGCTCACTGTATCCAATCTGCCATTAGGGAACCATCCGACTGCCACTTCCATTCCTGTGGTTCATGTAGACATAACCCTTTCAAGGTAGGGGCACCTGCAACTCAGGCTTTGCTAATAAAAGACACCATGACTGAACCCAGGGTGGACATGATGCAATTAGGCTGATGAAATTTTGGGAGAACAGTTACTGTCTTTATGTTGGGCTTGTGCAGCTTTCTCTGCCACCTGCTGCGGGGGGGGGGGGGGGGGTAACCTTCTTTATAATGAACACCACAGAGAACTAAGAGACAACAGTAGGAAAACACTGAATCCTGAAGATATCATGAGTCTCTGAATTAGGCCATGTCCAAAGTTTGTCATCTTCTGAACTTACCAATAAACAAAAATCCCTTTAGACTTACATGTCCAGTAATGCAAACACTTTCTCATTTATTCATTTGAGCTGGGTTTTTGTCATTTGCAACAGCAATGACAAAAAGACGTGAAAAACATATAGGATGGTAATCCCTGGTTATGGAAAATATTTTTTAAAATAACAACCCCTGGCCCTGGCTGGTAGCACAGTGGATAAGGTGCCGGCCTGTGAACCCAAAGGTTGCAGGTTCGATTCCCAGCCAGGGCAACATAACCAGGTTGCAAGCCAGGTCTCCAGTCAGGTCTGTGGCTGGAGGCAGGTGAAAAGCAACCATACATTGATGTCTCTCTCCCTCTCTGCTTTTCTCTCTTCCCCTTTCTAAAAATAATAAAATAAAATCTTAAAAAAAAAAAAATAACAACCCCTCTCAGGGACTACACCCCAGGGACTTGGCTCTGTCAGCTCATTATTAGCATTACTGACAATGTAACAAATGGGGTCATCAGACTCTGCAAGAAGTGCCACCCTGCCTGCAGCTTTTCCATCCTAACTTGCCTTGTGCCTGTTTTGGAATCTAAAGACGAAGGATCTTGGGGATAACACTGCGGTGGGTAGAAACAGAGAGTAATTATTGCTCATAACCTTCAGAAGCAACCATCTTAGTCTGCGGCCAAGACTTTTCTGAGGGACACCAGGTGTGCAATTTGCAAGTAAATGACAATCGACATGACTATTGATTGCTCTGACCAGCTAATTAGGAGCCGTAATTTCCTGGCCCCAGGATTTCTCCCCCACTGCCCAGGCTGGAGCTCATCTGTTTACCCTCAACTCATCCCTAGAGAGGAACCTCTCCTCTAATCATCCTTCCCTGTGTCCTTCTCCAGCCTGCTGGACTCAAGAGCTGTGTCACCAGATTTCAAAGGGGCTTTCAGCTTTCTGCATGGTCAGCTCCCCCTCTGAGTCTTCTCCCCCATCATTACTTCAGGGTGTTGGAACTTTGCTGTGAGCTGCTGACAGATCATTAAAGATCCCAGCTGTTCCCGGTCCATAGCAACCCCTTTCAACTGGGTCTCCTTCCAGGAACAGCTGCAAAAGCTCCAGAAAGGAAAGGAGGAGACACACTTAGCATGATAACAAATCAGGAGGGCGTGACCAGTTTACCCAGAAAAGCTGGGATGCAGATGTCGCCATGCAGCAACTCTTCCCATCCCCCAGGAGAAAGACCAAAGCGTGTGTGCCATGCCTCAGTGTGAAAACGCTCCAGAACCAGTGGAATGAAGTCAAGAATCCCCGCCCGCTACCCCCTGGAGAAAAGTTTTGGAAGAACTTCTTGCTTTCCCCATAATGGTTCACAAAAAGACCTGTAAGTGGTTACGAAAAGTGCACTATCTTGTACATCCATATGAGCATGATGTTCTTCTTTATACCAACTTAACTACATGAAAGAGAACTGATGGCTGAGATCTGACCACATACAGGAAATGGGCAAAGTGCTGTATACATTTTCTCATGCACACTCACAGCAATTACTGATGGACGAGGCAACCGAGGCACAAAGAGATTGACTAATTTGCCCAAGCCTGCACAACTCTGAGGCAGTGCAGCTGAGATCGGAACTCAAGTCTGCCTGACGTCAGAGCCTGTTCTCTGAACTTCCACCCCTGCCATCAAGCCAGTCAGTCTGAACCCCTACACTTAGTTAGTTCTCTGATGGGTCCAGAGCCTGGCAGTTAGTGGACACTCAGTAAAGGATGAATACATTTCTTTTCTCAACATTTCAATGTTTCTTTATTTTTTCAATGAAGACTGATTCACACCGCTATGCTTTTATGCATATTGTTTTCTCTCCTTGACACACTCTTCACCCACAACCACTTCATCTGCCTGGGAAACAGCTACTAATTCTACAAGATTTTTCTTGTCATTCTGTACTGTATAAAAAGACTACAGAAAAGTCCCCATCCTGCATCTGGTGGACATTCTTTATTATTTCTTCACCATGTCCTCCACACTTTTACATATCTTTGTTCTGGCATAATTTTTTATGTATCAAAGATTTTAACTGTTTTCCTGTGCTATGAGACCTAGGATGGATCTCATGCCTTGAACTCCCTATTTCTGGGGCTTGAGGAAGTGCCCCCTCAATATTTCTACTCACTTCCAAGTGTCTTCTATTTCTTGCTCTGGGGGTTCTTTTACCCAAGCTTCAGTTTCCTCTACTCTTGCTTTTGTCCATCATTATGATGGACTTTGATATGAAATGCAACACTTCTTTGATTTCTCTACTCAATACCAAGTATTCATGAATCTTATAATTTAGGGGGAAGGGTATCAAAAGAAGTAGTGTACTATGCCTTCTGTTATCTTCTTTATCCAACTGTTTCTGCTTTTTCCCCTCTCTTTTATAAGTAAAATAATCCCTCAGATTCTTTTCGTTGTTTATGCAGAATAATTTCCCCCAGAACCCTGTCACCAACTACTATCAAGGCCTTGGAATTGTGGGAGTGGAAGAAACTTTCTTCTACTTTTCAGAGTGTTTTCTGCTGATTTAATATGTAAGTCTACATGAGGCAAACTAACAAGACAAAATAACCAAGTTTAATTACACATGTACATATAGAAACCCCACATACATAAGAGAGTCAGAGATCGCACATTCATAAGAGGTTCAGAGCCACAAAGGAAAAATGAGGTATGGATGATGTGCTGGGCTAAGAGTGAGGAAAGGTGCCCTGGGGCTTCAGAGGGATGGACAGCCATTTCCAGGCTAACAAGAAGAGCAGATGTTCAGTAATTAGAAGTTTGTCCTGCCCAATATATTCATATAGGTCAAAGAAGGTTATCTTTGATAATCCTTTATTAGGGAGAAGGCCCTTAAGTCAAAGTCTTCTAGGTAGTAAAGTGGTGACAGAAGTTTCTCTTGATCTCTAATAAGGAAAAAAAAAAAAGAAATCTGAGATGTTCTAAGTTAATTTACAGCCTATAGCTCATGCAAATTCTTCCTTCTCCTTCCCCTCTAATTGATGTATAAAATGCTTGCAAAACTCTGGGATGGTGGACATGCTGTCTTTCTACCTAGCCATGCTGCTGCTGGTTTGGACTCAATTCCCTAAGACTGGTCTTCTGGTTAGCATTTTTTGGCTCAATAAAACCTTACTTACAAAAAGACTTCCAGCCATGGAAGTTTAACAGCCTACAGGGTTTCACTGCCTTTAGGTAAAAAATAATACACGTACCACAGAGGCACATCTTGGGGTGACTCATTCTGCACCCCTACCAAATGAAAGCACCACAAGGGAGTGAGAGTAAAGGGGAGGGGTGGTTACATCCTACACCAAGCCCGCCTGTGCTCAACAACTATTTGTTGAGCACCCATTATATGCAATGTAACTGAGACACAGAGATGAAAAAAAGCAGACACATTATACAGCTTGTATCAAAGTACAGGGCAGAGACACAAAACATTAATAAATGAAATGGTTTCAGGTTGTGGTGATGTGCAATTCTCTTGCTTGTGGGAACAGTGATGAATTAGGATGGAGTGGTTAGACGTAGACTGCTTATGGAGATGATGTCTGAGCTGAGGTTGAAGAGATGAGGGAATTGGCATGGAGATAAGCTTAAGATGAGTGTTGCAAAGTGAAAGAACTATAAAGGCAAAATCTCTGAGACAGCACTGAAAAAAAGTGAGACAGTGGCCATAAAAGAAAGATGAAGAGACGGAGTGGCAGATCAAGTAAATATATTTTTCCCCAGTCTAATTGAAATCTGTTGAAGATTTTTGAGCATAGGTGACATAATCAAATGATCAAATCATTATGCTAAACAGTATGAGAACTTCTTCATCTCTATTAACACATACATTTCCCCTACTAGACTATGAGTTCCTTGAAGCCTGAAACTACATCTATGCTATTTTCAGCATTTTTCAGTAGGCAACTAGACCCATGCCTGGATGCATGCATGATTCATGTTGTTAGTGGTGGTAAGGTTTTTTTGTTTTGTTTTGTTTTGTTTTTGGAATCCTAACCTTAGGACATGCTTATTGATTTGAGAGAAAGAAAGGGAGAAACATCAATGTGAGAGAGAAACATTGATTGGTTGCCTACTCTACATACCCTGACCAGTGATGGGACCCACAATCTAGGTATGTACTCTGACCAGGGATCAAAGCTGCCTGCAACCTTTGATGTCTGGGATGGTGCTCAACCAATGGAGCCACCCAGCCATGGTGCACAATTCATGTTTTACAAATGAATGAAAAATGGTTGAATAAATGAATAAATTTGTCTACCCATCCCCATAATGCATGCTTGGCAAGCCCTTCAAATTTTCTGTAGTGTTCACAAAGGATTTGGCAATGAGTAGTTGTAAGGAGGGACTATATCAGAGAGTTCTTAACCTTCTGACATCTCACTAGCTCCTGCCCCCAACCCCCACCTCCTCACTCTTTCTCCTTTTTGTCCCTCTCCATCAAGCATTAAGCAATATTCTGGGAGATGACTTTAAGAACTGAAAAAATAAAGTTACTCTGACGATAAAACTAAAATCTATTCCTAAAATATACCCAAGCTTTCTGTCAATGTCAACTTATCAGTTCTTTTTAAAAATGTTTTATTAAATTTATTGAGATTACCTTAATAAGAGTATATAGTTTTCTAGGATATAATTCTATGATACATCACCTGTATTTGTGTGTTCACCACCCAAAGTTAAGTCTCCTTCCTTCCATCTATCAGTTCTTAAAGAGTTCGGGAAAAAGTCCAAAGTTACAATCAAAGGACCAGGAAATGGGGAAGTACAACCTATATGAGCATTTCTCAAATTGTGTACACAAACCATCAGTTTGGCATTACAGGGTCAGCCAACTTAAGAGCAAATAAATGGGTTCTTGATTATGTGGCCAGAGCTGATACCCCATCAACTGCATTGACTCTTGCTTGAAAAGAGGATATATAACCACAATAAGAATGATGCACAGGCCATCGATTAAAGACTAACCTAAAAGGGACAAAGGTATCAGCACTTACTTAGCCCTGTGTTGACTTTGGATCAGAAAACAAAAGTATTATGTTTAATAGAAAGGAGTCCACTATTAAGGGACAGGGGGAGATGTATCACTGTGTTAAGCTTCCCTTGCAGCTAGAAGTGACCATGTGACTGACTTCTGGCCACTGGAAAGTGAACACAAGTGATGTGTATCCATTCCATAGTAGCTCAACAAACTTTGCACAGGCAACCTTTGCTCTCTTTCTCTGCCCACCAAATTGAATTAATGCTTCTAAGAGCCTAGAGGTGGGGGTGTGGGATCCTCATCACATTCCTTAAGATGTGGCACTCATATTATCCTAATTTTACAGAAGATGATACTGAAGCACATATGGGATAAGCAATTTGCCCAAAAATAGTCAATTAACTATATCTGAGCCAAAGTAAGTTTAAAACACATCTGCAGAGTCCATACTTTTAACCACTACAATACATATGGTTATATTTATTGTGGTAAATAAATAAATTGGCCTTCAGATTTATAAGTTTCAGTGAACATATAAAAGTGTGAGTGAATGTGTAAATGGAGAACTAGATTCTAGAACACAATGGCCCACCATGGTATTTCCTCCTGTGAGGCTGTGATAGGCAGACAGCTAAATCCTCTAGATGACAATATATCCAATCTGGTCAATTGCAACAAATAATGACACAAGTTAACAGTAAATGAGTACTTGCCACCAAGGCAGGCATGACTCTGTCTTACATGAATTGAACTATTTAAATCCCTACAACTACTCCATGAAGTACATACAATTATGAAGAAATTGAAACACAGAGAGATTAAGACACTTGCCAAGGTCACACAGCCAGAAAGAGCCAGAGGCAGGATTTGATCCAAGGAAGTTTTTAGTTCTAGAATCCATGTTCTGAGCTATTATGCTAAAGAGACGCACAACAAAGATGGCAGCAATACTGTTGTTGGTATATTGTTTCTCTCCATAGTCCCCATAATCACTCACATAGAATCAAAACTTAATGTAGCTCAGTTATCACTGTCTCTTCCCAGGAATAGAAAGCACTTCTTCAAATACTTATGGGAAATATTTTTGAAACTAAAATTATTCTAATTATGTTAAATTGAAGGTTGCAACATTTCTCCATTTGTTTATTGCCAGGAAATGTAAAATGGCTAAGCATTTTATAGAAATTCATTTAATCCTCATAAAACCTCACCACAGCTGCAGCTTGACCTCCATTTTTATAGGTCATAACACCAAGTTTGAACATAAGTAACCAAGTTCAATGGTATCTGACTTAGATGCCACTCTAAACCTCCTAGTAACACTTTGATAATGAGTTCTGAACCTGTCTCTGAATAAGGAGAAAGACCCTACTCTGGCATTCCAAGAATAAGGGCTGTTGAAAACTCAGGACTTTGCTTTCACAATTTTAGCATTTTCCCTTCTAGAGAACTCATTTCTGTGACGCACTGGTGTGAGCGATGGGACGAGCAATGGGATAAGGAAAAGGAAAGAAAGAAACAGTCCATAATATTAGAAAGAGTGAAAAAAATGAAGTTAGACTTCTAGGTCCTATTTCTGGCTCTGCCTTTGCCTCTGTTTTCTAGCAAGCCAGCCATCTCTCCACCTTCCTCTCCATTAATTGCGAAGGTGGAAAAGAATATGGAAAGGATCTAAAGCACATTGTCATGCTTGAATGAAAGATCCTGTGTTTTTGCCAGTGACCACCCAAAATTGATCATATTGCAAACATTCACACTGTGTTATAATACATTGGTTTGAATAGTTGCACTCTGACTTCATATGGTCAGAGAAAGCAAAATTGCATTTTTAGGTGGGAACTCCAAAGATGGATGTAGCACAGTGAAAAGAGAGGATGGTTGTCCTGCACTAACTTGGAAATGCTCTCCTTTCTCTGCCTGTCCTTTTGCTTCCTCATCAAGTATCTTTCTCCCACATCCCAACTTTTTTCATACTACCCTATGTCCTCATTATTAATGACTACATAGTTTAACCCTCTCAGGAGCACTGCACAGTAGAGGAAAAGGAATCCTAAGGGAAAATGAGGCTGTGTGCCCAGCACTGTGGCCCAGCAACTATCGCTCCTCTTTAATATTCACATCAACATCCTCTTGTTTAGAAACGATGTTGAAGGAGGAGCAGAGCTAAAGAACATGGAGGTCCTTCTCAAAATTGTGAAGTGCCCCTTCAGAACACTTGAACTTAGATAATTAGTGTTTTTTCTCCAGTGTCACCAGTAATGCCCATCCTGAATTGCACTGATTATGGTGGCTTTCAACGGAAGTACTAGGGGCTCATGATACATATAAAGCATTTCCATGAATGAAACCATGAGTCTGATGACATGCTTAGTGAGGACCATAGTCCACGTGACCTTCATCCAGGGATGGGGCTTTAACTCGAGACTCATCACTTGTTATACAATTTCAGGACCATCAGGTCCGATTCCCTTCTTTCTCCAACTCAAAAAAGTGGTCCAGGATCGTGTCGACACTGGCATTCATTTCTTGTGATCCAGACTCCAATCTTTCCAGTGGCCCTTCGAAATAGGGAGATGGAAGTGTTTTTCAGAGTCTCTACACAGTTTTCAATGTTTCCTCCAAACAGGATTGTCAAGTCTCACTGATAGAAATGGATCCTCCAACTTCTAGCTGTAGCCCCCCTACCTCCCACCACTCTGCCCACCACAGGGCACAAATATAACCCATGAGTCTGGGCTCAGGCACTCTGATGTCCTCTTTGTGTCCCCCAACTGACCTCCCTTTCAGGGACCAAGGCATGAATCCATTTCTAATAGGAGACTTTCCAATCTCACGTAAATCACCAGGTA
This sequence comes from Noctilio leporinus, assembly GCA_004026585.1. Taxonomy (NCBI): domain Eukaryota; kingdom Metazoa; phylum Chordata; class Mammalia; order Chiroptera; family Noctilionidae; genus Noctilio; species Noctilio leporinus. The sequence continues at coordinate 133,468 of PVIW01001524.1, forward strand.
AAGAGCTGGCTGAGGGCTGGCTGAGGGCTATCGCCTCCACCACTTCAAGTGTCCTAATGTCCTTCGGGTATCCTAAATGTCTTTGAGGATCAGCTGAGACCTCCATCGCTTACCTGGCAGACAAAAGCACAGATGCCAGGCTCACCTAGCTCAGTGTCACAGTGACTTCCCAGGCCCATTTCTCTTAACTTCTAAAAAGATATATTACCCTGGCTGGTGGCACAATGGAAAAGGTGCTGGCCTGTGAACCCAAAGGTCGCTGGTTCGATTCCCAGCCAGGGCACATAACCAGGTTGCAATCCAGGTCTCTAGCCAGGTCTGTAGCTGGAGGCAGGTGAAAGGCAACCATACATTGATGTCTCACTCCCTCTCTGCCTCTCTCCCTGCCCCTCTCTCTAAAAATAATAAAATCTTTAAACATAAATAAATAAATGGTATATTAAAACAACAATCTTAGAAAGTTCTCAGGACTGAGAACCCCTTTTTGAGCACCTGAATGTTTTTTTTTTCCCTCTCTTTGCTCTAGATGGACCAACTCCCCTTCCCAAACTTATAGATGTGACTTTCATAATAACTGAGCTTCCCCTGCTAGGAATCTTCTTACTCTGGTGTTGGATCTCAAATCTCTTAATAGCCTCCTGGTGACTTTAAGGAGTATTATGCAGAAAACGACTCCATTTCATTTTCACCGCTGCTTTGACAGTGTTTGGTCATGTCTAGAACTGACACATTTAACTGATCATATAACAAAGAGAAAAACATAGTTCTTCTTTTAGGAGCATGAGCAGTTATGTCATACATCTTTGTGTTTTTGGTAAATCCACCATGAGGTGGGGAGGGGGGAGGGAGGGAGATGGGGGGGGGGGGGGGGGGAGAGAGAGAGAGAAAGAGACTCCTCAGAATAAGCCCATTGTCTTGTTACGTAGCACAGAAATTCTTGGGCTAAATGAGCTGTGTAGCATCAAGTTCATATGCTGGTTCCATAATCTCATTATTTCGGAGTCCTTGTTAAAAACAGGGTACTAGTTATTCTAATTTCAAAATGTCTCCCTACACTCTCACCTACAAAACCTTGGCTATAAAAATAAAAAAACGTAGTCCTGTTCAGACACACAGGAGGAGGTTAGTCACTTTTGTTCATTACTTTTAAATAAAGCAACAAGCCACAGAAATTTTCTTGTAAGCTTAGAATGATCCTGTAGACCTGTGTGGACTCTGCATGCCTAGAATCATGATTGCCTATTGTCTCTCCTTGGATTACTTAGGAAGGAAAAGGCATTAAAATATATATTCAGGGATAATTTGGAGAATTACAGAATTGTAATGATCACAGACTAATTTTAGTGATTGAGAAGAGTATGGCAGCTGCACAAGTACCAGCAAAGGCAGGAAGCCTCCTAAAAGCTGAAATATTACAAATAGTATCTTATTATCTTCAGATTCTGACTGCTTTTCCTTTTACATGCAGATTCATCTGACATAAAATGTTGCAAAATCTGCACGGTAAAAACGGTGGCCTTTCCTCTGGAAAGCCCAAAGACAATTGGAGACGTTGATTCTTAACAGATTATTACTATCTAATAATCTAAGATATGAGATATAATAGGAAATCATCATACTAATAAAGGAGAAAATTCTTAGGATCCTCTCCATAGGTGCAAACAGGGTATATGATAACATTCAACCTTCTGGCTACAAGGGGAAAAACCTTATTTCTTCTCTCCTAGAAGAGGAAATGTGTTGCCTTCCAATAAGGGGGGCATTAATAAGGTGCCGGCCTGCAAACCCAAAGGTCGCTGGTTCGATTCCCAGTCAGGGCACATAACCAGGTTGCAAGCCAGGTCTCCAGCCAGGTCCATGGCTGGAGGCAGGTGAAAGGCAACCATACACTGATGTCTCTCTCCCTCTCTGCCTCTCTCCCTACCCTTCTCTCTAAAAATTAATAAATAAAATCTTTAAAATAAATAAATAAATAAAAAAGAATTGAGCACTAATCCCTCATTCCATTAGCCACTGGTTTACTCTCCCTCCAGGATGGAGGGAGTACTGGTGGGCTAATTAGTCAGTTAGCCCTTTGAGCCTGTTCAAAGTGGCCTCTTGCTGCCTTAGACATTTGGGCTTTCAGGCAGCAAGGGTATTCCTTCTCTACTTCTTGTTTCAGTGTGAAAAGGTCTTCCTTACCACATAGGATCTCTCCCTTTCGCCTTACCTCCTTTTCTTCCTCTATGTCTCCATCTTCATCTTTTCCTTCATCTCCATCTCTACCTCCACCTCGTACCAGGGACTGGGTATATGAATCAGGTCCAAGTTTCTAGCTGAGTAAGCTTCTCCAACAAGGTTACCAGGAGTTCTAAATTATAGGAGATGACTGACTCTTGTTCAGCATCCTTAATAGACTTTGGTCCTATCTGTCTAGTGATCATTGTTGCCTCCTCTCTATAGTTCAGTACACAGAATAGAGGAGGGAAGAGTTTTAGTCTAGCTCAACCTCTTACATTGGCTCGCCAGGCAAGTTTCTTGTGTATTCTTAGATACTCCAATTCTTTTTGCCACCTTTAACACCCTGGAATTTAACTATAGATGGATAGTTAATCGATAGTAAATAAATTGTATAGATCACTTATAACTGCACTTTTGATACATTCCGTGAAAAGTTGAGTGAGCAACAACAGATCATGAGCAAAACTAGTTTCAACAGTTCAGTCGAACGAGGACAGGCTCCTTTGAAAAGTCACACTTTCAATGAACTATGAATTACTCAGGTTAGGAGTAGGAGAAACAAAGTCCTTGAATCAGGAAAGATTTTGAGTGAGGGAGAAGCAGAACGTGAGGCTAGAGAGCTGTATCATGGAGGGCCTTCCAGAATCGCTGAAGAATTTAAAGCAGGAGAAGGGCACACAATCAGTTCTGTGTTTTTAAAGTTCACCTTGGTGGTTGAATAATGAATGGATTTGCAGAGAAGCTGCTGCGAGACCAGTGCAGAGGCCAGTGCTCAGCCTAGTGTGGGGGTAATGGAGGTGGGGGAACGTAGATGGCCTCAAGGTGTGTTTAATAAAATCAACAACCCCGAGTAATGGAAGAGGTGCAGAGGGTGAGAAAAAGGAAACTGACAAAAATGACTTCCAAATTTCTGACCCGAGCAACGGCATGGATGGAGGTGTGCTTTTTCTGAAACTGCGGAAGGAGCACATTTGGGACCGTAGAGGAGGACCCAAGTCCCCTTCTAGACAAGATGAGCTTTAGGAGCTACCCACAGGCGCTGTCAGCAGTCAGGTGGACATCTGAGTCCACCGCCGCATACAAAGAAAGATGACTGAGATGAAAATATCAACTTGGCATTTTCAATGTACAGATGGTATTTAAAGCCCTGTGAGTGAGGAGATCCCCAAGGGAGAGTGAGGTAAGAAAGAGAAGAGAACCAGGGAGCGCCATCCAGTTGTCAGCAGAATTAGCTACTGTTATCTGTCACTGGGGAGAGGTTGACTTGGAGTCATCCAAGAATAATGGGCGCATTTTCTCTCAACTAAAATAATGGGATTAGGATAGGAAGGTAAGGAGGATGTCCCTGGCTTCTCTGGCCACCTCCTCTCTCTTCCGATTCCTAAATCCATCTGCAAAAGTATAGAAGGCTGGGAAGCCCTGTTAAGTGAGAAGAGAGAAACACTCTTGGATGTGTTATTTACCTCTGGGCATCAGGTTTTTCACCCCACAAGGGCCATTTGCAAATCTGCAGTGTTAATGGTCTTACTAGCCCTGTTAACTGAGTGAAATCTCCATGTGAGGTGTGGAGAGTAGCCGTCAAGTCCTACCACTGGGACACTATGGAAATTTAGTGAGTCTACCACACACACACACATACACACACACAAATTGTTTTTCACACCAAATAGCATTCTTCCCACACCAGTTCCTAGGTTAGTATTTAGACAGCCCATGTCTTTATTTCAAAGACTGCTAAGTCTATGAAGTTTTACAAAATTTTTCAAAAATCTCACCAGGTTACTTAAAACATCACACGGAAACCCAGCTCTTGTCATTCAGCTTCATTCAAGTACGCCAACTTTAATATGCATTTCTTTCTTTTCTTTTCTCTCCCTTCCCTTTTTTCGATGATTCTCACAAGTAGTGTCCAACTTAGCACAGGTGAGCCAGGAGAAGAGGTCTCGGTGTGAAAAGGAATATGTGACAACTAGTGAAGTAGGATCCCAGCGAGGGAAAAACATAGAATAAGTCCACTTTAAAATTTTCCCACAGTGCTTTGAAAACATTACTTTGTGAGCTAAATTTGAGTGTATTTGTGGAAAGCACTCCATGGCACAGAACTATGTGCCCCAAAATGCCATATCATTCACTCAGGAGTACAGTATAACCATCCATTTCCCATTTACACTTCCCTTTTATTTTTAATGGTCCAAAGAAACAGGAGTTGGTAGAAAAATACACTCAACTTCTGCTGTTCGCGGAAGCTCTAAGTTCTATTTCATACCAGTGGTTCCAAAAGTTTAATACGCATAAGCATCACCCAGATCATTTGTTAAAATAGTTTAATGGGTTCCATCCCCAGAGATTCCAATTCAGAAGGTCATAGTGGAGCCAGTGAACTTGCATTTCTAACAAGTTCACAGGTGGTGCTGGTGTTTTGAGAACCACTTTCTACTCAAACTCCCAGATGCCTCCAGTGAAATTGAGCCTGGAATACTCACAGTGGGCTCACATTATTTCTTGACTCCTTTCCCTTCCCTGTTTGATGTTCCCATCCCTCTGTCACTGTCTTTGGGGATCATTTTCTTAATAAACTAATTGCACTCAATCCTAGGCTTACTGTCTGCTTCTGGGACCAATTCAGATCAAGACAAAGGCAAAGCCGCAGGGTAAAGAAAAAAACCAGAGATGTCTCATCAGCTCTCTCTGCTGCCCCACAGGGCCCTGCTCCTGACTGGAAGGTCCTAAAACATCCCATAGGTGCACTGTCATCGTGTGTCTCACACCAGATTCAAAGTCTCAGACCAGCATCAGACGGACTAAGCCTTGAGCACAGGCCTGCTTTTTGGCTTCCTATAGGCCCGAGTCTGAAATCTTGAAATAATCATGGATGCCTCACCCTCCATTTACCTTCCTTATCCAATTGTCTGTCACATCTTCAACTTCCTCATTTCTTCGCTCTGTCCTCATCCATATCATTTATGCCCTGCTCAGGGCTCTACACTATCTCACCAGAATAGATGAGAGTCAAGTGACTGCTCTCCTTGTCCTTAGTGTTCTTCCTCCCCTTTGCATTCTTCATACTGATGCTAGCATGAGCTTAATGAAATAAAAATATGACCGGTCCCTTACAGCTTTCTAGCAGTTCCTCAGGATAAAGGCCAAGATCAAAGAAGGCCTTCTCTGACCAACTCCCTGCTTACTCCTCCAGCTTAGTCTCTTATTTCATTTCCCAAAATAGACGTTCTCTCTCACCTCCATGCTTCTGTCCACATGCCTGGAACTCACTTAACAGATATTTATTGAACTCCAACTCTGTGCCAGGCCCTGTTCTAGAATGTCGATGGTACTACACAGCTGCCAGCAAAAGGCAGACATCCTTGCTGGAGATGATGTGGAATGCAATGCAGAGCTAGCCAGGCTGCCAGTTGAGAGAACTCTGCTCTAGGTAATAAGACTCCACAGACTGAGGGAAATACTAGCTTCAATTCTGAATTCCAAATGGAAAGTCGTTAACTGAAGACTTTCACAGGTTTTGAATCACGGGTGTTAATGTATCATCAAGCTCCTCCTACTCTATGTTGCTCTGCAGATGAGTAGCTCCAGGAGTTTATTTATATAATAATAATCAGCAACTCTCCCAAGCAACCCCATGTAGGTCTGCAAGTGTCTAATATTTCTTAAGTCCTGCTAACCACCCTTAACATCCTTTAGCTCGAGAATTGTTCCACCTGTTTTTCTAGCCCAGTGTTTCTCAGTTGGGGACAGTTTTACTCCTTAGCAGCCATTTAACAATGTCTAGAGACACTTCCATTTGTGACCATAGGTGGGGATGGACCCCACTACATATAGTACATGAATGAAACCAGGATTGCTATTGAATGTCCTACAACACACAGAGCAAATACTTCATAACAAGACAAATATTTACCCAGCCCGAAATGTCAACAGTGCCAGGGTCCTCCGTTGTTTATATCATGCATAAACCCTAGTGTCTCTCGTGGATTCCTGCCCAATGATGTGTCAGGGATTCATCAATATGTCAAGTGCTGTTCTTACTGTTCTTTACACTGGAGGATCCTTGCTGCACTACACAAATTCCCTGATATCATACTGAATCCCAGGAATAGAAATGACCTTTACATCTATCCATGAGGTGAACATCCATTCTTTAAAGCTCCAAAGTGTCCCTTTCAAAGCAAACCTCCCTCCCTGACACCACAGGAAGAACTCACCACCTTTTCCTTTGTTCCCCAACCATAACCTTATACCAAATGTCAGCACAGGAACACATTTATTATCAGTATTGGTCACTTGCCTATCTCCTTTTCAACATTCCTGTTTACTCCTCATAGGAGCTCAGATACCATATCTAATTACTTTTAGTTTCCCAAGCCCCTAGCACAGCATCTAGCTCTTAGGAGGTACACAACACAAGTATTAGAAATGAATGCACCTGGCTGGTAGCACAGTGGATAAGGTGCCAGCCAGTGAACCCAAGGGTTGCTGGTTTGATTCCCCAGCCAGGGCACATAACCAGGTTGAAAGCCAGGTCTCCAGCCAGGTCCGTAGCTGGAGGCAGGTGAAAGGCAACCATACATTGATGTCTCTCTCCCTCTCTGCCTCTATCCCTTCCCCTCCATCTGAAAAATAATAAATAACATCTTTAAAAAATAAAAAGAAATTAATGCATTCTCAGAGGAAATCCGGTTCCAGCAGTTCCTTTGCATTCAGCTACTTTAATTTTCACTAGAAATGTGACTTACTTCCCCAGTTTCCAATAGGATAGAAGCCAAGGAAACCACGTGGTCTATCTCCTTGCCCTCAGCCTCATAGCCCACCAAGTTCAGGAGACATTACTCCAAAGCTCTCAAAACAAAACTATGTAGTGATGGAGGGATGGAATGATAAAAAATAGGCTATTTAAAAATCAGACAATTTTGCATAGGGAAAAAAAAATAAAAAGGAGAGGCAAGCAGCCTCTGGCACCTTTCTGCGAATAACAGAAGTTTCTATTTTAAAAGAAAGGCAGTCAAATAAGAAGCAACTTGATCACAATGCTGCTTTCCCAGATTTCTTGGCCAAACAGTACATCAGCCTGTATCAAGCTCTTGGCATTCCATGGTGGTTTCGGCTCCAGTGATGAGTCATAGCTGCTGTGTGAGGGACAGAGGCTGTCACACAAGCTTGCCCCTTAAAAAAAAAAGAAACCAATCCAGTAAAGGCCCAGCTGTCAACCATGCATGTAGCCCTCAACCTCTCTCCCTGGCAAATAGCAAAGTAGGCGATGAGAGTTGCTGAAGGTATGGCCTGCCAGTGGCTCACCATCTTTCTTCCCTCAAGTAGCTCAAGACGTCTGTTTCCTCTCTTGGCTCAGATGTCCAAGTGTCCCAAGACACAGTAGAGAAAATGGGTTCATGCATTTAACCCTCATCTGTCTTCCTCATCCTTAAATTTTCTTGGGATTTGAGTGATGTATGTAGGGTTTGGATAACCATCGTGTCAGGTATTAAAAACATCATTCTGACTTCCCGGTATGGCATAGTTGAAACTTGTAAATTTGTTTATGTTTTCAATAAGTTCAAGTTTCTGGCATCATCTGCTCCCGAGAGGGTTTGAAAAATCATGCTGAACTGCTTAGGAACAAAGCAGAGCAAAGTTCATCTGAAGGAAACGGAAGGGAGAAGGACAATCCGTAGCCTGAACGGAGTCGATTATCATTCTTGGGCAAAATGTTGGCTTCAAGGTTTCCTGAAGCTAAGCCAGGAAAAGGAACAGATTGCAAGAGCGTGCAAGTCAGGGCTGAGGAATTTGAATACGGAAAAGAGGGAAGTGGGCTTCTGCATCTCTTTGCTGAGAAAACCTCATGGGCAGGGGGAACACCCTCCTGCCCAGCCGGGGGTTGGACAGGCCCGCTCTGCACAAAGCTGCCATTGGGAATTTCCTGACGATGACAGCAACACACTGAATCTCTGTCAGATGATGTGATCAAGGGTATGGAGACCAGAGAGAGCTAGAACCCAAAACTCAGGGCTTCTTGGGAAGGATGAGCAGTGTAGTCTTTAGGTTGTTCAGGCCTGACTCCCATCACAGAACTTCTAAAATCCAGGTAAATCCTGTAAATGATAAGTCTTTAACAGCCCCAGCTGCTATTACCAGTAGCCTTTATTTATTAAGCATTTCTCATAGGTCACTGCACTTACTCAATAATGATAATAAGAATAATGATGTTAGTTAGGAGTTTGTGGATACCAGGCACTGTTCCACGCTCATTGTGTGCTTTAATGCGTTAACTCCTCTCAACAACCCAGTGGAGCAGGAATTAGAACCCATTTTTACTAGTGAGGAACTTGAAGAATTGGGTTCTTTAGTGGGACCAGTATCACATGGGTGTTGACTAGCAGAGGGGTCTGCATAAACCTAGACAAGGGGTCTGTTTCCCAGACCATACTCTTTAAAATAACAACTTCACTGAGATGAAACTCATGCATCATACAATTCACCCATTTAAAGTGTACAATTCCATGGTTTTTAGTATATTCACAGTAACCATCACCATAATCAATTATAGAACATATTCTTCAGCCCCCCAAAGAAACACCATACCCTGTAGCTATGAATCAGCAATTCCTCTTCCCCTCAGCTCTAGGCAACCACCGAGCAACTTTCTATCTCCATAGATTTGCCTGCCCTGAACATTTAATATAAATGGGATCAAATAATGTATGATCATTTGTGACTGGCTTCATCACTTAGCCTTGCATTTTCAAGGTTTACGCATGTTTTACCATGTATTAGCACTTCATTTATTTTATTGCCGAATAAGTTACAATCTTAACCATTATACTGTGCTTCTCACTGAAGCTGGTACTACTTTCATATTATGCACGAGAAAACTGAAGCTAAGAAAAATAAAATAAATTGCCAAGGTCAAACAAACAGCCAAAGACAGAAATGGCATCTGCTAATCCCAAAACCATGTTCTCAAAATGCTGCCCAACTACCTCCAAAACATGTCTGCCTCTGGAGAAGTTACCTACACAAGATAAAATAGCCTCATGTGTCCCCGTAACTTTCTTCTTACTTCCATGAAAGGCAATAAAGTAATGATTGAAAAAATGGACTTTAGAATTAAGCCAGGACCAAGCTGTGTGAATTCAGACAAATCACTTTAGCTTTCTACATTTTGGCTTCCGCATTTGTAAAAGAAGAATAATGACATCTACTTAAGAGCTGGGAGATGCATGTAAATAGTGTTGTCCAGTGCCAGGCACTTGCTAAGGGCATAATCAAAACACCACCTACGGAGTAATATGTGTTGAGGCAGGTCTAGAACAAAGAAGGAGGTTCAGCTGGAGGGGAAGGAGGGAAAGGAGAAAGCAACAACGCTTTGACCGTGTTGGGAATGCTGCAGTAGTTTGAATGCCTGTAGCTCGCGGAGAAACCCGCAACATGGAACATTTGCAGGCACTATTCTATCAACACAAAGGCATCTGGAGAGAACCCCAAGGGAGAGTTGCTCCATCCTTTCCTCCCTTCAGTCAGCCTGTGTGTATCCCACTTGTCATGTGCACATTTCCACCCCTACAACATTTGATGCCAAAGAATTCAAAAGCTTTTGGTGGGAGTGGGAAGCCTAAATAGGCTAGAACATATCCTTCACACATTGTTGACTGGTCATGAAAAAAAAAGCTCATGTTTTTAAGCCCAAATGTTGTTGACTGATATTGAGTTAACTCATGCTTACACTTGCATTAGCTTTTGTTATAAAACTGCCAGTCAACAATGTGTTAATACAAGTGTGCCAATTACATAGTATAGTCAACCAAATTTATTTCTGCCTTCACCTTCATACATTAACGAAGATAAGTATTATATTCAGGATTCATAGTAGGTTTCTGAGTTTTGAAATGAAGTCATTTATAATTAATTGAAAATAGTCTTTCTATTGCAAGCCTATTTTTAAGATCTCACTAGCAAGCCCTGTATCACTTTGGAAACTGCAGACATAAAACAAGGACTATGGGAAAGACAACATTTAAAACATGCTCTTTTTAAAAGAGGAGGCTAATTAATATCACAAGCTATAAAAGGGCACGTTGTTTCAATCACCAAATGGGTATTTTTGTCTTGCAAATAAAGACTTTTATTCATTTATTCAGGTAATGTGCACTTATCGGTAAAACAATGCTGCTGTGGATGGTTTAAGAGAATTCATTCCTAGCCAATTAAAAAGAAAAAGTTATTCATACAGGGGGAACAGGGGAAGGCAAACAGATCTGAGGATATTTTCAGATCATTAAACTCCGACTTACAAAAATTGTTCATACTATACCTAAATCATTGATCCACCCAGTCCTTGACTCCTTGTACATTAATCAGAAATGTTTATATTTTGGAAAATGAGAGCTGAAGGGAGTAGGGTATTAACAAAGGCCGCTTGGCTCCCTACAGGGTTACCTGAAGATCATGTTTGCATGGATTCAAAAGAGAATTCCTAAGAATCTCTTACACTAAAGCATAGATGCTGCTGGATAGAGAATCTCTCTGAATTCCCCAGTTTGGTTGTGCATTCTTACTCCTCACTTAGTTTAGTGAACCTCACTTTGGTGGCTACTAATGAGCCATGACTTGTATCATTGCCAACTTCCCTCATCCCTACCTTCCACTGATTTCAACTTGGCCACAGGACTGGTTTTAGCCAATGAAACGTTAGGAAGCATGATGCAAAGAAAGGCTTGTCCTCTTGAAATGCTAGCTTTGGGACACACCTTCTCAAAACCTAGGCATCGCACTATGAGAAGCCCAAATTTCCCACAGGAAGGAGAATTGAGACCCTCAATGAGGGTCCTAGATGGGCTCTCCATCCATAGCCAGGATCAACTCGCCAGCCACCTTGGCTGAGTGAAGCACCTGGGAAGAAAACCATCCTGTTGAGCAAGGCCAGCCAACGTGACATGAAGCCGAGATGATCTTCTCCTGGTAAATCCTGGCCAAAGTACAGAAGAATGAATGAATGAATGGCCAAATGAATGAATGAGGTCACATTAAACCACTGTTTTGGAGCAGTTTGTTATGCAGCTTTACATAACCGAAATAGTTGTTGGAAGGTCGCAGCAATCAAAGTTGTGAAGCGACCTCCGCTTGTCTAGTCCAATAGTCAGCCACCTTTCTCAACTGCCAGGAGAAGCCCCCGGCATCTCACCTACGCTGAGAGTTTAAGAAGGCTGACTTTTGCCCTACTCTTCCCATGACTGCAAAAGAATTCATTATTCAGATCTTCCTAAGTTCCAAGGACTGTGCCAAGGGCTATAAGTGTAAATGTATGTAGCATATAATTTGTCTATGCTAAACACAAGGCAAATTCTCTTGGGAGGGAAAAGAAAGAAACTCATTCTCTTCAATGCGCCATACCTCATAGGAATTCTCATACCTGGTTTATCTCCAGTCACCACCCATTCATTTCAGCTCTTTCGAGAGTTGGTCCAATGGGGAAATACCCACCCCTATCCTGTCAGGAGCCATACTCCTGAATATTCACAAGGGGCAGGGCCAGGGAAAGGCAGTGTCATTACTGGTTGCAAGGACCCACTCTTGGTGAGTTAGACTGGATCACCTGACACAATCGAGAATGTGCCCTGTATTGGCATGAAAGCTTCTTATTGTATTGTCTTCTCTCTTCCCCTTAGACCCACACTTACCACTTGTCTTACTAGTGCCTCTGAAGGTAAAAAAGAATTCCAAGACAAAGAGCCCAAAGGAAAATGAAGTCCACCGTTTTTAAGGTGGGACAGCTTTGAGAAGCAGAATCTCTATGTCCGTTGAAATGTGTTTCATATTTACAGATATTAAAGATGAACTACAAAGAGACAAAAAGAGGGAAAGACAGGAAAAAAAGAGAATGGGGGTGGAGTCATAGGAGGGAAAAATTGTCTGGAGTTCTGTCTACTGGTGGCAACTTGTTATTAACCCTCCCTTGCAATATAGTCCTCCTCCTACTGGTAATTAATCATTTGTAAGTCTATTTACCCTGTTAAATAGCAAAACCTTTGATAAGAGAGATTCTATGCTCCATACATTTGCAACTCCATTTTATACAATGGTAACATAATGTATTTTTTGAATGATCGGAAGCAAATGAACAATTTTCCTTCATTCCTATGGTTCTCTTAGTTGCTGCCATCCTGGTCCTGTGTCCAAACTCCTTGTTCTTCCTTCTTAGCTTCCATGTGCCATAAATCATATGGCAGGAAGATACTGAGAAAACTATATTTGGCCAAGATACAGCATCTGAAATCCTTGCATCCTGCCTGCCTACAAACTCCCTCCTCAAGGAACCCAAGAAGATACATGCAGAGAAGAACAGAAAAACACATTTTATTGCATCAGAATTTAGCTCCAACATCAATCTCCATCTCCATTTCCCAATGAGTGGAGTGTGGCCACGTGCCAGGCTGCCCAGGCTCAAAGCAGCCCTCTCTTCTTCTCCTTCTGGACCCACAGCCATGCAGAGGTAAAGCAGGTGTCTGGAAAAATCACACCAGGGACAAGACAAGCCAGGATGTTAGCATTTAGCCTTGTTAGCTGGTCCAGTGGTCAATGCCAGGACATGTCTAGCGCAGGGCAATCTCCGAACAGGTGTAGCTTCTGTCCTTCTTCCAGCATCTGTCTTGAGTGAGAAAGGGGAAAGAAAATTCTAGGAAATGCTAGAGGGCTCCAGAGAAACTCCTGCCACAAGGCACCTGGGATTCATCCCCTTTATTTGATAGAAAAGATGTTCCAGCCTCTGCCACTGTGACAAGTAAATGACCTTCACCTTAATCTTTCATCAACATTTCTTCTTGAGGATAAAATTTCAGACTGGAGAGGAGTTTGAGCTTCTTCTAGAGGCCAAAATGGCTCAGAGGCCATGTTTGTCCTGAGGCATATGCTACCTTATTTTAATCTGTGGCTCTTTGGCGGTACAGTTTCTAGGTTTTTTCATCTTTAGTCCCAACTGCCTTGACCTTGACTCTTGATGTGTGTTTCCCACTGCTCACGCAAGCCTGTTTCCAGTCTTAAAAAAGAGAGAAGAGAGCTTTTCTTCTAATGAATTCTGGAATTTTCATATATTTCCCTCCCTTTCTTCTTATGTTTTCCTTGCTGGAGTGTGGATATAAATAAATAGATGTGCACGTACATAAATAATAATCAAAGTTATACATATCCCTTTGCTTTCAGTTGATAAGAATGATTTTTGAACTTAGGGTACATTGCTCTCTTGGGCTCTACCTTTTTGCAATACGTTTTATATCAATTTAAAGTGTCCTTCGAATTACTTGAAAGTTTTGAAAGATTTAAGCCTTCAAGAAAAGAGGTAGAGGTTCTTCTTTTTACCCCTCATGCCCCTCTTCATTTCAAGCACTTGGGTAAAGATAGACATCTAAAATTGACGTTTAGGGCATTAGGATGCAGGCTTTACTCTGAGGTCCTCCCCTCAAAGGCACGCCGACCCTGTCTCCAGAGCCCTGACTAACAGTGGCCAAGGCTGAGCATTGAGTGAATATCCAATGTTAAGCAAAGTCAGAAATCAAATGCATCAATCACTTATCTAACAGCACATTTCAAAAGAGGACTCAGCCAACTGGATAGCAATCCTGAGCACTGCCCTGGCAGGGGCCGGACCGAGACACTGGCCCTGTGATGCTTCCAAGTCCTTCTGAGCAGGCAGGTTAGCAGTCAAGTCTTTTTGGAGAAAGGTGTCTTGGTTCCAGGAACCAGAGCTGAGGAAGGGGAAGGCAGACTGCCTGCAAGCAAGCCTACTGTGCTACACTCCCCTCATGCAGGCCTGCTACCAGCACCAATCATGCCTCCTGCCTCACAGAGCTGGACCAGGGTCCCCCAGCTCCTGCTGAAGAAGCAGCCCTACCTCTTCCTCTCATGCCCAGTGGGTCAGCTTTGCCTTGCATTCCTAAGATCTGGAAACCCTACCCATTGACTTTACAGTCACCAGTGCTCTCATTTCCTAAAAATCAGGGCACGGTTGCAACTCAAAAATTGAGAGAGAAGACGAAGGACTGGTGGGATAAGGAGGAAATGCTGCCATCAGTGCTTCCAGGCCTTCTTTGATGCAGACATCTCCAGTGATTTGTTGGCTGCATCATTTCTCTCACCGTATCTTCCAAGGATGCTCTCATCCTAGACTTTCAAGGCCCACCTGAAGCAGATGATAAGTGAGCACTTTTCCTGGTGATCTTGACATGCGCCACTAACCCCACGTCCTGGATTAATATCTGAACTACTTCATCTCAGCGGTCACGTAGACAAATAAGACACTTGAGTGTGAAACAACAACCTACACCTTCCTTTTCATAAAACAAAGCATTGCACCTCATTCACAAAGCTTGTTCACAGTGGAAGGAACAAGGACAGGGAGAAGAGCCACAAGGAAGAGTGTGAGAGCTTGTAAGCACCCCCAAAAGGAAGGGGTACCCCTTGAGTGTAGCTCTTGAACAGAAACTTGTCCCTAAAGGATGCCCAAGTCACCCACCCTACACTGATTCCCAGGGGTGGGTCTGCTGTAAACAGGGGCGGGTGGGGGTCACAGCTCTTCAGTTCTGTAAAAAGCAGCTTGTAAAAATAAAATTCAATTCTTGGCATGTGTTGCAATACTTCCTCTGTTCCAAACTTAATCTGAAGCCACCCACAGGACTGCTGTCTTAGCCAAATACAGTAAAGGAAACAGGGCTTCGTGCAGAAGGCCAATAGCAACAGCACCCAACAACCAGAGTCAGGCTGAGTGGGTTCCACAATGCGGCACCATTGGACACGCTTCAGCCAGGAGAGCCAGAGCTCTCTGCTCCTGCCTTCCAAGGGTGCTGCTCATAAAGGTAACTCGTGGGCAGCAGGGCAACATGTCCCTGGGCACTCACAACTTCAGGGAAACACAATGCCTGGTTTTTGTGTGCGAATCCAATCTGTATAAAACACGGAATAACAACAACAGAGCAAGAGACCTCACGTACCACCTCCATATAATACACAATGCCCATTCAGTTGCCCTCGAATGTCTACTTTCATCTATAATCTACTAATCCTTTCCATACGTCTTATTTTCTCATCTAGATCATTAGCTGTATAAGGAGGAGACCACCTTGCTCTAGACATCAGAGTTGAGTCTTTATGGTGGCCTTTCCCAACATACCATACACTTGGCTTCAAATGCAAGACTGTTCAATGTTTTGCAGTATTCACAAATTTGTCCTGAACCGTTGGTTCTAATTCATTTCTTGTTTCTTGAACTATTTTTAACCTTTAAGTCTTTCTATAGATGATCCTCTCCTTGTTTCTTGCATTTAACCTTGAACCTGGGACATTTTTTTAGTAGTGGGTAAGGCCAAAAGCTCTGAAGCAAGCCTATCTGAATTTAAATTCTGCCTCTATGACCCTCGGCAAGCTATTTTAATTCTCTAAACCTCATTTTCTCAACTGTAAAGTGGTGTTCATAATAACACCTATGTCCTGGAATTGCTGAGAAGATAAAATAGTTTATATGCAAAACAATTAGGACAATGTCTGGCACAATAGACTTGCTCGATAAATGTGAGAAGTTGTGAGGCAATTTTTCTGCCAACTCTATAGCCATGTGGACATTTTAGCTAACCTGGTGCAACTCATCCTCCCAGTGCTGTGTCTCCTCCTGGTAGTTTATGCCTGATGATCCACACCAGTTCTCTCCAGCAGACAAAAGAGGAAAGCATTTATTTTTGTTATGCTGTTAGACACACTGTATCAACGGCAGAGCAAGTCATCGTAGTAAGTGCTAAGATTTTCTTTTTCACTGATTAATTTCTTATCTGCTTCAGATTATTCAAACTCAGCTTCCCAAAGCCTTGGTTAAATTAAATACAAGATATTTTCCTCTTTTTAACTAGTTTCCTGCTGCAGAAACATGTGCCTTGCTCCTCACTAGAGAATAAAATGCACAAATACCTCACGACGTGCCTTGTGCATTCATTCCTGATCTCCACACTGGAGAGAGCACCAAGAAAGCATTATTCATTCAATCAGCTAACATTTACTTGCTATGGACCCTGCCTTGAGGTTGTTAATGTCTGAGTGTTAAGATAAGACTAATGCATATGACATTATCAAAGAACAACAGAAAGGATTTAATTAAGTGCTGAGCCAAGTAAATGGTGCTGATTAGAGATACAGTGGTTTTGAAAAGGGCATATCAAGTAGGGTCATGGTAATTCACTTATTCACTCAGCAAACACTTATTAAACAGCATCTAACTGCCAAGTTCTCTGCTTGGCCCTGGACATAGGTGGAGAACATCGTGGTCTTTCTTCCCTACAGTACTCCATTCTTCTCAGGATAACAGCCCTATGGTTAAGAGAACTGAATCTCCTAAGCTAATTTTGATAAACTCAGTTATCTTGCCGGGCACTTGTTTCTAAATGACCATTGGTATTAAGAAGAGTTGGCTATGGGCTTCTGGGAGAGTTCTTCTTTGGTCTGAAGAAAACATCACGGGAAGACACATCCCTTTGCCTCTGGTTGGCCACGTAGGGATATGAAGTCCCTAACTGTCATTCACATCTTGCCACCAGCTAGAAAGTCAGGAAGCAAAGGCCAAAGAACTACAGGAAACAGGATCAGTACCACCGGATTAGCTCAACTTTTAACAGTGCTCTATTTCTGGGTTCCCAATTATGTAATCGAGTGCATTTCCTTATTGTGTACATTTGTGGAAGTTTTGGTTTTTCTTTAATGTTACTTGCAGCCAGACACATCTAACTCATAGGACATGTGAAGATAAATGGCATATGATCAACCCTTACCAGAGCTTACATTACATACAGCCCAGTGGTAACAACATGGGATCATAGAGTGTTGCAATTTATTAGTTAAGCACAATAGAATGTTCTAGAAATAAAAATAAATCAGCAGGAGGAGGAAGTGGCAAAGATATGAGAGACAGCTTCACCAACTTCAGTTAGTCCTTGGAAGGACTGCCAGTAAATAATGATAAAACAGTTGAAAATTGGTAATCTCCCCACTCTATCACTATCAAACTTGGCTTAATTTTTGTGTCTTCAATATTCCAATATTCATTATTCCAGGCATCTTGAAAGAGGAAAAGGAGTACATCTTCCTCAAATTAAGAGCTAAAGTACAAAAAAATGTTCTTTCAACTTGATTTCTATTCGTGGATTCAGTCCGGAAGTTTCCCTTTTAAAAGCTATTTTTGAGCTCTGAAGACGAGACTGGCTACAGAATTATAAAATATCAGAACATATTACCTAGAGTGCATAAGTCTTGGTAATTATGTGCACGTAAGAAAAAATTTTCCTCTCTTTGATATCATTAGGTGGTTGAAACTACACTTTCAGCCACCTTTCTCTACAGAAAGAAATGTTTCCTGCCCATTGAAAAAGCCAAATACCCTCCTTAAATTGACTTGCAATTAGTTATTTCACATATAGTTTTGGCTTCACTGTGTGTGTGTATAACATTAGAGATTTCCAATCCAATTTTGGGAGACACCATTAAAGTCTCACTATGGTTGTGGTTCGCGAGAGCTATTGTACGAAAGCTCTGTTTAGCTGAGGTTCAGATCCTTAATTTCCAGCTTTCTCCAACTTTTATAAATAAAGTCACTCCTCTTAGTTATGCTTCTGTGGTGTTATCTCCTGAGGAGGCCCTTTGGATGACTTGGGACCCCAGAACTGGTTAACAAATGTCTGGCACATGAGGAAATAAATGGACAGACACGAAGAACCCAGGTTTAGAATCAAACTAATGTGGTTTCAAAGCCTTGGTCTGTAGCTTATTAGCCATGTTACCTTGGGCAAGTTACTTAATATCCCTAAGTCACTATGTAAAATAATGCCTTGGAGAATTTAATGAAATACTGTAAACAAGGTTATTAAAATAGTAACTGACATTCATTATTTTTCAACAAATATATTGAACTGGAGATACAAGCAGGCAACAGTACAGGCAGTAAGACTCCCATAGATGTCATGTAATACATGTCCAATAGTTCATAGCCATTGTCATCTTTAATAATACGTATTCCTCCACCGTGACACAAGTGCTCAGAGGGAAAAACAAAACTTGATCCTGGATTCCTATTTTCTCTCATATCCCTATCCCCTGTTGTTCATAGCTGTCCTTCCTTATCCACCCGTGGGAGCTTCGTTCTAAGACCCCCCAGTAAAACTGTGGATAGTACTGAACCAACCATATATATAAATATGTGTGTATATATATACACACACATACACATATATATATATAATTATGATTTTTTTCTATACATTTATACCTATGATAAAGTTGACAGCTTTTCTTTGGCATATATGACTTGTCAGCATGACTCATTTTGAGCTTTGGAGCCATTATTAAATAAAATAAATAATTTGAACACAAGCACTACAACTGCAAGAGCCAATCTGATAACAGAGACACAGCGACTAAGTGATTAATGGGCAGGCAGCGTGTACAGCATGGTGACGCTGGACAGAGGGAGGGCCCACGTTCCAGGGGAGACGGAGTAGCATGACGCAAAAATTCATCACGTTGCTCCAAACTGTGTGCAAGTTAAAACGTATGAGTTATTTCTGATATTTTCCATTTAATATTTTCAGATGTCCGTTGATCGTGGGTAAGTGAAACTGTGGAAAGCGAAACTGCAGATGAGGGGAGATTATTTATTCCATCGTAAGTCACACCGGTTCCATGGTGATGTTTTGATGTTTTCAGGGTGCATCCTCTCCTCCCTATTTCTCCTGCCACCAGCTAACCCAGGCCCCTGTCACGCCAGTTCTGGCCCTGCAACTGAACTTCTTAGCAGCACGTTGGCCATCTGGTTCTTTTTACAATTCTTCACATAGTGGTAACTGATTTTCTTACAATCAACTTTATTGTATATTGTATTGACTTTATTTGCTGAAAGCTCTCAAATGGCCACCCAGTACACATAAAATTAAACCTAAATACTTCTCAACTTTCCTGATGACCTGGGAGCTGCCTACCTTTTCCATCCTCTTGGACCCTCCACACCATCATGCTCTAGACACAATGGGTCTCCTGCTCTGTGAACAGACCAAAATCCTTTGCTCTTAATCTCTTTCTCCTGTCTTTCTGTGGCTGGCCCTTGTCATAATTTGGAAGTCAGCTTAAATGGACTTCCTCAGAGAGATTATTCTTACCTCTGCAGTCAGTTTCAAAGGTCACATTCTGTTTTATCTTCTTCATGATCTGAAATGAGCTTATCTATTTACTTACCTTTCTACAAATCCTATAGTCCCCAGAATGTAAGCTCTGTGAGGACAGACACCTCCTCTTCCCTATTGGCTGCTAGACCCCCCATGCTTTACAAGAACATGTGGCATATAGTACGCATGTAATGAATATGTATTAAATACTATAATGCCAAGATTCCAAATGAGCGTAGGCTCTTAGTGTCATGACTTCAAAGAACCATAGGAACCTTAACAAGAAGCTATAATTGTACCTCATTTAAAGTCAAGGAACCAGAGCCCCAAAGATGTGGTGAGCTTTAGAGAATCAGTGAGTATCCAACCCTGGACAGGAACCTCAAGCTCCGCAGTTCTAGATGTGTGGTCGTTATAGGCCGCTGTCAGAAGACTGCTCTTCTGGGCCTACACCTTCTCTGACCCTCCGGACAGGCAAGAAGGAAACAATGGTGTCTGAAATCACACAAACTATTTCCCAGGTGCTAGACAGGGACTGGGGTGAGGATTAGGATTACACTACTGAAACCAAGGCCAGAGAAGGCGTTAAAACACAGAATGCCACCAAAAAAAATGTGTTACTCCTTGGGCCCCCAGTGAGTGGGCCTTAGATTGGAAGCTACACACTGTTAATATTGCAAGCATGCGTTGAACTCTGTTCTAATTCATGGCATCAGAGAACCCCAGCCTGGAAAGAGACCTTTACATTTTCATTCACCTGTCTTCAGACACTTTACACCATTGACAATATGTCCCCCTAGAAATCATCAGCCTTCTTTTAAATATCTTCAGTGAGGGATAATTCCTCCTAAGGAAGCTCATTCTGTCTTCCAAAAGCTTTGACTATAAGAACATTCTTCATTAAACTGGGCTAAAAGCCCACTCATCTCTTCCTCTACATTCTATTGATTCTAGTTTTGCCATTTTTGGATGTCTAAGGGAGTTATGTCACCCTTGAGTTTTCTTTTTGCCAGGGCCTTTACTTATTTTTTTGTATGGAGGGATCTTGCGTTGCCATGGAGGATTTTTTTCTTTTTTTCCCCGACCTCTTGCTCTCCACATGGTTAAATGTACCACTATTCCACACGAGGTAAGGCTTCCCGTGTAGTGAGCAGCTTAGAGGCCAGAACTTTTCCTGCTCTGGAGATTACATCTATGTGATATAGCTCAAGCCATTCATCTGTGAGGGCTCACCACCACCCCACCCCACCTCCAGCCCATTAACAATAACCTGCACTGCCTGCTCAGTTCCCACTCCTTCTCAATTCCAATAAAAAGGATTTCTGCTTCCTGAGAGAGAAGCTAAGTTTCTCTGCACAATAAAGTGATAGAAGGAGAGGTAAAAGGACAAGAGACAAAAAAATGTTGTCATTTAGTTATTAAGGAGTTTTTTGGAGCTGATATAAGAAAGAGACACTGGAGCAGCTATAGGTATAAGGGAATTGGAGAGAAAAAAGGGGGGGGGGTGACACAAAGTATCAAGGTGACTTAGTAGTAGGATTCTCTTTGATGTACTCCAAGAAATGCAAATAGAAGATTTCTATTACTCTAAACTGCCTTTAGATGTAAAACTATGTTTCCTTCAATGTGACACACAATTCTATAACTAGACCATATGGGTCACTGAATTTATTAGGTTATACACATTAAAAATTAACCCTATAATGATTTTTATTCAGAGTGATTTACCATGTACCATGCACTATACTGAGGATTTTCCCTCATTATCTCATTTAATTCTTACAGCACCCACCTGAGGTACATGAGGTCTGTCCCGAAAGTATGGAGCCACTATCAATATAATTAGAAGTCTTCGTGGCTGATACTTTTGAGGCAGACCTTGTATGCTATTATAAATCTTTTTTTAAAAAATAAGGAGGCTGTCAAACACAGAGAGGTAAACGAAATTGTTCACAGATAACACAGGTAGGTAATGGCAAAGTTGGTTCTCAGACCCTTAACCTGTCTAACTCTAAACCCCACGCATTATCTTCTATGGCAGCTCCTGGCGACCAGCCACCATGACTGCCCAGAAAGAATGAGGAAGAGCCAGAACTGTGAGTTCAGCACTTAGGAGTCTCTGGTCCTCCAGAGAGAGCATGCTACCCAAAGCCTGTCCCACAAACTGACAGCCCTGCACCAACTCAACATCAGATCAGAGCTAAAATCAAAGTGATGGCTGAGATTCCTGGCACATTCCTTGGAAAGAAACCCAAACTTTCCAAAACTTCACACTCGTTTCCTATAATATTGAAGACACACGCTGAGCACATTCAAGTTAGACAACTTCAAAAATAAAACTGGGTTCACAAAAGTATAATTAATAAGCTAAGTCTTTCTTAGCTGTTGGTTGGTTTTAGCTAAAAGGCAAGTGAAACGGAATTCCATAATGGACTATGTACTTCATAATAATTGTAGTCTATTTGTATGCAAATAGTTAAACGACATCTCTCAATTTCAGGCTCTAGCTATGAATTCCTGTCAGTTTTGGGTAGATACTAATTATGCATCTGATATAATAGGTATTAAATCAATGAGAACTTTTAACACTAGTCTTGGGAGTTTATACTCATTCTTCACTATCTGAACCTTGGGTTTGATAGGTACATTCTTATAAAATGTTACACAGTGGGTGGGGAAGGGGACAGAGAGGAGTAAAAAGGGGATGGATGTAATACAACAACAATAAAATTAAATTTTAAAAATGTTATACAATATTTAGTAATGGTTTAGTGTGGAACAGTAATTAATTTTCTGGGTCACAGTTTTACGTAAGAGGTCTGCCCCGAAAGTATCGGCCTCGCAAACTGTTTTAACTATATTGATGTTGGCTTGATACTTTCAGGACAGACCTCATAAACGGAAATCATAACGACTGCCTTATAGGAGTACTGAGTAGTTAAATAAGATAACGTATACAAGGTGCTCAGGACAACGTTTGAATCATTAAGCTATGTTTTTTCTTTTTCTTGTCTCTGTTGCTAGATCACCAAGATGATCATTTGGTACTTCAAGTGGCCAAATCTTAAATAAATTCCTCACAATTCTTCGGCTTGCTACAGCCATCCCACAAAAGAGGCCCCACCATGACTCCAGCCTCACCTATAACAAGAAGATGCAGACAACATTCGATAGAAATGGAGGGAGCAGGAAGCAAGGCAAGTAGATACATATGGTAGACCTCCCGCCCCCACCAATCCACAGGGTAAGTTCCAAGACTCCCTCCCAGTGGATGCCAGAAACTGCAGATAGTACCAAACCACATGTATACTACATTTTTCCCAATACATAGATATCTTGTCACACAAAGGAAGCATTTTATGCCTTCTCATTGGCCTATCTTAATTGCCAGCATCACTACTCTTATGTTTTGGGGCCAGTAATTCAGGTGACTTGAACACGAGCATGGAGATTCTGCGACAGTCGGTCTGATAGCTGAGATGCCTACCTAGTGACTAATGGGTAGGGAACATGGATACTCTGTACAAAAGGATGATTCATGTCCCAGGCAGGACAGAGAGGGATAGCACAAGATTTCATGAAGCTACTCAGAAGGGTGTATAGTTTAAAACCCGTGTATTATGTTTCCTGAATTTTCCATTTAATATTTCAGACAGCAGCAGACCACAGGTGATTACAGACCATGGACAAGGTCTGCTCTGGGCGTACAACCTCCTCCCCTAGTCCCACATGACACCCCCATCTCTGAATGATGCCCACCCAACTTGGAATGTCTGAGGGCAAGGTCCATGGAAGGAAGAAGGCATTCTATATAGGAGATGTTTATTTTCCCATTAATAAAGGGAAATGACTTTGCTGGGTTGGAGCCCAGATTTTAAAATTACTCCCATGGCTGTATCTAAAACCAATTCAACATTTTAAAACTCAAATTTGTTTGGCATAACAGACTTGAGGATGTCAAATCTTGTGACATGGCCAGCCATCAAATGTTCCCTGGGAACAAAATGGGGCAGACTGAGGGGAGTGGGAAGAGGAAACTTGCAATCATTTATGTCCAGAGGGGAATGGTCAATGCCTGGGACAAACTCAGCTCAGAGAAACAAATTCATCCAAATGGGTGGAAGATGTTCATATTATTTGTTGACAGTGTAGTGTGATTAAAGGAGATTATTAGGCTTGAGAGTTGGGCAAGCTGATCATAACTCAAATTGAGGCTCTGACCTTTATTCTTGGGGTAATGTTGGGTTAAATTACCAACCTTGCTACACCTCACATTCTGCATCCATGAAATGTGGATCATAGTATTAATTTCATTGTGGGGAGCATTTGGATCAATGCATCACACATGATAAATGCTCAATAAATACTAGCACTGTTGGTATGATGTTGTCAGTGCTCATGTGTTCATAGCTCCTAAGTGCTACGTCCTCCAACATGCTTGCCTATTTTCCTTCAGGATACAATATCTAGCCATGCCATTATTAACATTACCATTTCAGAGATGAGAAAAATGGACTCACATGTCCAATGTCACCGTTAAGAAAAACCCAAGCTGAAACTAGAACCTAGGTCTGGCTGATTCCAAAGCCCACATTATCTTCACTGTCTACACTAATGTATAGCAGTGAAAAGCCTAGAGTTAACAGTTCAAAGGATGCAGTCAGGAACCTTAGAAAGGGTCTGCCTCCAAGGCCTCAAGGTGACAAGGCCAGACTCAGAGCAGAGCTGGCTTAGATACCAGGGTGGGTTACCTGGAGGCCCCCTGGAGTTCTTAAAATCCCTTTGAGGGGAGGGGTGGAACACAGAGCTGCAGGTGGGATTCAAGGAGACCCAGCTGTAGGCAGGAACACAGGAGAAGCAGGACATCAGACAAGCCCTGATCAGCAACCAGTTGATTGGCTCATTAGTTTTTAACTTTGCAAATACTTTCCCTGAGATCATGAAGACATATGATTTGACAATTAAAGCTATCAATTCTAGAGGCTCCAGATTTACACACATATTGCACTATCATTTTCCAAGTACAAGACTGCAAAATGTAATATTTATTTCTCATCATAGCTATCCACTCCCCCATGACCTTGGACTTCATGCCAGCTGCCTCTCTAGCCTCTTCGAATTAGCAGGCACCTTCTCCATTAGCATTGGCAATTCTAGAAGTTCTGTGTAATAACATTCCTTAGCCTGAGACTTCCATCTATGACCCTTGACCTCAGGGTCTATGCAGACACAACACATACAGGGAGCAGGTGAAGTTGCTACCCTAACCATGCCCATGGCCATGGCAGGCATCACTAACCAATTTGACTTAGGAAATCCTCATTACAATGTCCCAGGCGGTGACTACCAATGGTTTTGTATATAAAACTTACTGACCCAGTGGTTTCCCTTTCAGCAAGCCACTGAATTAAAAATAAAGTTAATGAAGGGAGTTTTAAATTCATCCCCTGATTAACTGTATAAAGAAATGCCCAAAGTACACTGGAATATTGTGACAGGTTAAAAAATAAAACAAACACAATTCCAAATCTTCATTATATAAAAAAGAATAAGGAACCCTGGGTTCTTTCACCAGCTATGTGATTGAATTCAGTTATGTGAGTACCTACGATGTGCCAGGATACAGTCTAAGAATTTTATATTTGTCACCTCATTTAATATTCATAACAGATTAAATAGGTATTCACATGATCTCATTTTACAGATAACAAATAGAATATTAAAGAGGTTAAATAACTTTGTAAAGGTCACACATGGTAATCAGAGGTAGCTATGAGATTTAAGCCTGGGTCCACCTTACGTGACAATCACAGCCCTTAACATCTACATTTGATACTGTATTTTGGCTTCATGTATCAACTAAATACATGAAGCCAAAAGAAAAAAAAGCAAACCAGCAAATGGTGAGTATAACCTTGAATATTCTTCAAGTAGGTGTTACTCCCTTAAGGCTTTCTATGAGTCTGATATCCTGGGGACCAGAGAATCACACGGAGCCATGACAGTTAGGACAATACAGTCTACATTTCTAGTAGGACAAGGATATCAGAAAATGTCCCCTGAAGCAGCAGTGGACTAGGAGATGGAAGAAGGATGACATGGGCAAACAGCCCATTGGTTCCCTCTGCTTTGTCAGCTCAGTGACTCAGCAGAACCTGTCTTCTCTCTATAGCCATGTGCTCCCACAGGCGGGCTCCCACAGCCTCAACAGCTGCCTTGCTGTGGGAGGGAGGTTGAGATATGACCGTCAATGCCAACGTATCAATTATAACATACACATTAGTCCCAAGGGTCTTGCCATTCCTGAGGTCTACAGCTGCCAGCACCCTCTGCTTCCCTTGCTTCTTGGGTGGTTCCACAGGGGACAGGGCATAGCTCCACCCCCAATAGGACCCATTTAAACAGCAATTTAAACTCTCAAATTTTCTCTTGCAATGAGCAAGCTGTGACCATCCTAGTATAAGCTTTCAACCCTCTCCAGCCCTCAGATTTTCTCTACTATCACCTTCTCTTCCTTTCCCGTGCTCTCAGGAAAACATCTCCCCTACTGACCAACGCTGCTGCCCATCCGCTCTCTCTCTCCTGCACTTCTCCTGGGACTTGGCTCCACGGTAATCCCCTCCCTCTCTTAAAGGGGAGAGAGAGAATTCAGGCAGTTCAAGTTCTGCTCTGGCTTGAAAGCATACTTTCTCTTGAGCCTGCTACTCTACTAATAAGACGTGTTATGTTTACAACACCAGAACACATCTAACACAAAATGTATAGGTTTTTTCCACATCAACAACCAATTCTCTGTTCAGGTGTAACTCCACCTGGGGACGGTTGAACCTCCACAAGTTAAAGGGTTCTGTCCCACAAGAACTGCCCACACTTCAGAGGCCAATGGCAAGTCCAGAAATCCAGTCCTTTTGACTGGCCCCCTAAAAATCAGGGGTTCCCAAACCCCTCCTCAGGCTTGGTAATATGCTGAACAGCTCACAGAATTCAAAGACATACTTTACTAACTAGAAGTGGTTTATTCTAAAAAGAGAATATAAATGATACAAATGAACAGCCAGATACAAAGGTACAAAATCTCAAGAGTAGGAGCTTCTGTTTCTGTAGAATTTGGGGTGTGTCACCTCCCAGCACAAATCAGAAGCTCTCCGAGACCCTTTGTTTATAGCTTTATTGGAGATTCCATCTTGCAGGCATGGTTAATTAAACCACTGGCAATTCATTGGATCTCCGGCCCCTGTCTCTTCTCCAGAGGTCAGAGCAGCCCACCGACAGTCACCTCATGAGCATATACTCAGTTATGGTTTAAAATCCTTATTAAGAATAACAAAAGACACTCCTCAATCCTATCAGGAAATTCTAAGGGTTCTAGAAATTCTGGGGTAGTAACTAAGGAGAAAGCCCAACTACAGTTGAGCCTTGAACAACATGTATTTGAGCTGCACAGGTCCACTTACATGTGG
Source organism: Noctilio leporinus (assembly GCA_004026585.1). NCBI lineage: Eukaryota > Metazoa > Chordata > Mammalia > Chiroptera > Noctilionidae > Noctilio > Noctilio leporinus. The sequence goes on from PVIW01001524.1 coordinate 160,337, forward strand.
ATTTTTTTCAATAAATAAATAAAACATATTTTCTCTTACGATTTTCTGAATAACATTTCCTTTTATCCAGCTTACCTTATTGTAAGACTACAGCACATGTTACATATAGCACAACATTATGTGTCAATTGACTGTTTATCCATAAGGCTTCCTCTCAACACCAGGCAGTTAAGTTTTGGGGGACATCAAAAGTGACATGCCAATTTTTGACTTCATGTAGGGGGTTGAGGGGTTAGCAACCCTAACAACTGGATCGTTGAAAGGTGAGCTGTATAAATTGCATTATATCACATTATCACACTTAAGAGTTTCTGATCTCTTTTTTTCCTCTCTAGCCATGTATGTGTATTTAATACCTCGGACCAAGTGGGCCTCATACGTGTGGGGTGTGCCCAAGGTGGCCAGGTGTCTGTGATCAGTAACTCCACCCACTGGTTGCCCTTTGCCTCTGGAAAGCTCTTTTAATTACAAAATGCCTTCATTCAAGGACAAGCCCCTGCTGGGCCAAGGTTAACACCTGTGGAAGGAGTAGTTCGCAAATAACTGAACAAAAAGCCCCTCCATCACCAGCACCGGAAAACTACTCGGAGTCTGGGGCTTGTGGAAGGAATAGAAGGAGGGGCAATGCAGTTTCCCCAGCCTGAATTCAGCACACAGGACTACCACGTAGCTATCGTACGGCAGGACAGGCCTTTGAAGTTTCCTCATTTCCCAATGATCCGCAAAGTGGGGCCGAGATTTGTTGAGGAATCGCCATGTGTCAGGTGTGCTAAATACAGGCACACAAGCGCTCACAACAGGGGCTTGTCTTGAAAGAAGGCATTGGGTAATTTAAAAAGCTTTCCAGAGGCAAAGAGCAACAGGTGGGTGGAGGTACTAATCAGACACCTGGCCACCTTGAACACACCGCACGCTTCTGAGCCCCACCTGGCCCGAGGTGTTAAATACACAAACGAGGCTAGAGCGGAGAAAAGGAGATCAGAAACTCTAAGGTCTGCCAGTCCTCCCTAGGATTTCGGTCAACCCTGTCCAACACATGAGAAAGAAGGTTCAGACCCTCGTAAGGACCCCGCCCAAGTGGACACAACTTTGGAATTTTCACCCAGGCCTATCTGCCCCGTTTCAAAGTGCCAGGGCACCGCGGGCAGTTAGTAACTAGAAAACGTGCACCAGAAACTAGTGTCGACTTCTAAGCCAGGGTTCCTTCTGCCCAGCGTACCATCTTGCTTGTGAGCCCTAACGTGGAACACGCATTTTCACAAGCGTGACAGGTTTTCTCTTTGCAGTACCATCAGCCAGGTGGGAGGTGCACAATTTTTCCTATCGAACGGTTACAGGGCCCGAAGCTCTGAAAGAATCAAGTTAGCCCAGGACAACTGTCACTCTAAACCCAACAGGGCTGGGACCCTGGAAACTCCTGCTTTGGCTTGTAGCACAGTAGGATACTACTAAACTCTATACATACACTACGATTTTTCCCTAGAGTCATGCCTGTTCATAAAGTTTAATTTATAAATTAGGCAATTTCAGAGACAGAAGATGTATTCTTACCGTAGATCTTAGCCACATCAGCGTAAGATGTTTTCTCTTTCCTTATGAAGTCGAGAAGCACTATGCAGCTTCTTGGTGGCCCGTCCAAGTGGCCAGCTTCACTCCTCCCTGGGTGTTGTTATGAAGCAAAAGAAGGGGACTTGAACACAGGCACCAGGACACCTCAATACCTCCGCAGGGCATCTGACGACCTAGCCAGCTAAGTGAACAAGAGGCAGGAAGCGCGCACCACGAGGGCCACGGGACCAAGGGCGGGGTCACGTGCTGGGCGGGTTGGAGCAGGTGTCCTGAGGTTTCGTCACTGCTCGGATTGATTGCGATGCAATGTAAAACATAAGAATTGCTTATTTAGGGAATTTGGCACGTGATACCTTGGGACCGCGGTTGGCCCCAGGGGAGCTGAAACCGTGGAAGGAGAAGCTGCAGATGGGGGCAGGGCGGGGAATGGAACCCGTGTCCCCATAGCTCAGCTGATACTAGAACTGGCACCAGGCTGGTCCCCCACCCCTCGCCCCAGTTTTTTGCTTCCATTCCTCATGAGCGTTTTATATTGAGCCCTGACCTTATTTTCAGTCTGTCATAAAGAAAAGTAGTTACGTTAGGACTGAGCCGGGCTGCCTGCCTCGTTCCTCATCTCAGGCTGTATTTTTACATTATCAACTAAATTAAAAGCTGCACATTAGGTGTACTTGCATTATGGAAAGCTCGTTTAAAATTCTGTTTAGCACACATTTGCAGAACTTCTGCTGATTCAATGAATGCCACATTTGCCAGTCAGGTGTAAATCAGCATTTTGCTCCGAGAAACACCTTAGGGCTCGCTGGCCTGAAAGGACCCATTTTGTACTTTCTCAGATTTTACGTTCTCTCTCTGCTTCTTCCTCTGAGTAGGTGAAGGTGGGTCAACACAGCCCAGGAAAGAGACATGAGCCTGTGAGGGGCTCTTGGCCATAACATCACTCTTTGAGAAGAGTGAGATGTCCCATCCTCGGATGAAGACAACATCCTTCATAGAATAACTGTAGTAATGATACTGTTATCAATACCCAGGGCTGGCCTCCTGGGTGTGTGACCTGTACAACTACAAAGGGTCCAACTCTATTATCACCATCTTGAAATTCTGAATACTTTTTAACAAGGCTTCCTGCATTTTCATTTTGTGCTAGGCCCCTCAAATTCTATATACATCCAGTTTTATCAATAGCCACCATTTAATGATTATTTTCTCCAAGTCAGACATCGAGCTAATGTTTCTCCTGTGCTATCTAATTTCATCCTTATCATATTCAGTTATTCAGCAAATATTGGGACAGCTTTGAGGTGCCAAGCATTGTGCAAGGCTCAGAATACCAGAATAAACAGATAGGCATGATTCCCGGCTTCATGGGACTTACATTCAAACAGCCTAGACAAAACTAATTTCAAGTTGCAGTACTTGCTCTCAGAGAAAAATATAATACAAGACTAAGGTAAATATAATATGATGGATCCACACGGAGTGAGAAACCTCTTCCGAGAGCCTAAGAAGTAAGGACTCTTATGACCATTTACAGACGGGAACATTGAACCTCAGGGTGTGCAACTTGGCCAAGGCCACAGAGTCAGGTAAGAACTCCTTTGAAGTCAAGTCCATCTGACATGGTGGCCAGTGTCCTAGAACAAAGCTTCTCGAATTTTAATATAAATAGAAACCCCTGGGAATTAAACTGTAGATTCAAATTCAGTAGAGCTGGGATGATGCTGATCTTGCTGAGTCCAGGACCACAGTCAGAGTACGAGACCCTCAGCACCTAGGACTGTGCTGGGGGACACTGCTGGGGGGTGGCCCCCAGATAGATGGGTGGGCTTGAGAGGTGGAGGGCCAGCTCTCACTGCAGGAAGTCTGACAGGACTTGGTGCCTATGGACAGGCCCCCAGGGGTAGAGAGGGGACTTAGGGGGCCACAAATCCTCAGGGATTCCACGGATACCTAACTTTGGGAAAACAATAAAAATATTACCATAATAATTTCTGGCCAAGAACTTGTAAGGACAGAAACTGACTAACAGAAAAAGGAGTCTCCTTCTCGTACAGATTCTGCCCTGATTGCAAAGCCTGGGTTTCTTCCCTTCGGTGTTAAGAATGTTTCTTTCTCAACACATAACCCAGATATGGGCAAACACAAGCTCTCCCACTGTCCCATTATGTCATTTTCTTGTACAAGGTTCTTTATGAAGATAAGGCATAACCAGCTAACATTCCCCCCCATAATTAAGTCAGCTTCAAGTCATCTTTAGGTTTCTAACTTCTCATTTAAATATCTCACTCCTATTTATTTTTGTTCTTATAGGCGTGTGGAAGTCATTTTTAAAAATCGCTATACAATCTTTTTATAATTCTTCTGTGGTTTTTATGAGCCTTATGACATTATAATATCTGACTAATTCAGAGCAAAAATAACCACCTCCCAGCCCTTATGGAACATATTCCTTTTATTCCCCCACAATGTATTAAAATGTATGGTCAATCCTGAATGCCAGGTCTTTTCCTACTTGTATAGGTATATGTTAAATTTCTCTGTTCTCATCACTGAAACCATGGTGATTAACACGGTAACCGGCACATAGCAGATGATTAATATCTGCGGAATGAATGTATCAGCAACCTTGGACTAGTTTCTGCTGAACTCTATAGCCTGTATTTAAAGAGTATTCCTGTCTTTCAGATGATCAGGACAGCCCTTTTTTGCCCAAAGATTTCATTTTTGCCTCTTTCCAATCCAATACACAAGCTTCCCACAGGTACCTAATGTGCCATCTGCATTTTGCGAATATCATCCGTGCATTCAGCCAGAATCAAGAGCTTTTCTCTCGGCATCTGGAACTTGTAGGTCTGCTGGGGGCACTGGCAGAGCAAAGCACCGAGGGAATAAAAGAGCATCTGCGACATGGAATAATCTAAGGACAAAGCCCAGGGAGCTTTGGAGTAAGCAAAGGAGAAATGATAGCTTTTGTTAAAGAAAGGGAAGCAAATTAACTTGGGGTGGTGGATTTTCTATGTGCCCAGCAATGAGCCAAATGCATATGAAGTCATCATCTCGATGACTCTGTAGTGCCAGGCACACCTTGGAGAGATTGCGGGTTCAGTTCCAGGTCATGGCAATCTAGTGCATCGTAATCTTTGTGCGAGTGGAGGATCTTGCCTTCCCTTTGCAAAAAGAACACAGAACTCTGTGAACAGCGATAAAGCAAAGCACAGTGAAACAAGGTATGCCTGAGTGCATTTCAAGATACAGATGGATGACGTGAGGCCGGGAGAGAGAAGATAACTTGCCCAAAGTCAAGGAGCTAATAAGTGGGTTCAAACGCAGTTCAGCTTAGTTTCCAAAGTCATGTTTGTTTGTTTCCTTTTCCTTTTTTTTTAAAAATTAAACTGCTATGGGTCGACAAAAAAGAAAGAATGTTAGGACACATGGAGGAGAGAGATGGGAAAGGAGGGGAAAAAAGAGAGGGGGAAAAATAAAAGGAAAAGAGTGAAGCGGGGAGCTAAGTGATCAAGGTCTTGAGGCCTTGCTTCCAGGCCTCTGGCTCTATTTTGCTGGGGGAGGGGAGTGTAGTGGGGGAAACATGGGATAAATGTGATACTACAACAACAACAATAATACAATTAACTTAAATTTAAAAAAGGTCTTACGGCTACTAAGTGTGGATCTTTAGCTCCTCAATGAAGCTAATTTAACACACATTAGACACAGTGAATTATGAACACCTTACCATATAGTGAAATATAATTTATATTCAGTAGTAATTCTCAAAGTGCCAACAGACCACTGAGAATCCCTGAGACACTTTCAGGAAGCCCAAGAGAGCAAAACTGGAATTGTAATATTAATACATTAAGACTTAACTCACCCCTTTGCCTTGACATTTGGATGGATGATACAAAAGCAACAGAAGGTAAAAGGAATTAGCCCCCCTTGAAGAAGTAGCTGAGTCAGGGACTGGGATAGAATAGGGACAAGGTGCGCTGGGAGAAACTTATGACAGAAAGTAAGGAAGTGCTCAGGAAAGAAAACGTGACCAGAACATGTCACAGTGACACAGCAGGCAGCTTAGAGGGCTCACACTAGCCAGATTTGGGATGTAGTATAGACAACTGGAAAAAAATAAGGATTCATGAGTTTATATCAGTAAAAGGTAGGTAGATGCATAGGCAGAGATAGATGATCAGATAGATGCACAATCTGGATCTAATCACAATGAAACATTAGACTAACTCAAAATGAAGAATGTTCTTTTCTTCTTTACCCCCCAATGGAGGCATAAACGAGTCTTTAGGGTTCCTGGACCCAATTCTAACATGGGGGGAGGGTTTCTCCCCAACACCAACAAATGATTCTCAGACACAAGCTGGATGTAGCCCTATAAGACTGCCCCCATCCCCAAACACTTCGGACGGCAGGTGTAAGCCCAGGCTCTTACCTGTGCTCCTGGTGAACCAGCCACAGACTGAAGGTTCCAGGGACATCCCCAGCTCAGGTTGCCCACTGCAAGTCCGGTTGTTATTATCTGACTGACTGCCTACAAACCAGCTTCCCCAACCTCCTCTTTGGGCTCAATTAATTGGCTGGAATAGCTTCCAGAACTCAGAGAAACAAGTAACTTACTAGATCACTTTTTTGTTTGTTTTTTAATAAAACGATACAATTCAAGAACAGCCAGATGGAAGTGATTCATGGGGCGAGGCACGAGGGAAGGGCCAGTGAGCATCAATGTCCTCTGCAGGTGAGCACTTGTCCCTTATCTCCACTAACTCACCATCCCGAAAGCCCACCAGGACCCACACACGTAGATTTTTATGAAGATTTTATTTTGGAGGCAGGACTGGTTAAATCACAGGCCACTAGAGACTAGTTTGCTCTCCAGCCCCTCTCTCCTCTTTGGAGGCAAGGGGTGGAGCTGGAGTGTCAACCCTAGAATCACCTGGTTGGTTTTCCTGACAACAAACACCCCATTCGTAGATGCTTCCAAAAGTTGTCTCACCATCATAACAAAAGTTGCCTTTATCACTTGCAACGCTTGGAAAGTTCCCTGGGTTTCAGGAGCTGTAAGCCAGCAATTGTAAATATATTTTGGTTATTCGAAAAACCAAATATTTTTTCTTATTAATCACAATATTGCAAAGAGTATAGCCTGTATTCTAAAAAAATGTCATTGTCTTAAAAGAACAACAAAAAAGGTTGTGGAACTACATTTCCAATTAAGGAGGCTAGAGACGAGAAATGAATGTAATACATGACCTCACACTGGACCTTGTACATATAAATGATCTCATTAGGTCAACTGCCAAAACTGGAATCTGGGCAATAGAAATGTTGTCTCAATGTTATAAAGCTGATGGCTATACTGTGGCTATTACAGCAAAACATCCTTCTTAGGAACCACACATTGGAATACTGAGAGCTAAATGGTGATGAACTTACCCTCAAAGAATTCAACAAACAAAAATGAGAAGGAAAGAGGGCAAATGATAAAGCAAATGGCGTACAATGTTCAAAAATGGTGAATCAAAATTAAGGGTATATGTGTGTTACCTGTATTATTATTATTTTAATTTTTTTCAAAAAAAAAAAAAAAAAGCCAAGATAAAAGAAAACCTTCCAAAACAAAAAAATCCCCAAACCCAACAGTGAGTCAAATCACTGGCACTTTTACACAAACTCAGATGCAGCCACCAAATGGTACTAGTAGCCATTGCATTACATTCCTTACCACCACATAAAAGGTTTTTTAATTTAAGATTTTTATTTACTGATTTTTAGAGAGGAGGGAAGGGAGGGAGAAAGAAAGAGAGAGAAATATCAATGTGCAAGAGAAACATCAGTCAGTTGCCTCCCATCCAGGGACCTGGGACCATATTCACAACCTGGGCATGTACCCTGACTGGGAATTGAATCAGCGACCTTTCACCTTGAGGAATGACATCCAATCAACTGAGCCACCAGCCAGGGCTAAAACATTTTTTTAAAGCCAGTTTAGTTAAAAACCTCATTGGTGAAGCACCTAAAACATATATAATGTTATTTATCCATTTTACCTCAATAAAAAAGTGAATTATTAATTTATCAAGTCCTGCCCCCAGGTACATGTCATTTTAATATTTGTAATAAAATGGAAGGGACATGTAATGCTTCAGCTACATGCAGAAGTATGAGAGTTACCTTGAGGAAAAAACCCCTGTGTAATTGCTTGAATGTAGCTGGATATACTTTTATTTTTTTCAGAATTTTGTTTTGACTAGAGAGAATGGCTTACAGACAAACTGTGGTTATTCAGAGTATTAGGCAGAAATTGTCTCCATAAATGAATGAAATATGACTGTCACTTCAAGGAAAACCACTGAAGTTATTTTTCCTAATACATTTTTGCTACTAATGATATTTCATATGAAAGAAAATATGGACAACTAATATGAGCTTGATGGTGCCCCAACACTCAAGCATATTTTTGGTAGTGATATTGATCACTATGATTTTATATGCTGTAGACGAAGTGTGTGAACATTGGGAAGTTCTGCATAACTCAGTGAAGCAATATTTTCCAAGTGATCTATGTGTGATGGAATAAAGTCATGCATGGGTAAAGGAGATACGGATGGATTTTAAAGTATTTAAGCACAAAAACAGATTTTCAGAGTTTAGAAACTACTACGTGTTGAGTTTTGGTATAATATCAAAGAAGAATCTCCACAATTAACTGAAAGGTATTCAAACACTCTTTTCCTACTACACGTCTCCGTGAGGCCAGCTTTTCTTCATATACTTGAACCAAAGTAAAACAGCAGAACGAAGTGAATGCAAAAGCAGATATTAAAATCTAGCTGTCCTCTACTAAACAGGACATAAATAAATTTGTGAATGCATAAAACAACACCACTCTTCCCACTAATGTTTCTGGTTTTATGAAATATAGTTATTTTCATTTTAAAAATACACCATTGATGTTCAAATAAATTGGGAGTATCATTGCTATTTTAATTTTTTAATTATTATTTTAAAAAGATTTTATTTATTACTTTTAGAGAGAGGGGAAGAGAGAGAGGCAGAGAGGGAAAGGAACATCAATGTATGGTTGCCTTTCACCTGCCTCCAGACACAGATCTGGCTGGAGACCTGGCTTGCACCCTGGTATGTGCCCTGGCTGGGGAATCGAACCAGTAATCTTTGGGTTCACAGGCCTGCGCCTTATCCACTGAGCCACCAGCCAGGATGTTTGTTGATATTTTTAAATAAATTACTAAATAAATATTTAAAAATTGTGCTTTCGTTTCTAATATGTTATTTACATAAACCAAAGCTCTTTGAGATCCCCAATAATTTTAAAGGGTATAAAGGTATGGAGGAAGAAAGGAATTCTATGAAAAGTCAGCTCACAGGGAGATCTGTTCCTAAATTCCAACTGATAGTAGGTCATGGTGGGGAGTTATGCCCCAGGCATAGGACTTCTATAGTAAAACGTTTATCTGCCTTAAGGCAGCCCTGTTTATGGTTTCTATGCATCTAGATTAACACACCTTTGAAATAAACTCTAATCACCCTCAAGGAAGCATATAATCTTGTTTACAATCTTTTAATGCTGGAGTCTAGGCCTCTTAGGAACCAGGCAGCACAACTGGAGGTGAATGTAATGAGCTTGAATGATATGAAACCAGCCCCACACTACAGCCCTTGGACCCATCCATGGAAAAACTGTCTTCCATGCAACTGGGTGCCAAAATGTTGGGGACCACTGCTTTCATCCAATCCCCACCTTCTTTTCTTCCACTCTCATGTAATCTTCCTTACCGACCTGTCTTAATTTCAAGTGCATAAAAGAAGCTGCAAAATTGTTATTCTCAGGAGCATTTGAGATCTGCTCCCTGGCATATGTGGTCAGCGGCCCCAGTGAACTCTTATAAAAATTCTCTACAGTTTGACTGTTCTTCTCTTAACAAAGGGATCCTGAGATCATTTTGTGCTCTTGAGGGAAGAGTGGTAAAACCAGGCACCCGCTCTCCTATGACAGCTGCAGCTGTCCTTGGAGGCTACCTAAACAGGAACTTTTATTTCATTTTTTATGCATTTTAAATTAAATTTATTGGGATGACATTGGTTAATAAAGTTATATCAGTTTCAGGGGTACAAGTACTTTTATTAACCACAGCATTCAGTCAAGGACAGGCACAAAAACCTAAGCTTCTCCAATTGGACTTTCTCTTCTGGGATTTTAATTCTTGAATGAAATAAAACTATGGCTGAACATAAGGGTCATGCTCATTCATTCCAATTTGTAAGACAATCTGGAGTTGTCTGCTTCCTCTCTAAGTCTGCTTTCTAGCCTTGCCTTCCAGCTCTAGAAGTACCAATAGAAAAATGTTTTTCCTTTGATTTCTCTCTATTCAGCCAGCATAGGATTTGGTGGCTCACTACCAAGAAATCTTACTGAGAGATTGATTTCTGGCTTTCCCATGCAATCACTTCTCTTTGATTCTCCTCCTCCTGTGTGTCCTAATTCTGAAAACACTGTTCTCTGCCTCAAGGTGGTGACCAGGAGAGTTAAGGGTCTGTCTGCTCCTTCTAGTCAATCTTAGCAACTGGGATCCAGGCTGAAAACAACACACAATGGTGAGAAATATGGCTACTAAGATGTTTCCTATTCATCATGGTTCAATTCCCCTTTGCCTGAAAGAGCTCGGGATACTTCCTGTTTAGTCCATTAAAGCCTATTGTTTTGCTTCCAATTTAAGAAGATGAAAATGGTTTGAGAACTAAAAGGCCTTCTAAAAATAACATTTGCTTTTGTTATCATAATAATTCTTATAGAGTAAATGAAGAGTCAAAAGGACCTCATGGGATCAATTAAAGAAGGACCAATTCAGAATCAGAAAACCTGAATTCGAATTCTATTTTTTTAACTCACCAGGTATGTCCTTGAGCAAAAACACAATCTCATCAGTCCTAGCTTTAGAGTTACAGAATATAAAGTTCAGCAAAGCTGTACCGCTTCTGACTCCAGGCCTCCCTAAGCAGAAATCAATGCCTTTTCCTAGCAGTGCTGCAGGGTAGGTAATGGCACAGGCTCCAGGGCCAGGCAGATGACCCCCACCCTAGCAAGTGGACCTCACTTCTTTGAGTGTCAATTTTCTGATCTAAAAAAAAAAAGAGAATTATGATACTAAGGCATTGTTCTGTGTACTAATGAGGTACATAACACATTTAACACAAAGCCTACAACAGAAAATAATGCTTAATGAAGGGGATCCATGTCATATTATAACTGTATCTAAACATAATCTCCATGGATGATAGCCATCCTGCAACTGAATACATTTCTTCAGATAGCTTGCTATTTCTTCTTCTGTAATTCCAAATGCATGTTACCTACATCTCAAAAAGAGTTAAGCTAAATTTATCACTTTGCATAGAGTCAGCAAAAACAGTAATAGGATGCACTGTTTTAGGAATGGATCAGTTTTTTTGCAAAGAAGAGGAAAGATTCCGCGACCCACCTAGAAGAGCTCCTTTACTGCTGAAAACCCTTTGCTACTCTTCAGTCCCTCATTTCACCAGGGGATAAAACAAGAGAGCAGCATGGGCAAAGAGCTCACATTCAAATCCCAGGATTTGTCTTTCTGTGCCTGGCTGTAGCCCTGTAACAGATGCAACTGCCTCATTCCCCACCCACCCAATTCCAATGTTGAAGCCCAAACTCCAGTATAATGTAAACATACCTGGAGACACAGTCTTTGAGATGTAATGAAATTAAAATTAGGTCTTTAGTGTAGGCCCTAATCTAATACAATTGGTTTCCTTCTAAGAAGAGGAAATTGGGACAAGACACACATACAGAGGAAAGGCCTTGCAAAGCCAAAAGGTGATCATCTACAAGTCCAGGAGAGGCCTCAGAAGAAATCAACCCTGCCAACCTACCTCTTGATCTTAGAGTACTGTTTAAGAAGCCACTCAGTCTGTGGGATTTTTTTAATGGCAGCCCTAACAAACTATCATAATCCCTAAGGCTTAGAAAAGTTTCTGGCACACAGTAGGTGTTCAGTAATTACTTGTTGAATAAAGATAAGAATAAGTGGAACAAGTGGTAGCTGATACCACTTGGTTTTGATGACACTCCATCTCAGACCGCATCCATCCATACAACTAGACATTTATTTGACAGCCAGCAGAAAACAGTCACATGAGCAAGTCTCAAACCTCAATGAACTCTTAGACCTTTGTCCTTTAGGGGGCTCAGTGCACGATTTGCACAAAAGGTCACTGGGGCAAAGGCAACAACACTCCAGCGGCAGAATTGGTCTAGCATCCATCAGAGTGAGGCGCAGAGCCATTTAGGAATCAAGAACATAAAAAGAAGCAGCTGCTTCTCATCTCTGTTGCAAAAGAGGCCAATTCAAAGTCATGTCCCTGGGTCTTGTCCAACTAGAAGCCTCCCAGCCTATTTGGAAAGATCAAGAATCCATGGCCATCCATCAACAAGCAACATAGGAAAGGTGACCTTTGATGACCCCACAGCTCAACTGGTAGGTTGCCATCTTTTCCAAAACTCTCCATTCCTTGTCTACATCTTTGCCTTTCATAGATATGGATACTGGGCTCAGTGGGGAAGCAATCTGGCAGGACCCTAAATCAGCGAGTGGCTATGTCACTTAATCTGCTTTCCAAGGCACATTTGATGGCTCACAGAAGGGCAAGTTGAGAAGTGACATCGACAATAATTTTGGGTTCCTCCATCTAGCATCCCCAAAGTGCACTCAAGGACTCAGATTCCTTCTGTCAGCCAGTCATGGTTTTAGTGTCACCCTAAAGACTGCTCGTTTCACAGTCATGGCTCCTTATTTCACACTGACTAATCAAAGAGAGTCACTTTAGGAAGGTGTCCCTGAAGGCTGAACAAGAACTTTGTGAACCTTCCTCGTCTCATTTGGGTTCACCAGCTCATTCATGAACCAATCTTGAGCCAAGGGGAAGGGGACTGTCTTCAGCCAACCAGGAATACTCCTGAGCCACAAAAATGCTGTCTCATCAGGAGAAAAGAAAAAGTACATGGGATAAACATTCAATAATATCCACTTCGGAGGCCCAACTGACCATGAGCCAGGTCTGTCTCATACCAGTGTCCATGGTCTTTCCTGTCTACTGTGCTATTTCCTATCTGAAGAAACTTTAAAACTTACCAGACGTGTAAAGGAGAAAATGGTTAGTCACATTGTTCAACAACTGTTCTTCTTGAACAAAGCAGCACGGTATCTTTAAATAGAGGTTCTCACCAGGCAAGAAAAGAGGTTACAACATAAATTTCCTAGAACTTTTAAGAATAAGTTACTCACATCAAGTGAGGTCTCTCTATATAGAAACCATCCACTCCCTTGTCCCACCTTTCTGTACATTAAGCGTAATTGGAGCTATTCCAGGAATGCCAGGAGCCACTAGGCTGTTACGAACAGTATTTTGCTCATTAAAGCAGATACATTAGCCTTCATGAAAGCTTAGGAAGTTATATTCGCAAGCATTCTCAAGAGGAAACGCAGATGATGGCCGGCCCCATGCTTTCAGCTGCAGGGCATCCTGGGGGAATGGTGGGGGCGTGCCAGGGAAGCTCAGCTCCTTCCCACAGATGCCTTGGCACCGCAGGCTGATTTCTTCCAGCCCAGCCTGCCAGGCAATTGCTGCTCATCTTTGGCTCAGGAGAGCAATTGAGCCAAATGAAGAAATGAGACCCATACTCAGGCTTCATTGAACCTTGCACCACAGCCCGAAAGGGCCCACTGAGAGAATTCCACGTACAACTCACAGCACTCGAGCACCAACGGTATCAGGTTAGACTTGCCGGTGTGGGTTTCCACGGGGCAGAGAAAGATGTCCAGAATGGAGAAGGATAAAGCCCTGGCCCCTGCCCCCTACCACCAAAAAAAGATAAGGGCGTCAGGAACAACCCCAAATTCAATCAGGAACCTGAATCCCCACTCAACCCTCAAAGCAGCTTCCCCCCTTCCAATCTTTTCTTCTGATAACACCTTCCCCTCTGTCAGTCACTGAAGCTTGAAACCTCGTAGTCAGGATGAGGGAGACCCCGCCCCCCACACCTAACCAGCTGTCAGGACCTGTCACTTCTCTCAACTCCTCTTCATTCTGTTTGCTGTCCTTCTAATTCAAGACCCTTATTAACTCTTATTTGGATTATTAAAATGGCCTTCTACCTGGCCTATCTGTCTCTGTCTGCTGTCCAAACCACTCTAGTAATTGCTGGGTTGATTTCCATAAGGCGCAGCCCCAATCTGTCATGTCCCTTCTTGAAATAATCAGTGAGTCTTTTCCTTCCAAAAATGAAACAAAAACACCCAATTCCCGTCCTAGCCTTCATTCATGTTTCTCAGGGTTCCCCAAACACAACTCACCTTTCTCTCTCTGGCTCCAACTCAAGAATCCACCTGGACCTGGAATTCCTCAAATGCCCACTGAAACATTGTGCTGTCACGGCAGGAGGACTGCTTCGTGGCAACTGGCTCCTCACGGAGTGGGCATGCCAACAGGCACAGGTGGAAGCCGCAACGCTGATTCCGTCTTGGACTCAGAAGTCCCAGAGGGTCACTGCAGGGCACACGCTTGATCGAGCAGATCAAGGGGAAGAGAATGGTGCAATTACTACAGTAGATGATCTCATTCCAGTTGACAGTCTCAAGGGTAGGTTTCGGACGTTGAAAGTTTTGTCTATTTCTGTCTGCCTCCAGTCCCAGATTCACTCCAGAGGTGCCAACTACAAGTCTCAGGAATTTAACAGAGGCCCTCACCCTCCATGGGCCCTGGATTATAATCAGTGTCCCCCAGTACTGGGAGGCTACCAAAACACCCTCTGTTTTTATCCTATGACTTTTACTTGATTCACTGACATTTTATTGTCCCCTTCTCTCTAAATTTTTGATGTCTCGAGTCACAGCTGCCTGCCTGGTCTTAAACCTAGTGTTTTTTCTCTTTAACATCATGAGATTTTCAAGAGCCCTGCTGGATCTCTGCCTCTCAGGGCTCTTCTCTGCCTGACTTCTCAACCCTTCACCTTGCAAAGCTTATGGACAAGCAAATGCTCCGCTGGGAAAGTGGGGAACTGAAGACTGTGGTTATACCACTAAGTCCCCCTTCCCGAACCTGAGCCCCTCAAACCCTGCCTGCCTTGAAAGTGTGCCCAGGTCTTTGGTGTTTGTGCTTTTCTAGTTGTTCCAGGTGGTGGGTCTGGCCCACGACCAGCTTCACCACCACAGAGAGAAACGGAAGTCCATAGCCTTTGATTTGAGTCGTGTGGCCTGGTTCGTCTCTCACACCACTGTACACTGTTTTCCTGATTATCCTATTCTCTTCCATGGGGGCATATTTTCATCATGAGGACCTTTTTGTCCTTTTACCCACCCTCTGGTTCTGATATGGACCATGATTCTCCTGGCCCATCAGAACCATAGTGACCTTTGTCTTTTTTTTTTTTGAAACTTTGTTTACTTTTTAGAGAGAGGGGAAGGGAAGGAAAAAGAGAGGGAGAAAAATATCAACGTGCAAGAGAAACATTGATTGGTTGCCTCTTGCTCGTCCCCAGCTGGGCACCTGGCCCACAACCCAGGCATGTACTCTGACTGGGAATCGAACTGGTGACCTTTCAGTTTGCAGGCAGGCACTCAATCCACCGAGTCATAACGGCCAGGGCACTCCTTTGCCTTGCTGTAGACACTGTCTGTGCTTCTTCTGACCTCCCCAGACAAATAGCCTGCCAGAAAACAGCTAGTTCCAAGCCTTAAGTTTAAGTTAGAGCACCTCTGTGGAGCACGACCAGAGTATAAGCCACCTTCAATGTCCTTCACACCCTACCCATGGCAAGAGATCACAAGGGGGAAAACATGTCCCAGACCTGTCTATTCTGTGTCCTCACAGTCTGATTCATAATTCATTGCATAGTTTTAAGGTTGCTGCCTTGCATACCAACTACTAGAATAGAAAAAATATATAACCTCTTTAATAATAATAAATTTTTAAAAATACTATCATATTTTCCTTTTTCCAGATTACAGTAATTTTTGCTCTAGGTTGCTAATTCTATCAGCCAATAAACCGCTACCCATGTGATGGTAAGAAGAGGGAAGTGGATGTCAAAAACAAAAGAAGGGACAGGGCCTTCGCTTCCTCCTTCACCTGTTACGGCTCTTTCCTGAGAGCTGGCCTTGCCAAACTCGATGTTGGACACAGCCTCAGAGCTCTCGTGCATGAACAGACAGCATCAGGGCCTCCGATAAGGAAGTCTTTCCTTCAACTGGATCTCCTGCAGCCAGATCCAGTTAACAGGTGCGAGCTTGCGTGCATGCGTGTGTGATAGCAGTTTAGAGATGAGGACGAACCTTCTGATGACTTTTCATTAATTTTTGTAGCTTCAGGGCTTTTTCTGAAAAAGGATAAAACATGATAGTCAACAAATAGTTTTTGAAGGAATGAATGTGAATAACTGACTGACCAGGGGAGCCATATATCCCTGATTTAATGGAAACAAACAAAAACAAGACAAAAAGAGAAAAATCAGCTTTTTTAAGGCCATCTGGGGAAGGAGAGGCCCCAGGTAGGGAATGTGGGAGGGCAGAGAGTATCCTTTTGAACCTTCTGCCCTCATTACAGAGTCTGCCCTTGACTCCTCATAGCAGAGCAGAAACTAGGGGCAGTATATTTAAATATTGTTTCACTGAAGTTGGGGACAACAACAGAAAAATGGAAGAAGCATGAGATTAGATGTCCTGAGTGGCATGTCACAGTGTTATCTCGAGGCTCAGAGGTTCAGGTCTATAAACACATGGTGCTGAGGACGAAGTGCTTCCAACTACCTACTCTCTGTCCATGTGGTGGAGGTGGACGTGACGTCGCTGTTCCTACCTAAATGAGTCTTTCTAAGCCTTCTAAGTTCTTCCAAGTTCTTCATCAACCAACATTCGTTGAGTGCTAACTCTGGGTCAGCACGATCTGATTACTGGCACCCAAAGTGGCTGAGATACTCTGCTTGCCCTCACTTGTGTCCCTATCTTGTGCCAGACCGGCATCTGAACAGGAAACTCCACTATAGTGTGGGATGTACTGTGACAGAAGTATGCACAGAACTATGATACAACAGGTAAAGGGGACCTATGACCTGTTGGGTGTGGGAAATACAGAAGCAAGGGACTGGAAAGAATGGATCAGAATTCTGGAGAAGTTCAGTTTTGAAGAACCAGTGAAAAATTACTTGGTGTAGGTTTAGGGAGGAAAGAAAATAGGATACAGGCAGTACAAATAGTATGAGTAAAGGTGAGGCTAAAAACAGCAAAATATGTGCAGGTCAATAAAAAACAGGTTAAATTTACTGAAAGAATAATAATTATTTTTAAAAAGAAGAAACTTGAAACGGGCACATGAGACTTCAGAGCTGAGATCATGCAAGACTTAGCAAACCACATGAAAGAACTTGAACTCAACCATCTAGGCAATTGGAGAATTATTGAGCCCTTATAAGAAGCAGACTATGTATCAAAAATGCCTTGCCATCTTTTAAAATATTTATTTACATCGACTCAAACTGAATGTAGATTTAAAAATCTATATAATTTTTAAAGTTCCTTCAGTGATGCTGATAGGAAATTCATTGGTTGGGACCCTCTCTCTTGCCTACCCAGGACTTAACTACATAGCTTTTGTTGTCTATGGACATTAGAAATGAAATCCCTGGCTGGTGGCACAGTGGATAAGGCACCGGCCTATGAACCCAAAGGTTGCTGGTTTGATTCCCAGCCATGGCACATAACCAGGTTGCAAACCAGGTCTCCAGCCAGGTCCATGGCTGGAGGCAGGTGAAAAGCAACCATACATTGATATTTCTCTCCCTCCCTGCCTCTTTCTCTGGAAATAATAATAAATAAAATCTTTAAAAAAGAAAAAGAAATGACCTCATTATTCTGTGAGGTCTTAACTTTATATTGTCATGGGAACACTGAGGTGAGTGAAAAAGTAGGCACTTTATTACACACGCGGACCCAGAGGAGTCAGCCTCCAAATTCTGGGCACCGAGCATGGGTCTCCTCTTCCTTATATACTTTTGGGGAGTGGGCAGAGGCAGGGACAAACAGGGAGTAAAGAAAAGGGAGCAGGTGTGGGAAATACAGAAGCAAGGGGGACAGGGCAGCACAAATGGGGAACAAAGAAGAGGGACCTGGCATGGAAAAACAGAGCCTGCTCCAAGTTAACTCCCGTATCTATGGCTAACCTCCTACACCCTGCTGAATTTTCTGTTACAATATAAGAGTGGAAAGTGCAAGAGCCATGATCGACCTTGAGTGATGTAGTGGGGTGACTCCCCTAGATGACCTGTGGGCCATGCTAACCACCAAGGGACACTTAAATTGTATATGGCCATCTTGGGAGTAGACTTGAGCACCCATGAAAATGCCTACAGTATTCACCTACATAACACGAGAACAGTAGTTTTTGCAATACTACTGATATTACTCCGTTGACTTTAAGCAACTTGAGATTTATTTTTATAGGCACTACATGTTGGTGGGTGAAAAGAACAGGGGCTCAAAATAAAGTATTTAGATAATGTTATGCAAAAAAAATAGCTGAAAGAGTTCGTTTCTGCCAGTATCTAGAAGCTATAAATAAGGAGTTAGGGAGGGAAAGGAAGACATGAGCACGTAATACTTCTGAGATATGTATGGCTGAAGAGGTTTCTTTCTTCAAATAAATTGGAAACAGAGATATGATATTCAGTGGAAAACATGCATGTTCTCTTCTTTACCCAAGGAAGTAGGTGAAATGCCATACCCATTTCTTGGGAAAACTCAGTTACAGTGCATCCATTCATAGATAGTCTAAACCAGAGCCACGCCATGGGTTTGGGATTCTGAAGAAAAACAAAATAATTAGTCACAGAGAATTCTCCGCATCTGTCAAACATACAAAATATCGAGGAGTATGGCCTCTCCCACCCGCAGGAGAAGTGTTACATTCTCACAGCCCTCGGGCAGTTGGTTCTACTGAGTAGTTATGCAGCATAATTGATATTTTTGGTAATATCTACACATGGTTAGACCCTTTGACTCAGAGTGGCCCACCAACATTTTAGGGGAAGGTGGGAACACTGACGGTCCCTTCTATCCTGACTCAGAGGGACTTGGATTTAGAGGTAGGTTCCATTTTCCTAGCCAGAATCCTCAAGCCAATTGAATTGAATCTTGTTTTAAGACCACAAATAATTAATCATTTTTCATTAACCTGGGGCACTTCCACCAGTAATAGGTAGTTCAGTGGGATTCAATGGGCTGCGTTTAGTGGAAATGCTCTATAAATATTCTTACAAAATTAAAACCCAAGATTTGGAAAGACCAGTTTAGACACGTACGTGACTGTCTTATTTAGCAAATGGCAGGTTCCTTGCATTGTTCCCTTTTATGGCTTTGCGGCTGTGAAAAAGCAATTTCCATCCTAATATCACTGGCCACTTTGGAGTTCAGGGTCAGCCTTCAGGGACTCCTCAAAGCCTTTGCTGGCATGGCAAATGCTGTGTGCATGCAGCTTATGTAGACCTTGGGCCAGAGATCACAGCTTTGAATCTCAAAGGAGTCGGATGCTCCTAGAGGACAAAACTGCTTTAGTGTCCCATAGGAGCATGAAACCTACATTGCTGAGTTCCCAATCTGTCATAGGGTGCACCCACTCCACTGTTAGGAAAGGCCTGCGTTCTTCTCTACAGCGAAGATCCAGTGTGTGGGCCTTCTGTCCTGCACCTAGCATTCTTTACCCTGTCCTAGGCCTTTGGGGAAGGTTGCATGGAAAATAATTGGCAGCTGGGTGCAGATCAATATGTGTTTAGGTCACCTAGGTGTTTGAGTCCCGCAGGCCAGCCCGTAGGACGCAGCTGATGTGTTTTAGTTCACCAGGTTTCTCCTTGGCCCACTCTCAGATGGAGCAACATTCTGGGCTGGCTACGATAAAAGTACCCAAGGGATCCTCTTCTCCTGGGAATGAGTTGTATCTTCCTAAGATTTGGTTCATGTAAGTACTTTTCTTTTTTTACATTTTCAGTTCTCTGCCAGGCTTTAAATGACCATGCTATTGTAGTTTCTTGGACTTGTACTCATTGTAAGAATGAGAGGGAAGATCTTGTGCAACTTCCTACACCCTAGCCAGAAATAGAAGCCCAGTTTTTTCCATTTTAAGTCTTCAGAGCCATAGCTTCCTTAAGGACTTTGGAAAGAACATGCTTTCTGCTACCTTTTGCATACTTTCTCCGACAAGTACAGTAGAATTAGGTGTGACCCACAATTCCAGTGTTTTGCACTGAAACTTTTGTAGTAGAAGGAAAGAAAATGGGAATCAATGTGACGATTACTATTATTATCATTATTACTACATTACCGTTTGCTGGGAGTACCTGCCTTTTGTGAACTAAACCAGTCAAATCTTTGCATTATGATGATATCTTTCATACAGATCTAAGCTCTCACATTTCCCTCTCCTACATAGTTCTCACAAAGGGTGCTGAGTTCATGTCCCTTCATAAGTAATGCCCTTTCCACTTTTTTCTTTCAGTTAACTTCCTATTTATTTTTAAAGATGCCACTTAAATGCACATCTTCAATGAAGTCTCCCCCAAGACATGCTAAATGCCTAATCACTAACACTCTTGGCCTTGCTATATTGTTAGTATAATCCTGACTGCACTGTATTATGCACACAACATTAGAGGAGAGATGGTGTGCCCTTCTTAATAATGTCACCAGACAATAGGGTCTCAATGACTTGGCAGGCCACATAATTCCCTTGGTGTCCGGATGAGGGTGGGGTCAGCATCATACAAGTGTAGGAAAGAGGGAGAGAGAGGTGGGTTCCCCTAAGGAAAAAACAGGCTGCTATTGGTACAGAAGATGTGCTGGCTGCCAGGGACAATGATATTTAAAACGTTTTTTATTAAAACTTACCTGATATGGATATTTCCAGAAGGAAGAAGAAAACATCTGAGAGGGAAGCTTTATGGTCACTCGGTACTTCAACCTAAAGACAAGATAAAAGGGATATGTTACCTAGAAAAAAATGTTACTATCCAAGAAGAGGGTGAACATAGTAAATTAATCCCCCCAGAAGAAAGGTCAGCATTGTTTTACCACTAAAAATGATGTTTTGTTCATTTTTTCTCCTTGGACTCCAGTTTTTAACACATTTTGGCCAACAAACTGCAATTATTATACTTTCTAGATAGCTTTTTATTGGGTAAACTTAAAATTCCCTTCAGTAGATCTAATATACTGAAGTTTCTTGTGAATATGCAGCAAAAGCTTTGAAAAA
The DNA here is from genome assembly GCA_004026585.1 of Noctilio leporinus. NCBI lineage: Eukaryota > Metazoa > Chordata > Mammalia > Chiroptera > Noctilionidae > Noctilio > Noctilio leporinus. The sequence goes on from PVIW01001524.1 coordinate 181,253, forward strand.
GTTTATAGCATTTGACATGTCTTTGATGTATCCTAAGATAATGGTGAAGGATGTAAACAAAGATTATCTTTAGGACTGTTTACCACAGCACAGATACCATTAATTAAACATTGATTACAATATTTACCACATAATTGTAAGATTTAAAATACCTAAATATCCAACAGTTAGGAATTGGGTAAAGAGAATATGGAACAGCCATACAATGGAGTATTATGCATTGACAACTTGATTGTTCCAAAAGATTTAATGACTTGGAAATATATTGATTACATGTTAAGTTTTTAAGCAGTAAGTTATAAAATAACATGTATATGTGCACCTTTGAGGAGCAGTTAAAATAACCTTCAAGTCTCTGTTTTCAGAGCTCAACCTTTTTTTTTTTTTTTTCCTCTAGGATGGGATGATCTGATCCTTTCTGATTAAAGACACATTTTAGGTTTGTTTTACAAGTAGATTTAGCCAAGGAAACTAGGTTATTTGCAGTTCAGTTTGGAACAGAAATTGAAACTCGGCAAATAACTTATAGATTGGCAAGGACATGTTTTCTCCTTAAAGTAATTGAAGCCACCAGCAAAGAAACAATAATTGGCCCCCAAACTTCAGTTTAGTCCCGAATTACCTCAACTCCATTCCATTAAAAGAGAATGAAAAACAGACCATTCCTCAGAAAAAATCCAGCCAGCAAATAAAAACTCGACTTTGCAAAATTTCTGCTGATGAATTGCCCCTGGCAGAATGTGAGGATGACTTCATGTTGATAGGCATGAAAGCATGACCATAATGGAAACCAAGAGTTGCCAGAGACACTAGAAAGACCACATTTAACTTGGGTCAGCATTATAGTGTCCTAACGGCTAAACTGGGCACGTTTCCTCTTTAACAGATTACGGGAAAGATTCTTAAAATAAACCATTTGGGCAAAAATAAACTACAAATATGGGGTGTCACACACTTCTTATGACATACCAGGTGCTATTTTAAGAACTTACTATTTGTTGACTCATTTCATCCTCATGAGACCCCTATCAGCTATAGACTGGTTCTCTCTTGAGGAAACAGAGGCACAGAGAGGGTAGGTAACATCTATAAGGGCCACAGAAGTACCAAGATGTAGAAGCAGGATTCCAACCCAGGTGGTTTTGTCCCAAAGACTGACTTGAACCAGTGCTCTTGGATAGCTCATCCAAGTGAGGTTTGTTTCAAACGAAACAAAAAACTCTTGAATTCACTGCAGCCCATGACTTTTCCCATGGTATTATCCAGAGCATGAGCCTCTACAGTAGGCAACACAGTCTAATATCAAAACCCCTATACTTTGAATTCCTGAGAATCAGAGAGACTGTGCAACATTAACGAAGACCACTGTCGAATGACTCAGGGGTCCACAAATAACTTGTAGTCTCTCTCGTCTGGCCATGACTAGACAAGATGGGAATGCTCAGACTATCAAGCAACATCATCTTTTATTTATAAAATAAGATTTCTCATGGTATTTTTGCAGGCTATCACATTCACTGAAAACGACCATGAGGTAGGGTTGGACCGAATTTAAAAGCTGCTTCTCCAAGGACACTTGTCATTTGTCCTCACTCTGGGGAATGATTCTATCATGAGGCACACTGTACAGATTTCATAAGCAACAGTATCACAGTAGGTTCCAGTTTGCGACCTGGGACTTGGAAAGTTCCTTCGGAGCCTCCTCTGATCACTTACCAAACTCACCTTGTCCAAACTGTCCTGGTCTTCTCTCTCTCTCTTGCTTGAGAAGAGGAAGAAGCCCCCATCTGTAGTCCCTCAGAGGCACCGAGCATGGTGCTGTTTGTGGTAGTTGCTCAGAAACTCTTTGTCAATAAATATTTTTCAGTCACCATTTTACAGATGGACAAACTGAAATACAGGACATAAAAGTTGAATAGAACAAATCCATACCCCAAATGCAATTTGGCATTTGCTCCCCTGAAAATATGTGACATTAGCGCATGAATGTCCTTTCTCTAAAAAAGGTAGGAGGGCAACAAAGAGGAGATGCCACAGGTAAGGAAGATGGGAAGAGGAGAACGAGGGGGTTCAGTGCTGTGATGGCACTGTGGTGGCACAGTGGTGCTGCCGTGGTCCTGAGCCATGGCACAGCATTCACACCTGGAACCATTCTTACATTCTTTTTGAGAAAAGCCAGCATAATAAATGCACCACCAGACAGTAATCTATGAGCTCTACACAGCAGTTGAAACCAAAGGGGATAATGGCCACAGCTGTCAGGCTCCAGATGCTCTGGGGCCCAGCCTGCCATGTTGTCCCTGTGTCCCAGCGGAGGAACGCTGTGAACTGGGCACATCACCACCGCTCCCCCTGGCCTGCTTCCAAGGGCACCAGCTGCATCTGGCCTGAAAGATGGCAGCTGCTGGCGGCCCCATGTCCCCAGGAGGCTGCGTGGTGGCAGGGGCTGGCGTTCCAGCCAGCACACAGCGTCCAACCTCAACTGCTTCTCTCCCCTCACGCCTCCACTGGAGCTTCACGTCCCCCCGTGCGCTGAATCCTCCTGAAAACAGGCATCTTTCTGTGAGCAACCATAGCAACGGAATGAAAACCACGCAGATGAAAAGTCACGTCATTTTATGAATAGTTTCTTTTTGCTTCTTCTATAAATTGGGAGGAAAACGTCGTTGGTGACACCCTCTAGGAAACAATCTATCTTGGATGGCAAAACCCAGACATGCGGTTCCACAGGTCGGTGAAATGAAATCAAGATCTATGACTTTGTATTTGCTCACACTTCAGGGATTAATTGGACCAAGTCATCGCAGGCTTTAACGGATGGAGAAAACACTTCAGAAAAGACTTGCGGTGACTCTACAAAAATGTTGGCAACGTATTGCACTATGTCCTGAATGTATATAGTACACAAAACATACTTATTTACTTATCTTTGCTCTACAATTTACCACGTAGTTTTCATCTTCCATGGTTTTCTTCTACCTCTCAACATATCATGTACCTATTTTTTTCTCCAAAGAAATAGATAAAGCTCCTTACACAGTAGCCAGGCCATTTGCATGGCCCTGGTTGTATTAATAATTACAACCCAGGGTAAGGACTGTGTTCCTGAAGAAGAACAAAGGACTATTGCAGAAATCAATTACAAAAATCGAGGGACTGAAAAGCTGGCTTACCTTGCTTTTAACACATTGTTGGCCGGCAATTTTATAGCAAAAGCTCATGCAAGTGCCTGGTCAACAATGTGTTTAAACAAGGGTGAGACCATGCTCACGGGAGGGGACAGCTAGCTCAGTGGTTGCCACCTTTCTTGTTCCAGAGGATAAAACCACAGCTATCCTTACCTATTAATTGGGCAGCGGCACTCCCAAATCTGGGTGACTCCTCCAGGCCCCCTCATGTAGAACATGCTAAACTGCAGATCAGTGACAGCTACAGACAATCCCTGCTGAGTAGAAACCCTGGCAATAAAAGTCTTTGAATTCTGGAAAAGACAAAGAGGGTGCTGGTTTCCAGGAGCCATTATTAAGTTGATGTTGTAAACAGGAGCTTTCGTATCCAGAGCTTCTGCATGGTGTTACGGAATTAACGGGAGGGACTATGTTCTTAGGACTCTTGATCCCATTTTTTTGAGGTAGACATTTTTTTAAGGAGTCAAGGAATAGCCTAACCTTGCCCCTGTTGAAGCTCTGTGACCAAGGGAGACCGGTCTAGCACAGCAAGCTATTAATACTCACTCACTGAGAACTCACATTGGAACGTCTCTGTCTCCATCAAGTATGCCTGTGGATAGGAGGCCAGCGGTGAAAAGGATGTTCTTGGTTAAATTTGGCCAAGAATGACAATACCATCTGCAAGGTCCTTGCCCACAGATGCTGCAGAGGAAAGCTAGGTAAATGAATTCAGTAAGACAGGTCCTGAGGCGTGGCGGCTGCTACAGAACGAAGGTGTTAACTATGAGAAGGCAGAGTTTTTAGCAACAACTCGTACTTTTTAAGAGACCTGAGGGAATATAAGAGACTTCCTGGTCTGAGAAGCTTGCCTTAGCTTTTGAATCTTATTCAGATTCTCACCTGGCCAACCTCGCTGCCTTCTTCCCACACCTGCCCTTTAGCCAGGTTTGATGAAAATTTCATTAGTTCTTAAATTAAGAGCTGCTTAAAATAAAACACACACACACAGTATATGGGTCTATCCACATTCATTCCCCTCACCCCTGAATTTTAGTTCAGTAACCTTTATGAAAGGCCACCGCAAAATATTTCTTCAAGCGACCAGGTATTCCAAAACCTACCGTAAATGAAAAAGAATCACTCTGAATGGAAAATTGAAGGAAGCAACCGAGATTGATCCTTCTTTGAGCACCATTTGTAACAAGAAAAAACTAAGTGTAATGCACATAAGATTCCAGGTGCTACGGCTTTCAATTTCTTCGGAGGCATCCTAGTGGAAGGTGTGCTGATATGTCCAGAAAGACCCACCTAATGATTAGTTCATGAATTTTTCTGCACCAGTCTCAATGTTGGGTCATTTTTTTGTTTTCAACAAAAGCGATATATTTAAAGTAAATGAGACATCACGTAAGTTTGACTTGATATTTATAAGGCTTTTCATATATGTAAATAAATACATCAGCTGAAAAATGATTTTTTTTAAAAGATTTTATTTCATTATTTTTAGAAAGAGGGGAAGGGAGAGAGGCAGAGAGGGAGAGAGACATCAATGTATGGTTGCCTTTCACCTGCCTCCAGCCACAGACCTGACTGGAGACCTTGTTTGCAACCTGGTTATGTGCCCTGGCTGGGGAATCGAACCTACGACCTTTGGATTCGCAGGCTGGCGCCTTAACCACTGTGCTACCAGCCAGGGCTGAAAAATGATTTTTAAGATCATGCGTCCGATATGGAACTGGAAAGAGATGTTGTGTGGAAATCGTAAGCGGCCCAGGCCTCTGGAGTTGCTGCATGCAACTCATTACATGGTTGGCACTGTACTCCCTGGCTTACCAGTTCGTGTTGGCTCACTTACCGACCTCTGGTTATCATCCAAGTTGGCTGAGAGATAACTCCTGACATCCTACAGAGATGGCCATGACTTGTCAACTTGCTGCAGTGATATATAGCTCTTTCTTTAGCGAATTAAAATGACATCTTCCTGTTGGGTCTCACTGACTGGCGAGGCATTGTTCAATTCCCAGGTGCATGTTCCAAGTAGGAAAAGGACACACTAACTAGCATTCCAAAGAGATATTCTCAGAGAATGATATAATACCATGGAGATTTAAAGTGGGTGAAAAGTGTCAGATCCTGTTCTCACATATAATTACCATCGTTTTCCCCCCACACAATACACATTGTGTGTAGAGAATACACCCTGTGAGCTATGTGACAGGTAAAATCTGGCAAAGCAGTTTTCCGGATCTAGTCATGTGACAGACTGGTACAATTAAGGCACCGCTCTGCAAGTCGAGACACCAACCTGAGTCGTAAGGTGGCGTGGGGTCACTGAACAAGACGCTGCATTCATGTTTGCAAAGGAGAAAGATGCATGAATAATGTGGCAGTCCTGAAAAGTTAAATTAAATACCAAAGTGCAAAGGCCAGATGACTAAGGATTAACTGCTACCCCTTCTAGTCACTGACAGCTGCAGCCTGAATGGCATGAAAGCTATTAGACTGGGCACTTGATGGAAAGACACAAGGGCAAGGACCACGGACTTAAGAACTACGTTACAACAAATACATACAAGATCATCACAGCCACTTAGAAGAAAATGTCATGTGTTTGTGAGTGGGAGAAGGCTGGGTCAGACTGGTGAGAGTGATTTAGAGAGCTGTTCTGAGTCACGTGGCTGCTGAGGAAGCTCCTTGGGTGGGTATGGGCTTCACTCATCACTAGGCAGCCTGTTAAGTCACCTCTCTGGACTTCTGCAAACCCCTAGCTTCACTGGCTGACAGCACCTTCCCTCCCTGCACTCCCTCTGCAATGTCCTCTTCTGCAGATGCCTAAGAAGCAGGGATGAGTTATACTCTCCCAGATTGATGGTTCCTACTGACCTAAGCCAGGGACTTGGTTATTTGAACGTAATTCTGTGATAAAATGTTCTTCTACACAACACTGGAAATGAATTTATGAGATGTAGGGGAGTTTAGGGAGGAAAAACTAAAGTGCTTGTTTATTAGCATAAGTGACAGCAGAACCCAATAATATCTGTCTCTTCTCTATTCTCTCTTGCCTCTTCCAAGTAGAGGAAAGCATTCAGTATTAGAAGTTTCCTCTCCATCATTTGCAATGGAGTCAAGCAATCTACGTATTCATATGTACATTTATGCATTTTTTCCAGTTTATATTTGCAGTTTTACAATATTCAGAAGTTCAAAGCAGCATGTGCAGAGATAAAAATGTTCTTTTTAACAGAAGCAAAATGGAATGTCTTCAGGTTTAAAAATTAAAATGAAATAAAAGTGTTCGCATTTGGGTCTGTTTATTTTGTGTGACAGATTCTTGCTCAAAACATTTGACCAAAAATGGTATCAGGGTCCCAATGGTGAGGTTACTTCTGAGCTATCTTCATATTCAATGGTGAGAATTGATACCTTCTTACCTCCTTTTCAATGGAGAAGCTTCTGAAACTTCAGGTTTTCACCAGCATAAAAGAGACTATTTTGCAAATAATCTGTTCCTCACCAGACACTCATTCTCAATATACTTCCTTTGCCTTTAAACCAAAGCTTTCCCCAGTTCACAGCAACGTTATGTCCATGGTCGAATGCATAATCTAGCCCCCACCTTGGGGAAAAACTGGGTTATTGCTGTGGGTCAATATTTCCATCTCACAGGTGTGCTGGCTGGTGGATTGTTTGGATAGTTACCTGTGCCAACTGAATGCCTGTTAATTATACTAGTATTTTCTTCGTCCTACTTTCCTTCCACCCCCACCAATGAAAAAGATGATCATACTTACATATCTCAAAGTTTTCAGTGAGAACTGTCTACCTGGAAGTCATAATACTTTCTCTCATGCAGTGACATTCTAGAGATACAAGTTCAAGTTGATCTGCAAATTTAAAGTGGAAAATTTTTTGCACTGGCCATGTCGAACAGTGAACTGGTCTTAACTTACACTCAGTGATTGATTTCTTGACACTGGATAGAGTGACGTCCACTCTATCCACGATACAACACAATTTGTGACCAATGGCAATGATGTTTGGGGAAGAGGAACAGCAGCTTTGACATATTCACAACCAACACAATTTTGATTAAAGAAAGAACTCTGGTTTTTAATAGTTTTGATCATTAAAAAAGTTTAAACCTGCATAGCAATCATTTCAAAAATAATTATTTAATGTTCCATAATTAAACTGTACACAACCTAGTCTTGGGACGTAGAAGCCAGTGAGGTGAGTTTGGAGCAGTCCGGTGCAGTCCCAGGAGCCAGGAGTAGAGTTCTCATTGGCCTTTTCTTTTTCTTTGTGTTTTTGTTTTGTCATTCTGTTCATGGAAGTTTATTTGGATACTTGGCACAATCTGGCTCCGCGGCTGAGCGGATCTGCACTGAGAAGAGAGGGCAGCTTGCCCCGGGTCCCTTCTCGCGTCCCCTCCCCCACTTGGCTGGATTCCTCAAAGTCGCTCAATGTCTCGGTATTTCTTCCTCAGAATAGAGACCTGGTCTTTAAAGAGGACGGGGTCAAGCCTCATCTGAGAGTGGATCAGCGGCATGTAGCCAAACCAGCTGGCAAATGTATTCATGCAGCTCTGTCGCTGGGCAAAGTGGTCAGGGTCAGCCCAGCGGGAGGCCCGGGAAGTCTGGGGAAAGGAGAGAGAGAAAGGAGACCATGAGCCAAGTGCAAGGTGGGACAGAGACACCACAGAAAACCAAGTCAGACTCACAGGTGACTGGCAGATCTTGGGGTCTGGGCCCGACACCAAACCTCCCTATCCTTGTGCCTGGTGACAGGTCAAGCACTGACCCTAGTTTTCACAGGCCAGGCTACTGTCTTTGGTGTTATATACATACACAAACAACGATCCATATTGAATGACTAACCTCTGCTCAGTAAATGACTCACCAATTTTACCACAACTACTATGGTCACATAATATAAAACTTCTCTTTGCACATGGGGTCAAATATTATGACTAACACTGTGTTTGTGGTTTCAAAGACATTTTTCTAAAACTTTCCCGTTTACTTTGTTGATTCTGGGCACTCAGAAAGGATAGAGAGCATCTCTTTAGTTCTCCGTGTTGCCTCTAAGTTTGGTTAAATATTTTTAGACCATGAAAACGACTGACACTGATTGAAAAGAAAGACTTGAATGACTTGAGTGCTGACATTTAAATAGATGAGCTAAGCACAATATCTTTAAAACCATGTTTTTATGAAACAAGGAAAAGGGTTGCCCACTTACGGGAATGACACAAACTCATTTATATCATGATGCATTTAGTGATGTATACGTATGCATGTTCGTGGTCATTGCGTGCAAATCCGCCTGCACTGTGAGAAAACACTGCCATAGGAAGGCATATTTCACTGTGAAAATCACCCAGAGTCACTGGAAAACAAATGTCAACACGCTTGAAAGAAACCACGAAAGGTAAATACAAATACCAAGTATTGAGCAGCAGAAAAGCAAACAAAATGTGATTTGTAAAACGTGTTTTCATGATGCTCATTTGAGCGTCACAACAACCTGGTCAAGTTCTCTCCCTAGGTCATCGTACCCCGACTTGGCAGGGGATGTGGAAGGTAAGTTCAGGGAAGTTAAAATGATCTGTTCAAGGCTGGGACAGGACTCAGGGTCCATTCTTTATCATGTATACTAGAAGAACTCTGAAAATAAGTTGAGCACTGGAGTTCACACAAAGCAGACAGTTGTCACTTTATTCTGATGTTGCTATGAGTTTGCAGCCCCTTTCGGATTGGTCAACTCCTTCCCAAAGGGGAAGAAGCCCTACCTCCTGGCAGGTGCCCACATATGATAACGGGAATATTGTCAAATGCTAAAGCTCATTCTTATTATTTCCTAAAAACAAACAAACTAAATAGTCTGTTGAATTACTCAAGTATCTTTTTTTTGTCTCTAGATTTTATTTTGGGTCAACCAATGTAGGATTAGAGAAGGTATCTTTCTGGTATAAATAAAGTACAGTCTTCAAGCATGATATTCATTTACTTCGTCAGCCATACAACACTCAATAAACAAATGTGTTTGATGGGAAGAATGGGGCAGATACAGTATATATTTAACTAGATGCACCTACTTAGGCCTAAAGCTAAATTTGGATTTGCCCCCAAAAGATGTATAAAATTATTAGAAATATTGGTTTGGTAGAATCAGGCAAATCTATGAGAAGGGCATAAAACCAAGCCCTAAGAAATCAGGTATCATTAGAGTTCCACCGCTAATCAGCAGATAACCTAAAGAAGTTCACAGACTCCTCTGAGCAAATAAAATAAAGGAATGTTTAAATGTCCTTAAATGAGATAATATATTTGAAATACCTGGGCATGCATTAGATACTCAATATATCTTGCTTGAGTTTGAATATCCTTTCAGCCTTAATGGTTAAAAATGCTTGCAAATCTTCTTGCCCATTCTTTTAGTAGTTAGAGGGAAGCAGAATTTTCTACTAGGCTCTTTGCTCACTAAGGACAACAGTTGTGTCATAAACAGTACCTGGAACAGTGCCTAGTAGAACCTGTAAATGTTCAGTAATTATTCAATGACTAAATTTTATAAACTGAAAAATCCTGTAAATGTGTTGCTTTTACTAAACTTGGTGAATGGAAAAACCATCAAAACTAGGGAGGCATGGCTAAGCTTTCCTTTGAAAAAGCTGATTTGTACATGATTTCCAGTATTTGATAGAACAAGGTAAATGGAAAACCCTAAACTGAATTGATAAAAACCATGTTAAAATATGTCCTTTATGGCTGACTCAAATCCTGTTGGATGATACTCTATCATTTAACCTGGGTATACTCTATCATTTAACCTGGGTATATCTAAATGGCCTTCATTAAGATGTCTGAGTTCTTACTTATAGTACTGGGCTCTGCCTAGGGGAAGAAGGGTAGATGAGTTTCAGCATATGCAGATCATTCTGACACTGAACCCTGGGATGTGGAAAAAGAGTGGAAAGAACAGAGCCTGGAATTCAACTTCCAGTTCTGCCTCTATTACTGGGCAACTTGTAGCAACAGGCTTACTCCTCTGGACCCTAGTTTCCTTACTTGTAAAAAGAGAAGGTTGAATTGTACTTCCTTGCAAGTATCTTTAGTACTAAAGTCTTACGATTCAACACAATGTTTTATTTTTATAAAATTTTTCATGTTGCCTCACCCTCTGAGGTAGATTTCCCCATTTCCATTTCAAAGATGAGCCAACTGAGTTTTGGAAGGCAAGTGACTGGCCTACAGTTTCTCAATGCTGGTTCTAGAACTGGAAAATCAGTCCTGACACCTCATCGGCCACCATGAAGCTCGTCTGACCCAAGAGCAACCACCAGCAGGCTGCGTTGAGAGCAGTACTGGCCATTCATTAAATAAAGCACCGATGGTCCCCTTACGTACATTTTTTAACTCTGGAGAAGGTACGTCTTTCTCATGCCACCTTGTGGGTCATATGAAAGCTTTTATATTCTTGACATAAAGATCTCCTTGACCTATGCCTTTCCAATTATCCATGTGCCAAATGCACACTCCCTTGGAGCCTTCAGATGTGTGTGCAGTTTTCAAAATACGTCTCCTCATTATGCTTCCTCGAGGCACAACGAGTCCTCATTACCTCCAGGAGAACCACCAACAAGCAAAACAAGGGAAAAGAGGTCTCTTACCTGCCCCATCATTGTCTCCTTATACTGCTTCTTCTGGGTCACTTTGATTGGAGGCAAGTTCGTTACAGCAGACACCAGGAAATTCATGAGAATGTCCTCACAGTTGGCCAGTTGGTCCACCATGTTCTTTAGGCTGGCTGGCAGATAGTGGGTGTACAGGTAGTGATAATATCTGCAAACAGCAAAGACATTCCCCAGGGCGGTGGGGAAGGAGCATTGTTACATATGGTGGTCCTCGTTGACAGAAAGCACGTATCCATTCTTCAGGTCCCTAAGCATGCCACTTATGATGATGGTAAGAAATATGACTTACAAGGTTCTTACTGTACAAGGCGGGGCAAAAGTAGGTTTACAGCTATTCATCTGGAAAATAGTACAAGAATAAACTCTGTGTTTCGTGTACTCACAACTGTAAACCTACTTTTGCCACACCCTGTATGCCAGATAATGTTCTAAAGTGCCTTACAACAAAGGCTTCGTCTAATCCTTACAAGGAATCTATGATGTAGGTACTATTATTATCCTCGTTTTACAGACAGAAGTACAGAGATATACAAATATAGTGTACCCAGCCTAATTTTAATAGGTTTGTTGGTAAGAAACAGAAAGCTTAAATGGCAATAGAAGTCACTTACACATAATCTATTTATCATTATAAGCCACTTTACAATTTTAATTATTGGTTGAATCAGACCTACATTTAAGACTATCCCATGACCCTGAATCCAAAAATATACTGATCTATTTTTGTAGCCTATAAATCATATATTTCAACACTAATTAATCTAGTGGTTGATCATTGTGGAGAACCTATATTCATTTGAGTTATTTTCTCCCTACTATTTTTTGGAGGGACATGGGGTATATATTTATAGGGAAAAAAATCCTTTGAATGAATTGGATTCATCAAGTGGCAACAGTAAGAAGAAAGGGAATGATGAACTTCCAAGAAGTAGGATCCTGCGGTGAAGATTCAGCCAGTCTAAATGTTTATATTGTGTGCATTTCCAGTTCTATCTCTGATGTGGCAAGATTCTCTACTCTTCACTAAAAAGAACTAAGTTAGGATTGGTATGTTTACCTTACGAAGACTGAGGAGCAGGGATTTCATTTATAATTAAGTCAGGAGCACTAAATGATTTGGCAATTTTACCCAGTTCCCCTGACCTTAAAGACCATAGAGGCAAATACCTCCCAAATTTTTATCTCCATCCCTTACCTCTTTCAAAATACCCTTTGGATGTCTTGTCAAGTCCAAGACCAACTCCTGTATTTCCTCTTACACTTACTACACCTACAGCTATCTCTTTCTGCTGTCGCTATTCTATCCTGCTAGTTCTTCAGATGCAAAAACTTCTACATCCCACATGTCAGGACATCATGCTGGAGCATCTTCAACATATGTCTGTCTATCTGATCACTAATCACCTCCATTGCTTGCTTTCTGGCCCAAGGCTCTATCACCCCTTGCTTGGAAAATGCAATCACCTCCCAGCAGGTCTCCCTGCTGTACCCTGGGTCCCTTATAGTCTCTTGTCAACACAGCCCCCAGAGTGGGTGCGTTAACACCTACGATTACTCTGTGTAAACCCCACGTTGCTGGAAGGAAAGTCAAGTGCTCGTGGTGGACAGTGATACCCTGTACCTGGGCTCCCATGACCTCTCTCACCTGGCTTCCACACCACATTGGTCTTCTTGATATTCCTCCAATAATGCTGCCTCAGGGCATTTGTTCTAACTGTTTCCCAGGCCCTAACACTCTTCCTACCAACCTTCTCTTGGCTGATTTCCTCTCCTTCTTCCAGTCTCTGCTCAAATCTCACTTGCGGCAGGGGCAGGGGCACCCTGGCCACCCCCCAATCTGCCCTTTTTCTTTCAGTTCTTCTAATCCTTTACTTGCTTTGCCTTTTGGCTATGTAATTTCTTACCTTAACATATTATAGAACTATTACATGTATTGCATCTCCCCCGGTTAGAATATAAGACTGTCATAGGTGGGCACTGGGGCATTTTTAAGAATTTTACTTGATGGTAAATCCCAAGCACCCAGAACAGTGCCAGGGGAGGGGGAGGCACCTCAATTATTTACTTTTGAAGCTGTTATTCTAAATATTCAGTTACTCAGTACACCTTGGGATGAACTGAAAATGTATTTCTGGAAATGCAACAAGCCAAGAGATTTTATTGCTTTCAAGGACATGCTTTGGTTACATCAACAAAACTTAAAGAGGGATGCAAGTTAATTTCCGTTAATGTCGTTAACAAGATTTGGCTCAAGTTCTCCCTACGCCGCAGCCAGAAACTAATATAAGGCATGTGTAAAAGCCTAAACAAGCAAAACAAGTCAGCTCCTCACTTGTGGTAAATAGCAGCTCCAGTCAACACCATGGAGTAGTCGTTCGTCCACTTGGACGTGTAGCCCCACCGCTCCTTAGAGTTATCCCAGAAGTGGCTGCGTGCGGGGTACCCCACGATCCTCTCGGGAAAGCTCTGCCAGACGGTGAAGGCAAAGTCCACCTGCGGGCAGAACACAGACCAACATGAGCAATCAACAGTGTTAACAGTGTCGGCAAAGCCTCGCCTTCCCCTGCCAATTCACCACTCGAAACCCGCGACCGTTGCGAAACGTTACTCCGTGCCGTCATCAGCAAATTAAACTGACGGCTTGACATTTTGCCCCCTCATTAGGCACATTCTAATGTTTTCCGTTACAGAAATTTCAGATTAGTACAGAAATGAAAGGGAAACAAACATCTGCTGATGTGTCCTTTAGAAAGCCAGTCTGTTCCAACGAGGCGACAAGTCACAAAAGCTGCTCTCCACAGCACACATGACCGCTGATGCACGGGCCCACGCACACATCTGCTTTATAAACAGGGGCCACTTCTTACATACATCTGGGGAATGACTGCACAGTATAGTTCATGACTGGCACGGAGTGAAGCCAAAGTGGCTAACATAAAAGCATCCTTTTAAGAGCGAGAGAAAAGATGTTTAAAACAACACCGAGGTTCTAACAGAAACGCAAAGCGAACGTTGTAAAGAAGCAGCAATTCAGGTCTCTCAGGTCGGAAGATGCACCTGGGAGACGTGGCCAAAGCATCCACAGGGTAAAGTCACTAAGAATATGGGGACAAGGACAAATGAAGCCACAGGATTATTTAAAGGAATGCAGCCACATGACTTTCCACTGCTTCTAGTCTATAAACTAACATTTGTAATTAGCAAATCGGTCTGTTTTCAAATGTGTAAGCTCTCTTCTGACTTCCTGTGATTATTTCATGGAGGGTAAATAAAATAGAAAGTAAAAATAGAAATAGTAATGGTAAATCATCTCATAATGCTCATAATTGTGAATGCTTATAATGGGTACAGGAACTTAGCTGTTTTAATTCATTTAATCTTATGTCTGTGAAAAAGTAATTTTATATTCTCAAATTTACAGAGAGGGGAGCTACGGTATATGGAGGTTCTAATGATCTGCGGGGAGCTGGGAGGCAGCAGGGCTGGTATCTGAATCCAGGCCACATGGTTTTAGATTTGGTGTGGACTGTTTTCCTAGCCCCTTTTTTATCTCTGCTGCTGCACTGTTGAAAGCAATTTATCTCTTACACAGGCTATACAGTCACCCTACAACCTTTGCTTTACCTCTTCTTGATAGGCAATAAAAATGGAAATTTCATTTATTCCACCCAAGTTCAAGTCTCAGCACAGTGAGCTCTCAGGAGTTCAAGAGCACAGCAAGTAACTTTTTGTGATAGATAAAAGGTGAAAACAACCCCAATTCTGTCAACTAATGAACAAATAAACAAAATGTGGTACATCCATGCAACGGAATATCATTCAGCTATAAAAAGGAACGGGATACTGATACATGCTACAACATGAACAAACCCTGAAAGAAGCCACACAGGCCATGTAGCATATGATTCCATTTACACGGAAGTCTGGAACATGCCAGGACATAGAGATAGAAAACAGACTGGTGTTTCCTAAGGTTAGCCAGTGACTGACTAATGGGTATGGGGTTTCCTTTTTGAGCATGAAAATGTTTTAGAATTAGCCTACAGAGCACAATAAATATACTACACGACACTAATTATACATACACTTTAAAATGGTCAATTTTATGTTATGAGGATTTTCTTCAATGAAAAGGAAAGATAAAGTAAATAAGCCCAGATTAGTGTTTCCCAAGCTTTCACCAAATGTACAACATCTTCCCTGTCTGCTACATTCAATGACTGACTTAATATTTTTCTTTCAACTACCTCCCCCGACCCCACTAGCCTCATCCCAGATGAGCATGTCAGTGAAATCCTAGGTTTGATGGCTGCCTACATTATTTTCCAACAAACACTAAAGGAAACATATCATCGTTAAAATTTAATAAATTAAATACATGCTTGCCGTGAATCATGTAAAACTATTTAATGTGCACACACCATTTTTTTTTTTTTGGCGAAACACTGGCCTGCCTAGGGCCCCTTTATCTTTGAATTTTGGGGCACAGAGGTCACCATTTTTGTAAGTAGCCATACGTTCAAATTTTTATGAAAATCTGGTTTGGTTTCCTCTCTTCAGATACTAAGAGAGACTTAGCAACCCAGCTTGTCCCCCTAAACTATGACATCCAGTGTGAGGGGAAGGAGGAAACAGAGTGGTGGAGCACTCATGAAGGAAGCTGGGCGGGCAGCGGGCATCTCCAAGGTAAAAGGAAGCAGGGGAGTGGACAGGATGTGCCAGAAAATTGAAATCAGGTTGTGATAGCCTGCGTAGCATCGCTGGTGATCAAATGCTAATGGCGCTGTCGCATGGGGTGGTGTATTCCGCAGTCTGTTATTAGAGTGCGCCTGGCTGTCAGTGCTCTGGGGTTTCCCATTCCTCTTTGAAAAGGACACACATGCACTGGCAACAACTAGAGAGCCTGACGGGTGTTCTCATCTTGTGCGTTGCTTACTATCTCAAAGCTGTTTCAAGTCATTTCAAAGGAGCTCGAAAGTCAATTCCGATAAAGCTATGATTCCTGTGATGGATCTGCCTTCATGCAGATCATTAGCACACTAAAGAAGGCAAAGGTCAGCTTGCAGCCTTTTCTCTTAAAAACCAACATCTGTTTTCTTTTGAGAGTTTGCAGCAACCCAGATAAATGTATAAATAACTATAAACCAACTACATCTAGTACCCTTTAAAGGAGGTTATTTAAAAATCTCCCCTTAATACTACAGAGAGACATTTAAACAAGCTAAGAATCCTTAAAGAAGAAATGAAATGAACTGACATCTATTCACCTTAAAAAAAATAGAAAAAGGAGCGAGATCCTGGCCCGGACCATTTTGGGCAATACTACCCTTTCACTGAGCAACAGGCAACAGTAAACCAGAAGGTTGGCCTCCTCACTTTGCACATGATTTTCGACCCATGTTGACGTCTAATTCCTTCACATGCAGCACATGTTCCTCCCAGTGTGCACCAAGTGGCTGGAATCGCTAGTCTTTGGAAACAATTTCACCAGCACCCAGCTGAGTGGCATTTCCTCACGGGATAGGGAAGAACACATCCTAATTGCCTTGGGCCCAGGGGAAGCTGTAAGATGATGACTCAATACTCCCGGAATAGGATAATGACTTAGGATATGCTGCGGTTGTCCTGACAGTGCCTTCCGCCCTCCACGAGGTGCCTTCCTGTGTTCGCTCTCTCAGATCCACCCTCCTCTCCCTGCTGTGCTCTGTACTGAGATGCGGGGACCCTGACGTGCAGAGCCATCTGGTCTTCCCTGCTGGCTAGTGGCTGACGGGATGAGGTCGGTGGGAGCTTTCAGCAGAAAAATGGAGGCAAGACAGAGGGAGAGGTCCCCTAGCTTGGTCACCGGAGTTCTGGCGGCTCTCTTGATGGGAAGCCTCTTCTCCCCAGTTCCGTCTCTTGGGGGCTCTGGAAGCACCATCCCGACTCCTTCAAGCCCCAGGTCGGAGCCGTTTCCTGTCCCTGTCCCTCTCCAGGGGCCTTACCATCTCTTGTGCAGCCCTTTGAACCTCAGCCACTCCTCTACATAACCCTCCATGTGAGCCTTGTGATTTGAACTGTTCGCTGCCAAAACCCTGAGAGCTACAGGCAGGAACTGTGTCATCAAAGCACCTGGCATGAGGACCAGAACAAAGAAATCCCTCAATAAATACCTGCAGAATGAACGTGCTCCGGGAACGGCAGCTTCCCTTGCAGGAGGCAGACAAAGGTGAGCCGGCGCCCAGGCCCTGTGTCCCTGGACCCTACACGGCTCCTCTCCCCTGCCCCCTTCCTCCTGCCAACTTACACAGGCTGCCATTGGCACACTAATCCCCTCCCATTCATTTACTAAGTATTTATAGAGCTACATAGAAAGCATTTCGCTGCGGTGAAGCAAAGCATATTTTGTCCTGGGGTAGTGAGGTTGCCCTGGACTAGAACGTCTTTTCCACCCATTTGATGGAAACTGGAAGTCTCCATGGAACTTCAAGAGACACTGTGGCAGGTGGCTTAGGTTACCATCGAGGCTTGGCCATGTGGGTAGCAGGCCATGAGAACAGACCAGCTTCCAGGAAAGTACATGACGGGAAGCGCCCACGTTTAAATAGAAAACAAAATGATTATGAATAAAAAGGACAAAAGAAAGGGAGAAGGGGCAGGTGTAAGTAGCTAAGTGTCCACACTTTTTAGCGGCTACCATTAATAATGCATTTCCAATATAGTGCATTTTTATAGAACTGTCTTCGGTCCCTTGCAGGGTTTAAAGGAAGGTTTCAGAGATCAATATTCATTCGAGTTGTAAAAATTGCTTTTCCACCATATCTATCTTTCCTCTGCTCTCTCACCTCCTCCTCACATGCTCTCTTGCCGTCGTATTTTTGGCCCAAATACCTGAATGTCTGAAATGGCAGGGGCCTCCATCTCAGCCCAAAGTGAAACCGTTTGCTCTAGTGTGGGGGAGAGAAAATGAGCGCTCTAACCCGAGACAGAAAAGCTGCCTTGGAACCCAGATGAGTGTCCCGAACGCAGGCAATACACGCCCACACGGGCAGTAAGGTAACTGGGGGAGGACGGGGCTGTGTGTCCTGGGCAGCAGGGTCTCCGGATCATGCTAAACAGGGTCCCCTCCCGCACCTCCCGCCTCCCCTGGGTCCTCCGAGCACCTGCCAGCCAGCAGCCGCGCTGTTGAAAAACAAAAACTGAGGGCAGGCAGGAGGGGAGAGGTGAGGTTCAGCCGCGCAAATGAGCAGCCAATTAGCAGGGAAAACAAAGGCGAAGGTGCCCCCGCCAGGTGCCAGGGGGTGGCAAGTGCTGGCAGGCGCTGGCTGGGTGAAAGGCGGCTGTGCGGGAAGTTCGGAGCCGGAGCCGTGGTGCCCTGTGCGGGGGGCGCAGGAAAGGCAGCGCCAGCACCGTGCGGCTCCGGGCGCCCGCTCTCGGCAGGGCGGCGGCGGCTGCTCACCTCCGTGGTCGACAGTACAGTGTCCTCGTCAAGGCTGAGCACCGCATCGGTGACGATGTTGTCATAGGGCAGGAAACGGCTGCTCATCACCTGGGAGTAAACAGAAAGCAGGCAGGAAGGGAGAAATCAGGGGAGAGGAGTCAATTTCTAGTCTTGTGTTTTCAGAACAGTTCCCCCATCCTCAGCCGTCGGCAAGAACATTCTAGCACGCTGTCACCCCGCAACGCTGAGGCCTGCCTTTTCTCATCAGCGCTCACTCCCTGCTTTCACTCACTGGGCACCTGCTGCGTAGACCCCTTGCCACTTCCGGGGGTGCGGAGGGGCAGGAGACACACTCCCTGTGTTGGAGGAGTGCCTAGGCTGCCCAGACCGAAATAAAGATGACCAGCCCTCGCCCGACATGAAAAATGTCGTGAGCTCAGCAGCTGCAGCCACCAGCCACCTGGAAGAGCAGACAAATCCTTCCCAGGAGGGACAGTGGAGCAGGACTTCCACAGGGAGGAAGTCACCAGGTCTGAACAGAAAGGGGGCATCACAGAGAGCGCGCTCAGCAGGTGCGAAGGCACCGGGGAGAGAATCAACACCCTGAGGCCAGGAAAGAGCAGATGGACGGTGCAAATAAGTCCAAGTGTGGGACACACCCCGCTAGAAGGCCCATTCATTTTTAGAGGGGGGCACACTCATCTAAAAGTCTTACTGTTTATTTTAGCACAGACGAGAAAAATACAGACACACACACGTTAGCTGTGATAGCAATAAAAGGTAGCAGTCAAGTAACTCAAAAAAATAATTTCACTAAAATGAAAAGTAAGCTGACTAAAACACAGTAAATAAACAACAGCATACGTGGTCTGTGGGTTTAGGGTTATGAAGGTGGCACATGAATAAAGTTTGGGTATCTTCGGGGGGAAGGCACGTAAGCCGTGTGTGGGTGTGGGGGGTTGGGTGAGGCCTCTGGGACAAGGGGACCATTTGGAGAACTGAGATTGGAGAGAGAACTCAGCTTAAATCTTTGGGTTGAATGTACCATAAAATAATATAAGAATGATTGTATCATAAGAATGACCGACGAGTTTTAAACATTCACAATATGTCAGGAAATGTTGCAAGTTCCTTTTGTCATCTCAGTCCTATTTGTCACAAGCCCGTTTTATAGGTGAGGAAACCAAGGTACAGAAACATTAAGTGTCTTGACCCCAGTGGACCCACTGGCATTTTCATCCTGGACAGTGTGATTCTCTACCTACAGCTCCTCACCACGCGCCACCTGCCTCGGGTGTGGAAAGGACCTCCCAGGTCACTCTGGGGCACACATTGCCATGGTCTCACAGCCACCACCTTCCCCCGGAAGTTATAGTAACAGTTGGAAACCCAAGAGACAACCCACACTTACCATCAACTCTCAAGGCACAAAAGCCACGAAGGAAGCAGGTGGACACCGGAGACGGAGAAAAAGCAGAAACCCAATCTCACTGCCGAGAGGGTAGTCTCCCCAAAGTTGAGAATCCCCCTTGCACCCCAAAGAGGCCCAAGAACCAGCTCTTGCACGGGCCTTGTCTCCAAACGGGTTTACATGCCTATGAGGCAGTTACTGAGGACTCGAGACTCGAGCCAACTGGACCCACTGCTGAGGTCCCCAGGGGTGGATCACCAGCAGAACAGCAGCAGAATCTACTCCTACGCATAGGTCAACTGGGCCAAGTTTATTCTTCTTTCTCAGGCTTATTCAAAATCAAATCAAGTCCAATCCAAAGTGATGGGCAGCCCCCCACACACGGCACTCAGAAACCTCAGACAGAAGCAGTTCCAACCCTGTTTACACGCCCACTGGCGAACGCAGAAACGCCAGCCGCCAGCTCAGCCAGGCCCTGGCCTGTCCCTCGTGAGGCCCACGGGGAGCTCTGCAAACACAAGGCCAATAAATTCATGACAGGACGTCACAGCCAAAGCAGCAGACACACCAACTGTAAAGTCAAGGCCAGGCGTGGAGATTGAAGTGGGGAACGAGAGGGCACACGGCTTCTCCCCGATCATGGGCTCAACTGTTGGTTTTTAAAGGACTCACTTCCTTTAAAATGCCTGCTTCATCCACAGAGCGTGAAAGCTCCTAAGCCAGTCACTTCCACATTCTGCTGTGGAAAGTAGAGGCTCCCTTTCAACACCTAACACCTTGCCTCGGCTCTGTTCCACCAGTAGAGTGGGTTAGCAAAGTGGAACCCGTGTATTCAGTTAACCTGAGGGACCTGGGTGTTCCTCATTAGGTCCTTTATGAAATAGCTAGGTTATAATGCACTGAGCCAAACCTTCTTGAATTAACAAACATGGCTAGGAAATGACCCAGACTCAAGAAGTTCACTATCTAATGCAGAAGAAATGCCCAGTAATTACACAAAGCACAACTGAGCACCTACCATGTACACCTACACTTCTAAGTCCATTTACATAGAGTATCGTATCATTTGCTCCTCTTAGCTACCCTGTTAGATATTAAGATTGTTTCCATTTACTAAAGGAGGATTGAGGCACAGAGAGTTAAATAAATCACCTTAGGTTATACAAAAGGAAGTCTGACACTAGAGCCCAGGAAATAAGCTGGGACATTACAATGCCTCCCAGATAAGTTGGCATTTACTGGCTGACCACTTCATGTGTAAGACATACAGGGCTAAGGACATGTAACGCAGTATCTCATTTACTCCTCAAAATGGGCCCAAATCTTGGCTCCCTGGAATACAGAGACTACGGCAAGATTTATGTGCAAGAGCTTTACCAGAAGGTGCAATTTCAGAGCAGTAAGAATGAGGAAAAAGGAACCGAATGACCCACTGGACACACTGCCTAAGGTGGAGGCGAGGACTCCACGAATGGCCAGAAGCCCAGATACACATCTAGCTGAAAGAATGTGAGAGAGTTTAACAGGCATGTCGGTACAGCCCACGAGATAGGCACTATTGTTATCATCATCATCTTATAAGTAAAAAAATGAGACTCCTCTCTAAGAGTAGAAATATAAAATCAGTAAGTTGGTGCATAAAAATACAATACTAACCATAGAAGTCAGAATGGCTCCCAGTGAGTCAGTTAAATTGAATCATTTTAAAATATCCTAACATATTTGAATAACATATTCAAAGGATGGCTGACCCACCAGAAGACCTACTTGCCCATGGAAGCATAAAAAAACAAGAATCCTTAGAGTTAACAGCTTCCATCTGAGCACTGTTCAGGGGCTCAGGCACTGGAATTGGGGAGACAAATATATGAGGTGAGGTGGTAGGCATTTCTGTGTGCCAGACCCTTTCGTGAAACCACACCTATGGTGGCATGGATGCACAAAGGTAAGACTGATGTCCTGGGGCATGTGATTATCCTAATCTCCACCTTTCTCATTAAATGCTTCCCAATCAGTTCACTGATACCCATGCTGCTGGAGTCCAGCCCCAAAATTCTACCACTGTAGCTGTCACATCCCCCACTGTGTTCCAGCATTTTGCAACCAGCACATAGTAGGCCCTCAGATGCTGGAACTGAATAGGCAACGCACTGATTATCTTGTTTACATGATAGTTACAGTTCTCTTTGTATTACGATGAACCATATGCAATTGCCATCTTTAGTGAGTCAAATGATGGTTTAAATGGTTCAACATCATACACTGTTATTTTGTAATTCTGGCTCAAGGATGTCTTACTTAGTGTGAAACAATCTCTTTTGATATGACCCCATGGGGACTAAAAATGGGAGTCTCTTAGATGACAATGCCCTACCAATCTCAGTGTCATTTAGTAGTGACTACAATGGATCAGATCTATAAAAAAGCAACAAGCAGAAGCTATGGAAACAACTCTTTCAATAGTGGAAGAAACCTCAAAAAGGAGGCAGTGTGCGAACAGGGGCTTAAGAAGTGGTTCAGAAGTTTGACAACAGTCATGAAGAACGGAAGGGCAGCCAACACAACAAGTGAGAAAGACAAAACCGGAGGTAGGATGGGACGTGGGACAATTCAGCTAACTGAATGGTCACATTTGCTGAGAGGATGGGTTTATACGGGAAAGCAATGAGGAAGGGGTTGGGAAGGCCGGCAAAGGCCGGATCACAAGTGGCCTCAAATGTTCATTTAAAGCACCAGCAAATGGATTCCCATTTGCATTGAGAAGAGCAAGAAGATCACATGGTCCTGGGTGAAATGCACCAGAGAATGGAAGCCAGGGCCCAGCGAGGCAGCACTCCCAACAGGCTCTGGTGGAGACACCAAAACAAATTAAAGTGAAAATGAAAACGTCCTTTTTAAGGTCAAAGTAAGGAAGCACCACTAGAAAGACACAACTAACTCAGATTAATCAGCTAAGGCGGCCCCATGCATCACCACAGTTGTCAGCAGCCTCATCTTCATCCTCTTCATTTATAGACAGAGATCACTTATGCCAGGCCCCGAATTCACTCAAGCCTAACAGTAAGCCTCTGAGGTACTTTTCACAGATTGGCATTTTCACAGATGAGGAAGCGGAGACAAATTGTGTACAGGGTCACAACTCTCATAAATAGTATTAGGGACTCAGGATTCATTCATTTGAAAACCTACAGCTGTCAAAGCTAAGGCCATTCAGAGACAGTTTTAGGGAAAACAGGCCAGGAGCAGGGGGAAGACCTTTACAGCAATACCCAATGTACCCCATGGAGAAATGCAGGTTCTGGGGTGGTTCCCTTCCAGTCCTACCTTGCTTTCTCCTTCAATGACGAAGACAGGCACGGCAGTGGCAGGCCAGCGGTGTTTGGCTGGTAGGGGTTTGTCACAGTTCCACAGAACTATGATCTGAAAGGAACAGGAAGTCGTTAGATGGCTTGGTAAGGCTGCATTTACATAGGCCTCCAACCCGATGTCTCTTCCCACAGAGAAAGATACAGCTAGAGCTACAGACAGAGAGAAGGCAGACATCCGACACGCAAGGTGGAACAGTAGACATCAAAACTGATTTTAGCCCTGGCTGGTAGCACAGTGGATAAGGTGCTGGCCTGTGAACCCAAAGGTCGCAGGTTCGATTCCCCAGCCAGGGCACATAACCAGGTTGCAAACCAGGTCTCCAGTCAGGTCTGTGGCTAGAGGGGCAGGTGAAATGCAACCATACATTGATGTCTCTCTCCCTCTCTGCCTCTCTCCCTTCCCCTCCTTCTAAAAATAATAAAATAAAATCTTAAAAAAATAAAAACAAAAAAATGATTTTATTTTTTTTAAAGGCTTTATTTTTTAGAGAGAGGGGGAGGGAGGGAAAAAGAAAAGGTGAGAAATAGAGATGTGCAAGAGAAACATCAATTGGCTGTCTCTGACATGCCCCCAATTGGGGACATGGCTTGCAATCCAGGCACAGCGCCTTGACTGGGAATCGAACCAGCAACCTTTCAGTTCACGGGGCAGGTATTCAATCTACTAACCACATTAGCCAGGGCCAGAACGGATTTTCAAGTGAGTCCATTCTCACAACCTTCTGAACCTACCAGAGAGGACAAAAGGAATAACCTAAAAAAGTTTATGTCAAGGGGGTTGGAGAAAGTAGGAAGAAAAAAAAGTAATTTCAGGGGTGCTGGATCTTAATAAAGTGATTTTCTTTCTTTTTGTTTTGAATGAGGAGTTTTTCTTTTTTCTCTTTTAATTAATCTTTTTTAAAGTGATTTTCTCATTTCTGAGATCTTCTGAGGTGAGTGAGAACACTGATTAAGTTAAATAAAAATGTATACTGAACATATGAACCTGCACTACACCAGGCGACGTGGGAGAAATAAAAATATTCAAGACAGAACTAGCATGAGCTCATGTTTTCCATTCTCCAGACGGCTGCTAATTTTATGTGACTTGATTATTCCTAATAGATGTGTTTAGTCCAAAAATGTATACTTGAAAATTATTTAATTCTTTCCTCGTTTGTAAACCTTCCACTATAAGCTAATTTACAAATCAGAAAAGCCACTGTTAATAACAGCGTACGGGAAAGATACTGATTTGCAAAATATTGTTACTACTGACTTAATCTCCTCTTCCCAATTGCATTAGTCATGACTACTGTGACAGAAACGGTGACGCCTCCTGACACCAAGAGTCTGTTTCTTCTGTTGGAAATTAATTTTCTGGGTCCTCCCAGGGGCACTTCTCATATTACTTTATGACTCTGACGTTTAAACACAAAATCATGGGCTTATATATTCTTTTAAAAATGTGTGTGTGTGTGCGTGTATTTAACAGTAACCCAGTGCAAAGACCTCTTTGCCACCCATCCGTGACCTGTGCCAGATTTCGCTTCCCAGAGCTTCTAAGTTGATGAAAAGGGCTTTAACAAGGCATGACAAATGAAACGAGGAGGAGCAGGACACAAGACATGATGTTAAATGAGACCCTGGGAGCCCAGGTAACAGGTGGGAGTCCGCAGACTGCGAGGCGGGAGGCGACAGGCTGACCCCACTCACCTGGGCACAATACTGGGATTTGGCTGCTGCCATGAGAAGTTTCAACACTGGCTGAGACTGAGAGACCAGGGGTGTCACCGCATGAATGACTGCAGTGAATTTGGAGGGGGGCTTTACACCTGAAACGGAAAGGGGAGAGGAGCCTAATGAAGCGCTAAACACAAGCCTTAGAAAATCTCTCCTTGCTCCGCTGCCTCACCCTGGAGCTAAGGTTCCTTTCTGGCATATTTCTCCTCCACCTCGTAGGTCCTGACAGAACAAAAACAAGGTGAAAAGCTGCTGGTTAACGGCTGCCGGAGTCTAGAGTCCTGGATAATTTACAGCTTGGATTCCCTTTGCCTCCCAGGGGGGATACATCTTTGATCTTCCTTCCGCCTTGTGGGTACCCAAAGTTGAGTATCACACACACACACACACCACTCTCAACTCATTAAGGGTCAACCGTCGTCACTTTCATCTTAATCCAGGTTTAAGTAAATGTTTTCTCTCTCTCAGGGTATTTGCATGTGTCGTATTCTTAATTATGTAGTTAATCATAACAGGCAAGTGGTCAACGTTGTAAGAACAGCATCTAGAACCTGGCTAAGGGTTGAACGCCACTACCTACCACTCACTGGGGGTGGCAGCTTGGAAAAAGTACTTGGCCCTCCATGCGTCCACCGCTGAGAGACGGGGTTGATAATACTGGTATCGGAGATGAGGGGCTTGCATGAGAATGCAATGAAACGAGTTGGTGCCTACAAAGTGCTCAGAACAGGGCCTGGCAAGAGGTTACGTGGTCATTTTGGTAGCTGCTGTCCTCACCGCTGTCACCATCGTCATTATTTGAGTGGAAGCCTCCCCACTCCCAAGCATCTCGCTTGTGCAGCAGTGGCACAGGTGACAGAACAAGGGAGTGGCCCAGACCGTGGGCAGCTGTGAGCTCGGAAGCCTGGGGTAGACAGATTTGACGGACGGGCAAAGGAAAGTGAGATGGCCTCTCCCCGCATGAATGTTCCCGTCAGCACTCACTATGAAATGGGGAGATCCGTTAAAATATGGTTTCAAATTTCATTCGCTTAGATCCACTCATTTCTTGTTTTAGTAGCTTAAACTAAACGTGAACAAAAGAGTGCAAGAGTGCATGGACATTCCAGTTTTAAGCTTTGATACCGACGGGATAAAGGTAAGACTCAGGCGATGTATATTGAAGGACTATACAAATGTTGGTAGAGCAAATGATATCATACAATTAGTACTTTAATTGCCTATTAGGAAGAAGCGAGCTTTCCCACCATCAAATCCACATTCAAGATTTTGCTAGTAAAAGAATAAAGATGATGGAGGGAGGTTTGCTTTTTAACAGTGAGGACAAGTCACTGCTTTTTAATTTTTCTCTAACAGATCAAGGAGCACCATTCACATACTTCTAATGGCCTCACTCCAAATGAAGATATTAATGCTCCAAAAAAACATGTAAAAGAATGTTATTAGTACCCACTGGGGACCAGTCACTGGTTTTGATATGGTCTCCATGACACATCTGGATTAGATTAAAGGGTTCTTTGTCATTGGTTGCTATATCAGGCTACAAATTTTTATGTTTCTTGTCAGCTAAATATGTATCACTCAAAAAAGGGTGAGGGAGTTATTAGAGAATATTAGCACTGGGTGACAAAATTTAAGCATCTCTTTGCCCCATCTTGAAACTTTCAAGATGGGGCAAAGTCCCTTTCAAGTTTCCTCCTCCAGGGTCCTCGTCACCTTTGGAACGATGAATGGTGGGAAATGCCCAAGATGCTACTAACACCAGAGCAACTAGGACCTCAAATGCAAAAATATCTATGGCAACACTGGTAGCATTTTGCAGACCTTCCCTTCCCCCGTTTCCTTGTGTCCATTAGTATGAAACTAAAATTTGCTTGAGAGCAGATGTTGTGTCCCATTTGACTTTTTACTTCTATCACCTAGCATTGCATTAATGCAGCATGTAAGAGGAGCACAATACATGCTGAATGAGCGACACATTTCTCCCTTGTTGTACGTATATTCTCAAATCTTTCCCTGTTCACTTAACTAATTCAGTTTTTCTTTGCTATGAGAAAGAGAAGTTAGGATTGTGAAAAAACATGTATTAGGGTGCGATCTTCTAGCTTCATTTTATATATGACAAGACTTAAAATTGTCGCTAATCCATTGCCATGTTCAAAACAGGAAGCCTATCTCTCAAAAAGAAATCACTAAATATTAAGTGTAGCTGCTCAGATAAGAAAGGCGTTTTACAATTTCTTTGCCACTTGGCAGTCCTCCACAGGATTTATAATTCTTGACCTTGATACACCTTTTAGGACAGGATTCCATCAGCAACCTCCAAGGCAGGCTCTTAGAAAGGCCCCCTCTGGAATACAAAATCAAGGGGCTTTAATTCCGAACAACACCTGGAGGCGACACAGGGTGGTTGGTTCCCTGGAAGGGGCTGGCTTACCTAAATTAGCATAGTAGTAAGGAAAATCTCCCAGATAAGACGAATACTGTGGTAGCACGAACAATCCTCCAGGATGTTTGTTCCATATTAAACTGTTACGTGATATGTGCTTGAATATTCTGTCCTGAATAATCTAGAAAACAGAAACACAGCTCACGGTGATGATGATGGCATTTGATAAGAACGGCGCTAATCCTGTTGGAGGGATGAAGAAACTCAAAGTAGCGACTCTACCCCTCACCCCCCAATTCTCCATTGATGGAAGGGAACTCAGAGTGACAGAGCAATGGAAAACAAGGATGCATTAGGGCTGAACAAATTTCCTAACTGCAGCTTAACCACAAATACTATCTTGTCTCTTTTTACAATAAGAAGTCAAGTCCACCATCATTTCACAACACAGTGCGTGGAACGGTTTCCTGGATGGCTGAGCATTTAACAGTGGGTTTGCATCAACACCAGGAAGATGTGTTCCCGTGCAGAGATGTCAACGGAGACCATGTGAAGACTGAGCCAACAGCGTATGGAAGGTATGACACATTCCAGAAGCGGTGGCAGTGTTTGATCTGCGGCATTAATTCAGGAAGCAGATACATTTGCTTGTCATATTTCATTTTCCTTTCAAAGTCAACTCTGGGGCTTTGGGGTACTGTAGCTGAAGTTTCCTCAAATCTCATCTCACAAAGTAGTGAGGTAACAATTATTTAAAACATCCTACATAATAGGGCAAGAGCCATGGCATATGAAGACTAATAATAGCCAAGGTAGTTCATTAGTTTCCTTGGACTTGGGGACCTTGCAGATCCCCTTACAGGTCATTAAATTCTATGCTAAGAGTCAAGCACTCTCCCATCCTGGATCATTTGTCAGATGAGTGTGATTAATCCACTTTACGGGTTTCTCTCTGTGACTTTCAAACTCTTGTAATTATACCAACCCCTCATTAAGATATGATTTGGAAAATAAGGAACTTGATACAGAATTTCATGTTCTCAGCAATATTTTCTTTTCTGCTAAAAAAAAAAAAAAAAAAAAAAAAGGAAAAGAAAAGCCTGCTGTATGTCTCAAGGGATTGAAAACCTAAATTATCATTTTCCAGCTCTTCATTTAATGCAATATGATTTTCGGTACAGACTGTTTTAAATGGAGTTTCATTATTTTCTAAGGTTATTAACACCTTCATCTCATCCCACATGATGTCTAGACAAGTAATAAAGTGAGCTACGTTTATCTTTGCAAATCTTATCATGTTTATATTTCTTAATAAGAAAGAAGAGAGGGAAGAAAAAAAGGAGCAAAGAGAAAATTTCTACATTTTCTCCTTCCCCCGGATCAAAATGGTTAATTTTATATGGCTGGGTAGAGGCTTAATATGGTGAAGATTTCAGGAATCGAGCTAAAATATTAATGTGGTATGTTTAAATGCTGTTGTCTAAGCATTAATTATGAGAAAATGTTATGGTTGTGAAGTGTTTTTACATGGCTAGCAATTTTACTTTGTACACGATGTATTCCAGTTTGTCTTTTAAATTATGCATCCAAATCCACTGTCTATTTAGTTTCTTTTATAGTTTTTCGTCCCTTTTTTGCTTTCCAAATGCATGTTCCTTCAAGCATGTGGTCACTGAAACAAGTTTGGATATCAAGACACAAGGAAACTGACAACAGATAGCATCACAAATCTGACCTACATACAAAATGACATGGAACTTGAATACAAGTATACTTCTTATTGTCATAGGCCTTTTTTTTTTTTGTATTATAACACTTATCTTTTTAATTCAAGGATACAATAATAGACTATAGTGAAAATATTAATAAGCATATGATACTCTCTTCAAATGGATTTTGACAGGATGATATCAGCAAAGGTATGAAAGTAATAGCAAATGTTCAATTTAAGCTAGGTCAAGCAACTGGCCATCTTTATGCCTCCCTTTCTTCGTTTGTAATAAAACAATAAAATATCACATTAATTATAACAACCTCTCAGAACTGTTAAGAATTGGGTAAGCTTTAGTACTTTAGACTTGGGTTTCTTTTGTCATTAATTTAAAAAATCTCATTCCTGTGTTCATTTTCTAAGCATAGTTTTTTCCATTTTGATACAGCTATAATATCATAGACATTATATATTATAGACACCTTTCCACATTACTGATAGTATTCATGGTTTACTTCTTTTAAATGAACAATAGTACCACTTCTTCTATGGAAAGGAATAAACACATTTATGAATTAAAATTTTCCAACTATATGGGGAAGGGGGGTGGGGGGAGGGGGAGGAAGAGGCAAAGAAGGGGAGCAGTTTAGACAAGAACCTAGTATGGAAGAACCATGGACATGGACAACAAGTGGGATTGACTTTGTGGGTGGGTGAGGAAGGGGACAGGGGAGCAAAAAGGGGATGGATATAATACAACAACAATAAAATTAAATTAAAAAATTTTTTTCCACCTATAGAACTGATTCTTTAAGATTTTGTCAAAGGTTGTCAAAGGGTATGGACACTTTTAAGGCTGTTTATATTATTGCCAGCTGTCTTTCTAAAAGGTTTATATTAACTTTACCTTCTCAAAAATGTGAAAGAGCATGAATCTCATTTCATCGAATAGAGAGGTCATTTTGTCCCTCTCCTAATGTGCAATTCACCCTATCACTACACTGGGTAGCTCCCAGAATTCGTTCATGGCACTTGATGTGCGTATCAATTGCTGTGAAAGGAGCCATTACATTTAGAGGTTTGATACTACCTCTATATAAAGAAAATCAACACATACATACACGTATAATATTTATATCATCACAGTCCCATATAGCAACAAAAGTAGTATTTCCTATTAATGTGAATTTAAAGGGAAGAATGACAGGCTCCTTTCTTTTCTTTTTTCTGAGCCATCTTTACAAGAAAAATAATGGACAACTGATTTCAGGTTACGGTCACTCCGTGTGGCCCTGGCTGGGTCTTCTGACCAATGCAGTGTTCCCTAATACACACAGTGCCACCATATGTCACCTTACTCCAAGCCAAAGCAATTTTCTATTTCCATTATCTCATTGATTTTAAAATTTCATGGTACAATAGCATCAGTGAGGCTGTGGTTTAAATGTGCATGGTTAGAGAACTGAAGAGAAAAATAAAGAATGAAGACTTCATAAAACTCCTTTAAAAAATGTACTTTTTGAGCTCACAGTAGCTGGTTTCACATATTATTACAATCTCATGCACTTTTTCTTTTGCTGCTGATTATGCCTGTCTATGGGTCACTCCTCCATGCTGGGTTACTATCGTACAGTCTTCTGACAAATAATGGGATTCAGGAAGGAACGCTATCTCGACAGTATTTTATTATTGTGCCCATCATTACTTGTCAATTTGCACACACAAAAAGGACTAAGCTCCAAAGGGCTTAGCTCTCATTAAACAGCTCTTTAATTCCAAGATGCAGAATGAGAAAACTTCGGTCACAATGGAAATACTACATTAGTTGAATCCCAAATATGACAGAGTGCAGCAAAATAGAATGTACTAACAACTTGACCCTGGCATTGGAGAGGAGAATGAGGTGTGTGCTGTTTTCAATGGTGTCTAAGCACTGCCTACAACTCTAAGGCTCATAATCTCCAAACCTAAGTAATCCCCTTCTTATGGTCTAGAATACAGAAGGAGGTAGGAAAGAATGAGTGCAGAATAATCTGGAGCAAGGGTTCCTCAAGTCGCTGCCATCTATGGGTAACTGTGAATTATTCTCAGACCTTAGGATCTCCAACAGGGACCAAAGGACTTGTATTATCTATGTTCTCGGCCAAGTGGGCATTCTTGCTATGCCTTAGTTAAATCACTCTTACCAACATACTGGCTTTGCTTGTTTGTGTTATGTGGAGGTACTTTCTGCCAGTCTCTGCTCTTCTGTTTACATTGGATTTCTGGGTTAGCTGAGCTCTGAATTAAAAAGGTAAACTGGATGGTCTCTCTTGTGCAATTTGGTTATGCGGTCAAATTGTCACAATCTAATCTTGACACTATATAAGGGGATTTGACTGTTGCTATAAATTTGAATGAAGTATATACGGTTTTCAAAACAACTGTGTGGCTAAAGAACTACATGGCTTAAATCCAAGGGGAAGAAGGCGTTTCTAGGCACAGAGATGAAAAGAGCTGGACTTAAGTTCCTAGTCTGATGAATATAACATATCAAATGGTTATTAAAGGATAATTGAGCACTGCTAACTTAATAGACAAGCGACCAGATCTATGCAATAAACCATATTCAAAAGAAATGTAATTAATGAGATACCATCTTTCATCCGGCAAATTAGTGAAGTTGTGTTATGTGTGTGTTGTAATTATGATCCTTAAGGCTGACAAGCATGTAGTAAGAGAGTGCCTCCCCTAGACAGTTTGCGAGAGCCTAGACTGATACAACCTTTTTGAAGAGTAATTTGACAATACAAATCATAAGCCTCAGAAATGCCTAGACTCTTGGGTTGAGTAATCTCCCTTCAAGGACTCCATACTAAAGAAATAGAGATGTAGCCTCAGATACATGTAGAAAATCATTGCTTAAATAAACAATTTCTATCTATACTTATTAAATCATTAGAAACAACCTTAATTGTCAACAACAACAGACTGATTAAATAAGTATAGGCTCACACCAAAGGATGGCATACAAAGAAAAAGAAATGAGAACATGTGGTCTGGGTGTGTTAGACAATAGTGCAAAATTAAAAGGCTACAAACAAACTGAAGGATACATGTAAGTAGCATGTGAGAACACCAACAACATATATTGAGATAAGCAGACAACAAGCTGTCAAAAAAGCCAAGATTTTTTCAACACAGATCATACACAAAAGTAAATTGGATTAAATAGATAAATGTAAAAGAACTATGAAAGTTCTAGGAAAATATAAGTAAATATGTGTATGTGCGTATAAAAACACAACTACGGTTGAAAAGTTTCGTTTTATACACACATAAGAAAAGACTGCCCAGCCATAAACAAAATAGAATGGTATACCAGAAATTGGGGAAAGATTTTGCAGTAAGAGGCAAAAGGTTTTAATATTTTTTAACAGGATAAGCTCTTAAAAATTAATGAGCAAAGGTGGAATAACTTTGTGGCTGTTTCTATTTCTTTCTTCGGAGTTTCCCGAGCAAGAGCTATAGGAAACATATTCATTCTTACTAATATCCTAAGAAATATAAATTAAGAAAATAATATAATTTATCATTTTTAAAGACATAATGCTCAATATTGTTGAGAGTGAAAAAAGAAAAAATCCTAAAGATCAAAACAGGACCTCTTACATAAGATAGAGGGAATATAAATTAGTTCAATTCTATTACAGAAAAGTTGATAATTCATTTTAGAAATCTTAACATTTGGCATATTCTTTGAACCAGGTGCTTTAATTCAAGGAATTTTTCTGAAGAAGGTAATCTTGAACCTGCCAGGCAATTTTGTGTTAAGGCTATCTGCTTCAATAATGTATGTAAAAACAAAAAGTCAAAAATAATTGTAATGTCTTCAAATTGGAGATTCATTAAAGAAATTAAATGATATCATGAATGGAATATTATGTAGTCATTTAACTAATTACAGAAAAATCTAATAACATGAGAAAATATTAACAATACATTATTAAGCTGAAAAATATTATAAAGTACAGAAAGGCTCCTTTTTAAATTAAAAACATATTTATAAATTTGCATAGAAAAGAACTAATGAGTTTATGTGTATATACATCAATAATGATTTTGCATGGGTAGGTTATTTTATTTTATAAGTATTTTCTATTATTTTCTAAAATAAACATGCATCTGATAAGAAAGTACTCTTATTCCAAAAAGAAAAAGAAGAGTAACATTCAACTTTCCTTGAGAAGGGCCTAGGAAAGGTCTCGTATAGAAAGCAGGATCCAAAGGAAAGAAAAGTACCATCATTACATATTCAAATCTGCTGCTATGAACTCAATGAATTTTAATCGAAGTGGGTGCTTTAGAGGTATAAGCGAACATTGCTTGCAGTGAGGAGGACTTGCTTGTGAAGCTCTCTGACCACGCTGTCCCCTTCATGGGGGGAGCCTGGGTCCTAAACAGTCTTTTCCACCCAGTTTCAGGATGGAAAGAAAGATGTGCCCCTCTCCTGAGAGGGTGCTCAGACTAAGCACGTGCCCCAGTGAGAGCAGGAGGCCCAGGGTAAGTCAGTCAACGTCCCACTGTGCCCAGGGCCGGGCCAGCACTGGCTCTGATACCGAGGATGGTGAGAACACAGAGACATGGACAAAACCCCAGTGACTTCCATTTTCTTGGTATTCCTCAGACTTCCCAGTGCGTGCTCCGGAGGACTTACAGCTTTTGGAGCAGTCATCACTTCTCCACAGAAAATACTCCAAAAGGAAGGCTACAGATGCCCTCAGCTCCTTACACAGATACCTCAGAGCCCCGCCAGGCTCTGCCTGACCAGAGCACACGGCTCTCCTTCCCACCTGCCTGTAACTCAAGAGTGTGTACTTTCCTAAATCTCTTCTTAGTCTTTGTGCTACTTCGGTGTGGCTTCAGGTCATCGCTGTCTGCTCTACTTCCAATGGTTCTAATTGACTCCAGGCTTCCTTTCCCTTGCCTCCTCTGACCTTAAAAAGAAGTAGCTTGAAGATGGGCATCCATCTGCCAAAATTTTCTGATTTTGTTTAACCCTTTGTGAACCAGACAGGTGTCATCTGACTTTCTTCTTAACACACCTTTGCAACATCAATGCTGGCTGGGCTGTGGATGTCTTGAGACTTAAGTTTTGTTGTGCCCCAGTGCCATGGACTATGGTGGTCAGGAAACGATTCCTACGTTCAGAGTGGTAGAAAATTTCCCCCTCCTTGGTCATTACATGTTTTCTAAAAGGACTACAGAACAATGTCTTCAAAGGATGCCATTATGTATAAATGGCAGGAGGGCAGTCATTGGCCACATAGCCCTGAAATGACATAAGTCAGACCCGATCTCTGTCAAGAATGTCGTCTCTCCTTTCATCAGTTTTCCCCACAAGTTTGTCGGCAATGCAGTTACTTCTTTGGGCATGGCAGAGCAACTAAAAAGTTAACTGTCCTCTTCAAGCACAGAAAATCTGGTTTTGCCCCATCTGACCAAAGACCCATATCACCAACAGCAGAGAGAAGGCCAAGAGAAACCTATAAAGCACCATCATTGAACAGAGAGCCAAGTGGTCCCACTTACCTCTAGTGTAGTTAATACAATCTTCTCAACTGAAGAAAAATAAGCCTCCCACAAGAATTGTGTCTGCTGTCTAAGTGCTAGGATTTTATCCTGATGAATAGACCTGATTGTAGAAGGAATCTGTAACACAAGGTAAACACGGAATAATTATAACTGGACAACAATGAGACACCATCGCATAGTAATAACCGGCTTGGACTTTTGTCCTTTATATAGCATTTGGCTTGTAACGTACAGATCTACTAAAAATCACCACCACCTCGGTTAAAATGCCCTTCAGAGGTGTCAGGTACAAAACAGCATTTATTAGGCATCCACTTTAATGATCTTTAATGAAAGTTGGAGTCTACCTCTAGGACTCAGAAGCAGGTTATCAGTCACTGAGGGTGTTCCTATAGTACCAATTGCCCTTTTCCCCCTCCGAGTCCCACAGATCCTTGATTTTTGCACCTGGACAACCAAATTTTACAGAGAAGGAGCCACAGGCCTTGGGGAAAGGCTAAAAGACTTTTAGGACATGTCATACCAGGGACCACAAATTACCTCCTCAAGCGCTTTTAGGGAATGTTTCTGAGCATCTCCAATGACTCTGAAGCTGGGTTGGTCAATCCTGTGTATATACCTCCTACCTCACCCTGAGAGCCTTCCTGCCCCTCAGACCTTTCTTTTGGGTGCCAGCATGTATCCCAGTCTATCCCAATCTTCCAGCTTTGTATATGCTTCTTCATCACTGCTCTCTACCATACTATACCATTTTAGAGGAGGGATGTATGTCCTGTCCACATTGCTACACATTTTAAGACAGGAGAATGGCCTTTATGTAGCAGCCATTGAAGAAGTAAGAGCTGACTTGAGTATGGCTATCTGAAGCCACCAAAGGGACATCATTATTTTTATTAGCAGTGGGGGACATGGTGAAGCACAGGGACACATGATCTAGACAAAACAAGGAGGAGGGGTAGTTCTTGGCCTTTCCATTTACTAGCTGTGCTTCCTTGGGCAAGTTACTTGATCTCTCAAAGATTTCAGCTCCTTATTTCTAACATGGGGATAAGGTTGTCATGAGACTCATGTAAGTGCTTAGCATATGCCTAGAACACAGGAAGCTTAATTAGCAGCAATTATGACTACTGATATTACCATTACTGACATAAGAGTGATAATATATATATTCCAAGCTGGACCAGCAACTTCATGTGTACATGTGAACTTGAACTTGCTTGTGTCTGGAGCTCCAAAGTGTACTTCCTGGGTTTCTGGTGAGATTCCTGGGCTTGCTGCCTACCTTCACTCAGGGCTTAAGGTCTCATTTATGGAGTCTACGCTCTTAGGGGCAATTCCTTTTGTGCCCTCCTCTTTCTGCAAGCTTGCCTCCCATTGCTAACCAGATGGACACGCGGACCTGAGCAGAAGCGGGAATTGCTCAGTTTGCAGCTTTAATAAGTTACCCATGGCACTGTGACTAGGACTACCTCTGAACTGCCACCAAGGGGAAGGTGGCAGCACTGCTTTTAAGAGGAGCAGTAAAACTGCTCCATAACAAGAACAGAAGGACAAGCTGTCTTGCTTTGGCCATGTCCAAAAGCAGATGGTAGATCTGTACTCCAAGTGTTTAAAGGAAGTAAAATACCCTTGGAGAAGGTTGAGAAACCATTCGTATTGTGAATCCTTGGCAGGTCAAAGCAACTTTGTTTTTATTTACTCACTGAAAAATTACCTAGATTGCCAAAGACCAGAAAAAAATTACCTGCACACATTTCAAAATCCTTCCAAGTGTCAGGGCTATTTTTAAAGTCATAGGCATTGATTGCACTGTTTCATCATGGTCATGAGGAGCCACTCCATTAGAAAAATGCCAAGAGCCATTGCTCTGTGGTCTCCAGAAAACTGGACAGGCTGTGATTATGGAAAAAGAGAGGGAGGGTACCATGGCTTTACCTGCCAGCACACTCCCCTCTCCTGCATAAGCCACATGTTGATGTTCCTGCGCCAGGTGAAGTGTATTTGCCTTGTTTGTGTGCACAATAGGAGTGTCTGACAGCACCCTGCAAAGAGTCCTGGAAGATAATTCCAATTGATTGAAAAGGCTGAGTTCTAACTTTTAATGACATTTGACTGCTGGTTGTTAATCTGCTTGTCCTGAGGGGCAGGTATGGAAAAGTGATAAGTTAATTCCAATTTGGCCAGATTGTTTTGGAAGCTGCAGAACTTAAAAGTCTTGATGAAAGGTCATGGATGGTAAGAAAACTCCTGGGATCTACCAAAATAGATGTAGAAAAGTCACAATGAACTCTCTTGGCGACATGATGATAAGAACATATGCAAATAAAAACATCCAAGCTGTTCTAAAACAGGAAATGAAAAATTGTAACATAACAAAAACATTCCCCATAACAAAAACATTCCCCAGAGCAGACATTTGGGCTTGTCACCAACTCTCTGAAACCACAGTCAGTGACAGTGCAGTCCCCGCTCAGCAGGGAGACAGCTGTGCTCAGTCGGAACGCATGTGGGAGTGCAGAACACCAGTACATGTGGGAGGGCATGGGATGAAAACACAGTTTTCGGGGTCGAGCCAGAAAGTTCCTGCAGGAGGTGGATATGCACAAATTTGGGTGAAATGGTAGACTATGGACAACGACCACCAAGTTGTGTGTGTCAAAAACAAATTCCCAATTTACTTTCATCAAATTCATGAAAACATTGTTACGTAAATGGGGAAATTGTGGCTCATGTTCTGTATTCCTTTCATTTTCCGAATTGAATCAACATGCATTACTTGTCAAAATCATAAAACGAAAAGGGCACCATGAGAAAGAGCCATGCTTCTCACTGTGGGTTGGCCTTTCACGAGTAAAGGTTTCAGGCGCACACCATCCCTGAGTGGGAAGGATGCTCACCGCTGGACCACAAATGCCTCTTCCATGTTGGAGGCTGCAGGGACACTCAGATCGCAGAGGACCAGGCAGAGGGAGTGCTCGGGGAGCTGGCCTCAGCCTGGCTCTCACTTAGGGCTATTTCACCTGCTACTTTAGGGAGACCACTGCCTCACTTCACCTTCCAGCTAGCCACCTGGCTACCAGCACCACAGGAGAATCGACAACAGAGTTAGACACTCAATTTTCTGGCTATCAAAAAAAGCAAGGACATTAAAAAAACATCATTCTACAAATATCTGTGGAAGTTCAAGATAAAACAGAATGCCATGAAAGAAAAGCATTTAAGTATTCTATAATGATAGAGAAAGGAGCATGGTAATATAGTTAGAACTTGAATACCATTACCCAAAGGGGATATAGGTAAATCCCTAGTGACCAACTATTGCTGTCCTCAGATATGTCTGTGAATATTGTATCTCCCTCCCAGACAGCTCTTGAGTCGTTCAACCTTTATTTAGACACCCTTGTCAAAGATTAGTTCACTGTATTTATGTGGATTTATTTCTGCTCTCTTTTATTCTGTTCCTTTGGTTTGTATGTCTGTCTTTATGCCAGTACTGTGCTGTTTTGATGTGTGTAGCTTTGTAATATATTTAAAAATCAGAAGGTATGATGCCTTCAGCTTTGTCCTTCTTTCTCATAATTGATTAGGCTATTTGGGGTCTTTTGTGGTTCCATATGAACTTTAATTGTTTTTCTATTTCTGTTAAATATGCCACTGGGATTTTGATAAAGTTTGCTCTGAATCTGTAGCCTGCTTCAGATAATATGGACATTTTAACAATATTAAGCCTTAATTCCACAATACAGGACAACACAGATGAACCTTGAGGACATTATGCAAAGTAAAATAAACCAGTCAGAGGAAGACAAGTACTGTGGGATTCTGCTTTCATGAGTTACCTAAAAGAATCAAATTCATAGAACTAAGGGGTAGAATGATGGTTGCCAGGGGCTGGGGAGAGGGAAATGGGGAGTTACTAATTCCCGGGCATAAAATTTTGGTTATGCAGAATAAAGAAGCTCCAGAGACCTGCTGTACAACATGGTAGCTATAAACAACAATAATGCAGTGTACAAATCAAAACTTGTTAAGAGGAGCCTTGGCTAGTGTGGCTCAGTAGACTGGCACCAAGGGTTGCTGGTTCAATTCCCATCCAGGGCACATAACCAGATTGCAAGCTAAGTCTCCAGCCAGGTCCCCAGCTGGAAGCAGGTGGAAGGCAACCATACATTGATGCTTCTCTCCCTTTCTTCCTCCCTCCCTGCCCTTCTCTTTTAAAATAATGAATAAAATTTTTTTAAAAATTTGTTAAGCCCTGGTTGGTGGCATAGTGGATAAGGTGCCAGCCTGCAAACCCAAAGGTCGCTGGTTTGATTCCCAGCCAGGGCACATATAACCAGGTTGCAAGCCAGGTCTCCAGCCAGGTCTGTGGCTGGAGGCAGATGAAAGGCAACCATATATTGATATCTCTCTCCCTCTCTCTAGAAATAATAAAATTAAGAAAAAATGTGTTAAGAGGGGTTTCATATTACACATTCTTACCATAATAAAATTTAAAAAAATCTAAATAGCAACTGATGTTTTGATAGCAATTAAAAATTTAATGGCAATTTTAAAATTCCAAAAAATGCATTTAAAAAACATTTTTATTAGCAGCTGCTCATTCAACTATGTATCTTGAAGATAACATTCACTCATGTGTCCAGAGCCGGCCTTTTGAACAGTGATAACTCTGATGTAAGCATCAACCCTAGAGACCTCTATCTTTCTTAAAATTAATTTGAAGGCAAATACAGAAACAAGGGGAATGAATAGGAAGCTGTAGGATAGCATAAGACCTCTTCTATCATTTCTAAAAATTCTGGATATTGAAGGGGGTGGATATATATACCCCTGGCCACTATCAAAGCTCATATACATCAAACTTCTCCTTTTCCTAATGTACTCCCTGGACCTGGACAGATTCTGCACTGGAAAGTGCACCATGTCGTGTTGAATGACTTCATATTCACCATGACACAGACCATTTTCTTCTGATAAAATGTCTTCTATGGAGCTGACCTTTTGGATTCATCTTCTTTGCAAGTTTGGAGGAGGGGCGGCGGTAATCCACTGGTCTGCTGAAGGCCACCGCCCTTCCTTACCTGTAATAACAATCTTTCATCGCCTATGACGGCAGCTTGGTTCCAATTAATCACTTCCGAGAACGGCAGCTCCCATCCATTGCTGAGCATCACAGGGACACAGGCGGCCTGTGGAAGAGGAGGACAGCATGAGGGGGGAGGGCCATGGCGGAATCTGGCCCCATCGGGGGCTGAAATCAGTACAACCTCAACGGCTGGCCTTTCCTCCGTGGCATGGATTCGGGAGTTACCAAGTCACAGCAAGCCGTGTGTACCCACCCAGCCGAGAGGAACGTTGGCAACTCTCGCATGGACTCCTAGAGCCCCATTCTATTCTAGCACAGGGTCCGGCTGGCTGGACTTCCATGATGACAACTGGCCTCACTGGAGAAGTGTGACTGATGTGACAATGTCTTTCACCAGCAAAATCCCAGCATAAAACCAACCTTGAATATCCACAGTTTTTCCAATCCAACTGCCAGAAGTCAGCTTGCAAGTGGTTTGCTCAGAACTTCATGAGCAACAGAGTAGGACAGGGGTCCGCGTCCTGACACAGCGTTTTTCAGACTTAACCATTCCCCTTTCCCTTGTTCTGCACACTTGTGCCCTTCAGTGTGGAAGGGTCCAAACCACCTCTGTACCCACTTACTACCTGTGCGGTGATCTCATAGCCAAGAACACTGGGCGAATCCAAATAACAAATAATCCAAACCAGGGATTACTGTGCTACACCAACATCCCAAGAGGCTACAAGGGCATTAGTGACCACGCGCTTCACAGACACACAGAAACGACGTGCAAGAGAAAGAAGCTCTTGTGTCGGAGGCCAGGACCCAATGACGGGTGTTAGGAAGCACGGTGACCAAGGCAGACTCCGGCAAGGTGCAGCGCACAGAGACAAGGGCGTGGCCGCAAGGGGACAAGGGGCGGAGGAGGAACGAGGGCAACCTGTCTTCTTGAGCTCAAGGAACGCTGGCAGCACCTTCCAGGGGGGAAACAGGGACAACTGTCTCAGTAAGAGAAGGCATTGCTGCAGAAGGAAGCCATGAGCAGACTCCATGTGGGTCTGCAGCGACAGCAGGGACCTCGGGACGTCACAGCCTCGCCCGCGCTGGGCCAAGGGAGTGCTGCCCCGCTGCTGGGCACTGCTCTCACCCAAGCGACAACTGAGAGCAGCGCCAGGCCAGGCGATTTGCTTAAGGGGGAAGACAGACAATGCCCCGTTTCAGTTGCTCCTAAGACCTGCTCCAGAAGCCCAGCCAGGCTGTCTGGTGGCAATCAGATCTGCCCTCGGCTTGCCATCTTGCCCTGAAGGACCCAACCTCCCGATAGTGAGACCGTTTAATCTTCTTCTGTCCAAAGGCAGGGAGTCAACCTTCCTCCTGCTCCCCACGGTGAGACAAAATTTTCTTGGGAAAACCGATTTCAGGTGTTCAAGGCAAATCATGCCTCCTCTTTAGAACCCAGGGAAATAGCTAAGGTTCTACCTCCCCCCAGCCCTATTCTGGGGAGGGTCCAGGGTCTCTTACCTGCAGAGCCTCCAGGAACCTGAAGGATCCAAGCCTGCGACCACGAGGAACCAGACAGAAAGTGGCATTGTGCAGCATTTCCCGATAATCATACCTAGAAGGAGAGGAGGAACAGTCAGCCAACAGAGGCCCGCTGGGAACAAAGGGATGAAGGATTTTTTTCCTGTGGGTGCACGCCTGCCTCAACTTCCCAGAGCAACTTGGAAATACACCAGGCGGGCCACTCTCACTTTCCCACGGGGTCTGGGGACCACTGCATGGAGAACCACCATGAGCCTTCTTCAGGTTAGGTAAAGGGTCTTCCGCAAAAAGCCCATTAAGGACAAGTGTGATGGCCCTAGCCACCATGTGGTTTGCTGAGCCTTTGTTTACAAAAGGTTTGTGTGTCCAGATGACCTGTGCTGTCCCCACAAGCTTAAAAAAAAACCACTGCCAATTTTCTCTTTTTAAAATGCCATGTCATTCACCACACTAAGGTTCCCCACCCCATAAAACCATGCTATTAAAACCTACTCAGGAAACTTCTATGACAAGCACAAAACATTTCTTTTCTCCTTCAAGCCAGAGTTTCCCATGCAACCGAGAACATTCAGTTCCATCGGACAAACGCTCCTGCACAAGAAGGGCTGACGTAACTTGCCGGAGAAGGAGTTAGCTTCAGAAATGCACCAGGAGGAATGCGAAGGTATGGTTGCTTCTCCCACACAAATGCCATGCGTGGTATCACACTGTCTTTGCACATAAAAAGATGCCAAATCTAAGTGTAGTGTCTATGCTAGCGAAGTGCAAGAAAGATAAAGAGTGCTCCATTTTGTTTAGGGTTATCAATGTCAATGTGATTTCCACAAACACGGCCCCAACCACGCGGTTTCCAGTTCCTTACTTTAAGGAAAATTGAAGAAAACTTAGGAAACTAGAGATGGTTCCTACCCTAGGAAGGCCCACGTTCTCAGAGCTAAGATGAAATGACTCTCATTTTTCAAGAACTTCCAATGCTCCGCAGACAGGTGTGACTTTGACAGCAGCATATGTCACCAGCATTTTCTGACTCTAATAGTCTAATTTAATCATAGCCTGAAGGCACTGGATTCTTCCCTCCTCTTTGGGGGATCCTGATATATAAATTTATATTTTTAAAGTCCACATCTATTTTTATATTGTCATACAAACTAGGCGTATGGGAGTAAGCCAATTTTCAATTATAAACCCGTCATTAAGAAGAGACATCATGCAAAGGACCATTTGCTTAAACAAGCGTGTAGAACTAATTTGCACAAGAAAAGGTCACTGTGAATGGATTAAGATGATCTCCATTGAGAGTAAAATAAAAACCCTTTGCTGCATTAATTAAACGGCAAAATAGACTTCAAAGTAGAAAAGATTTTTTAAGAGGGCTCAAATTTAGCTAAATAAGAAAAATATTAAATTCTGGTGGTAATGGCTTCTCTCCTTTCTTCCTCACTATAGAAAAAAAACTGACAAGCATGTTCAAGTTTCAGTGTTGATAATCTCTGAATCTCTGCCTCATCAGCCAAGTAGAAGGAAATGTGTATATGTATGTACACGCGCATACACATCTATGTAGAAAGTTTAAACTGAAAATTTTTAATAGAAAAAGGTCAAATACACTTCGGGCTACAGCCAAGTTTAATAAATGCCAATAGAAACCCCTGAGGGGCTAATACCGAAGGTCCTGTAACCTCCTCATTAGGCTGCTAAAAATGTAAAACCCTATTAATGTTCTGGATTGTAACAAGTTTCAAAGTTGCCAGGTGAACAATTTACTGTAGGAGAGGAATGGAAGGAGAGAAAAGGCCGAAAACGTAGAGGCAAAATTCAAAATTCAAATGACAGTTACACGTGGGTGCTGGTTTTTAGGCGGCTGTGGAGAGTGAGCATTTGCTGACGCAGCAGGTAGAGCTCAGGTGACAGACCGGCGTTCCTTCCCATCTGATGTCGGGTGAGTCTCCTGGCTCCTGCCAGAACCCACCAGGTAGAGGTGTGATGTTCTGAACACAACCCATGAGCTTTCCGGGCCTCAGTCTTCCCACCTGCCAAATGAGCCATCTGCGCTAGGTGCCTACAGGCTTTTTAGGTAAGAAAGACAAACAGCCATAGGAACCACACCATCACTCCAAAGTTTTCCATTCACTACTGCATACACATGTGTGCAGATGTGTCCATGGATGTCCGCTCATGCGTCCACAATGGCTGTTCAGCACGCGTGTTCGTAATGATACACAAAGACACACACAGAACACACACAATGTAACTTACAATGATGATTTTCAGATTTCCAACCATGCTCAGCCCGTGAACTGGGATCTCTTTTGGGCTCCAGCAACAGTGAGCCTGTAAATTACTGCTGTGCTGTAACTGGAGGAGGCAGCCAATGGTTCCAGTAGGACCACACGTGTTTGGTGCCCTCCCACCCAGACCTTCTGTGGGCCACCTACCTACCCCCGAACCCTGCCAGCCATTTTCATGTTCTCATCCTACCTCTCCCTCCTCCGAGATGCATGCATTCATTCACTCAAGTGCTATGTTCTAGGCACTGTTCCAGCCCTGTGAAGGTTGTGCAAAGAAGATCCTTCTCTACTCACTCAAAATATCAAAGGATCACCCAGCAACTAGAAAAGGCTGATGAGACTGCAAGATGTCAAATTATCTGTGGGCATGTGCATTGTAAGATGTACTGTGGGAGGCTGGCCTTCCAGAAGGGCGTAGTAAAGAACTTTGTGGCCACTCTCCCCGGAAAACAACCATTTAACTGGTAAAATTGATTTTTTACACTTATTTAAAGTTTCTGGAAATTGTCCTAAGGGCATGATTACAAATGGAGAAACATTTGCTCAAGAGGATCTGCCAAGTCTTGGAAAAAAGATCGAGTGTCTGGGTCCGTTTGGGCCAGGACCTGGGCTACGACCTGACCAACCCTGACCAGCCCTGCCTTACGAAAGCTCAGGGGAGTCCACTCAGGAATCCTGGCTCCTCTCCCCCAATGGCCATTAAGATGGGGAAGAAACCACCATAGAAAGGAGAAAGTATTTGCACATCATAAATCTGAAAAAGAGCATTTATCAAGAACATGATGGATGAGAATGGGTGCCGATGAGGCCGCAGAGAAAGTGGAACCCTGAAATGTTATAGGTGGA
Source organism: Noctilio leporinus (assembly GCA_004026585.1). Taxonomy (NCBI): domain Eukaryota; kingdom Metazoa; phylum Chordata; class Mammalia; order Chiroptera; family Noctilionidae; genus Noctilio; species Noctilio leporinus. The sequence goes on from PVIW01001524.1 coordinate 225,461, forward strand.
AAGGTAAATGGTGCAGCCACATTAGAAAGTAGTTTGGCAGTTTCTTGTAAGACTAAAAATGGGCGTAGCACATGACCCAGCAATGGCACCGCTGGGCACTTATCCCAGAGAAATGAAAACTTATCCTCATGCAGAAACTTGCCCACAAATGTTCACAGCAGTTTTAGCCTTAATAGTCCCAAACTGGAAACCATCCAAATGTCCTTCGATGGGTAAATGATTCAACAAACTGTGGCACATCTACAGCCTAGAATACTTCTCAGCAATAAAACAAAATGAACCATTGACCTGCGCAACCAGCTCAAGGAAATTATGCTCAGTGAAAATGCCAATCTCGGAAGGAAATATACTGCATTATTCCATTTATATAGCATTCATGAAATAACATAATTATAGAAATGAAGAACAGATTAGTGGTCACTAGTAGATTAAGGAGAAAGATGAGGAGATGACAGGTCAAGTGAGGGCTCATTCTCCCCGATATTACTCAAGTTTAGAAATGCAAATCATGTACTTCTGAAAAACAAGAGCATATCCTAAGCAAGAAGAGGAGCAGATGAGGGAGGCAATTCATCTCAGAGAACATTCGGTTTTATTAATAAATGGTTTTGTTACCCTTTTCAGATGGGCATTCAATCCCCCATTGTATAGGTGATGACACAGAACAGAACGGTTTTCCTAAATGGCTGCAAAGAACAATGCAATTAAAGTGACATGACCCCAAATTTAACCCCGAAACCAGTACCACCCTATGGCCATACTAATTTCCTCCTTCAAGTTGGATAGGATAATATATGGGGTCCACCTCAATATAAATGGGTCGTGTAAGGAAGCGTAATTAAACTCCTTCCCCTCCATACGAAACACATTTTTGCTGGCGGAAATTCAGCGCCAAGGGGAGGGGCTGGGGTGCGGTGGAATAGCACAGGGGTTCCAGAGTGAGTCGTGTCCCGTGCCCACCCCACCCCCCACGCGGGCAGCAGCAGCACCTGGGAACTTGCTGGAAATGTCAACTCGCAGCCACACCCAGGCCTGCTGAATCAAAAGCTCTTTCGGGCCAGAGTTCTGGGCATTAACAAGCCCTGCAGGGAATTGTGATGCACCCTTCATTTTGAGAATTGCTGGTATGCTAGTTAAGAGCTTGGCAATTAGACGCTTCGTGGTTTAAGCATCTTTGGAGGCACCCAAACCTGGGTTCGAATGTCAACTCTGCTACTTGCAAGCTGAGTGAGCTGAGGAAAGCTGTCTAAATCTTAGTTTCTTCCACGCCATCCATATGCATGGTAGCTATCATCATTACAGCTGAAAGGAGGCAATGGAACATAATGGGTGACACAGTCCACCGTGAAGTTAGGAAACACAGGCAAGGAATTGGGTTCTGTATCCACTACCTCCTAAGCAACTGTGAAATTGCGTCATGTCTCTGAGCCTCAAAGTTGTGAAGGTCAAGTAAGATCATGTCCATGCAGTAGAAACGGTAATACACCAGGCAATTGCAAGCTATTGTGATCCATTGTATCCGGATGAGAGGAATAAGTACATTTTCAAAACCAGTAAAAAGAAAAAGAAAAGCAGATTTCCAAAGACAGATTCCAAAGACATGCGGAGCTGACTCTTTAAACTGGAAACAGAAGCTGTGAATCACAGTGGGACAGCAGCTTCTAATTGAAAGGACTGTGCCTTATGATCAAAGCCAGGTGGATGAGGGTGCTGCTGGTACCGTGTGCCCCTCGGTCCTCCGGGTCCTCATGTGTCCACTGCAGCATGCGCATTTGTCCCACGAGCTGTAGCGTGCTAATCAGGGAGACCAGGGAACTAGCAAGTGATCTAGCCTCTCATCTCTGCAGTCACACAATTCTAGTCTCCCCATGATCTGGCTAGTTTGTCTCAAGAACTTATTTATAAAGGAAACTTTGTCTTTGCAGCTGATCTGCCCCCTCCAGCTCCCGTCCTTGTAAATCCTTAATCTGCTTTGCTCACCTAGCCTCCCCACCCCGGGTTTGAATCTCATCCCTTAAGAAAAAAAAAGAAAGAAAACAAAAACAATGAGTGACTGCTGTACTTCCATGAAGTGCTTTGGGGTAAGGAAAATCAAATGAAATCCTGGAGTATTTCCTTTGTGGTTTTCTTCATTCATTCCACAAACATCAGCTGAATGCCCACCCTGTGTCAGGTACCATTCAAGGAACCAGTGAAAAGGCAGATGTGTTATCAAATGATTAACATTAAGTGAGGGCAAGGGTAGGATGGAGGCCTGAGGTGGGGATTATGCAGAGAAGAAACAGCAGCCCCAGCCTGGCTTCTGTGGGGACAGTGGGAAGCAGGGATTTCTCCCAGAGGAAGGTAGGCTCTGAGCTAAGTATCAAAGGAGAAGCAAGGAGAAGCTGGCGACAGGCTAGCGGGGAGCAGAGATGCAAGGCAGGCACCAAGCCACCCACGTGAAAGCACCGGGTCAGGGCTGGGCGAGGCCAGGAAGAGGTGCCACGGAGGCCACTGGTAGTTGCCCCTGGGAAGGCTGTGCGTGGACCTCCCGAAGCTCAGGACCATCCTGTGCGGGTGGTCGTGAGTCTTGAGTCACGAGTCACAAAGGGCTCGAGCAGAAGAGTGACAGGTTGCTGATGGGACTTCTCAGGACGTCACAGGGAGCACTAAGTTCAGAGTCCAATAGCTTTGCTGAGGGAGGTCATGGCTATATCACTACGAAGCCAGCAGGGCTCCAACTCCGGGTCCTCAGACTCTCAGGGTCTTTGCTTTCTGTGGCATCATGCTGCCTTCTTGGCCACCCACGCAAACACGGTGTGAGAATAACATCTCATTACGGAGTGACTGACGTCCTAAGCAGTTCGCCTGGTTCCCAAGCATTAGCAACAAACTTAAAGGGACCCTCCCTCCTACTTAGACTCCACCCCATGGCACACCAGGTCAATCCAAGACAGTGCTCTGTTATTTACTAGCCCTGCTGCCTTCGACTCTTTCTTGGTCCTTACAGATGGAACCCTTAACATTTCAGCTATTGTTCAGAAAACTTGAAAGTCCATAACCCATAGCAGTATGAAGTTGACCCAAGGCAGAGCTCAGAATTGAGACACAAAGAGTGGAAGTCAATATTTTAGCTAGAAAATGGGTCTAGCTGGCCACCGCACTGTCTCTATTCGATGCCTGGTAAGCTTCATATGGAAAAGAAGAGACCCCAGTGATCCTTGAGAATTCACCAGACCCATGGGGTCTCTGTTTCTTCACCTACACCCACAGTCTTTCTACACAGAAATGAACTAACCAGACTGGCACAGTCTTAGGGACGTGCAGTGCCCCGGTGGGAAGGTGCTCACTATTGGGAGGTGGTGTGGTTCCTGCTGCTGGGGCCTCCCGGCACCTGGTCATGCCAGGGATTGGGAATTTCTTTCTTTCTGACACTTGTCAGAATAAGGCTGCCCATCCCAGCTTCCACTGCAGAGCGCCAGGCTGGGTGACAATCAGAGACAGGTGTTTCTATTCACTCTGTCACGTTTGGCTTTCCACGCAAGACTGTCCCTTTTTATGTCCATTGAAAACGTATTTTAGTATAGGGAGGGGAGAATGGTAACACTTTGTAGGCTATGGCTGGGGCAGGAGGCCCCCAGGGGAGGCACTAATGTCTCTCTCTCTTTCACACACACACACACACACACTATCCCAGTTAAGTGACCACAGCCACAAGAGGTAGGTATGATTATACCTGCTTTTCACAGGAAAGAAGAATCAGGAAAATGTTTGGAATCTAACATCCCTTCTGAGCACACCAGAAATAATCCCACATCCTGTCAAAAAAAAATCCCCGACTCCATCTCTGCCCTAAACATCTACTCACAGCTCAGAACCTGCAATGGGACCAGTGGGTCACTGCCCCCTGTGTATATTGAGAAACCCAGGAACCAACCAGGTGCACCTCGTGATCCAGAAGGGGAAGGCCACCTCCTTCCCACTCCTGAGCTAGCAGGGGGCTAACACAGATAGCAAATGAGGAGAAGGGCAGCCACCAATGGTAACAGTAATTCCCGCACACTGTCTCCTGCGGGCAGGACAGGTGCCCCACAACTTGTGCTCATGTTGCACTTGACCTCCACAACCGCACGTGAAATGGCTGCGTTGGCAGATGGTGCGGAAGGGCCTGGCCCGGGAGGGTCGGACCCGCGATGGGCCCCGCTGCCCTCAGAGTTGGAACACGGTGCCTGCGAAGGTGGCCCAGGTTTTGGACTCGGTGCCAGGGGACATAATTTCAGCAGGCGTGTGGGAGGAGGGGAGGTCTTAGCGTTCTGGCTTCTTTTACAATCCAATGGGTTGGGGTGACAGTGGTTAATACAATTATGTAGGTTTCAAGTTGTACAATGCAAGGACACATCACCTGTATTTTGCGTTGCGTGCCCACCACCCAAGGAGCCCCACGTTTGCACTCAGCAATCCCCAATTTCCAAATGCTCTGAAATAAATGCAATTCCAGGGACGTGCGGGTCTGCATCCTTTGGCTGAAATGAAGTGCTTCTGAAAAGGCTCAACCAAGGGCTACCTGGGTACAGGGGGAAAGAGAAAGGAGTGACAGCAAAAGAGCCAGCCACCAGCCCGACCTCGTGCGGGTAAACGGGTCCGGAAGAGGCACACGGAGGCCCTGGCTGAGAAGCTAAGTGTCCGTGACAGGCCCAAGCGCAACGGAGAAGCCTGAGGTCATTATCTTACCATTAACCTTTCACCAGGCCCTGTGCCACGAAGACCGGCCAAGTGGAGCCGGGCCAGGAGTGCGGCAGAAGCTGAAATGACCAGCTCAGGGAGTGGCAGCGCCGGGCGTCTATTCTAGGACAGCAACTCCCCCTCAGGGACAGGGCAGGCAAGCCCCAGGAGTGGGCATGCCTCACCCCAGCCCTCTTTCCTTCCTCAGCTGCATTTGCACCCCTGGGGGAGGCCTTCTCTGACCCCGGAGCCTTGGCCAGAGACCCTGACGTGCTCACCCAGCAGCCAGGGCTGACCGGCCCGTAGCTACTCCGTATCAGGTTGCCAATCTTGCCTTTGCTTGTGCCTCAGCATCTGTGAAGCCCAGGTGAGCGCAGGGCAGTAAAATGAGGTATACCTGTAGCTACCAATCGAGGTGAATGTCTGCAAGGAGCTACTCAGACCAAACCCTCTCCTGGCCTTCCTGCACGTCTGAGATGGGGGGAAACCTGCAGAACCCCCACCTGCTTTCTCTAATAATGAACAATGCATTGTTCCAAGGGCAATGACCACCCCTGCCTGCCCCAAAGAAAACAGGGCTCACCCAGGGTTCTGACCACATGCCTTCTTGAGCCAAGACACTCTTGCCCGTGCACGCGTCCTAGGTTGGCCCTGCAGTTAGGAAAATGCTTGGAATGCCTGCCGGCTGCACCCACCCCAGAGGGGCCACCAGCAGACCTGGCCAGCCCAGATCTGACACGCCCGGCATTCTTCTCAGAGCCTAAGTCTCCATCAGGTCCTGGCGCTCAAGTGATTATAAAATACCCTGAGCATCCAATTACAGGTAATGCAACGATGGCTGGTTCAGTTAACCTCGCTCTCCCGTCTCCTCTCTTATTTTTGCCATTCCTGGGATCCACCTTCTGACCTGACAGTCAGGGTCAGCTCACTCCTGGGCCTTTTGCTCTGGACAAGCAAATGAGGCTTCAGAACTCAAAAAAGATAGGATGCCAATATAATATGAAAGCTGCATAAAAGCTAGCCATCTATGGGTGGTTTAATCTTTCCCACCTGGGCATGCGAATGCACACATGTATACCACGTACCTATGTCCACGGGACATAACAATTTGTTATGGTCAACAACCAAATTGTTTCTTTTTCAGATCAACCTCCTGGGAGGGTTTGGTCACTGGAGATGGGAACGGCCCACAAATCTAGATTCTGCCATTTCCTTTGGTAGAAGCACCATGATCCCCAGGGGAGAGTCTGGGAAGCTGTCCCCTCTCTGTCCTCTGCAGGCTCTGCTCAGCACATGTTCCCTGGAGAAGCAGCTAGGGAGCTAGCCCACTCCTTAGGTGGCCTCACTTTGGGAAGAAGGCATGGGGGACAGAGAAAAAAAGTGAGCATCGGAGAGCGGAGAGGTAGATCAGGTGTCCCTTAAGGTGCCCGACTATTTATTGCTCACTGGACTAATGAGCACTGAGCAGCTCCTTAATGCCAGGGAGCTCGCTGAGCACTGAGGAAACCAAGATGCAAAAACCTAATGGTTTTTGTAATTGCAGGGGAACCAGGTCTCTTCACACCCTCCTTTCCTGGCTCTCCTTAGTTCTGCTTCTGGGGGTCGCCACCTGAGCAGAGACACAAGAAGCATGCTCTGGCTCATATTAGTTGCAGGCCAGAAGAGGTTCAATTCATTTTCCAAAGAGCAGCCAAAGATACCTTTAAAATGTTGCTCCCAGGCTAAAAACCCTCCCATGGCTCCTGGAGGTCCAACAGGCTCCCGTGAGAACTGGCCTCTGCCCGTCGCTCTGACTGGCCCCTCCTCACTCACTGTCCACGACTACACTGGCCTCCTCTCATTACCACCTCTCCTGGACTTGTACTTGTTATGCCCTCTGCCTGGAGCGTTCTTCTTCCACATCTGCCTCAGGATACCTGCAGACTATTCAGACAAACTGTTGTTCCCCAGAGAGGCCCTCACCAGCCAGCCTGGCTCCTGGCACTCCCTTATCCAATCATTGCCCTGATTCATCTCTGTCCTAGCATCTACCACTGTCTGAATTCACACATACACTTGTTTTACTGACTCACTGTCTTTCTCTAGAAACATAACGTACACACCATGGGGAGCTTACCAGTTCTTATTTCCACTGTGACCCCAGCTCCCAGATCTGTGCCTGGATCTGGATCTGTGCACGTTTAATGAATGAATGCCAGATCTCCTTCCTTTTCCTCAGGGAAGAATACCTACGAGATCACAACGTCCAACTTGCTGGCCATGTTTACAAGGAGAATTCCTATGACAAGTTCCTAAAAGAATATAGAAATACTCTCTTTTATCTCCACTTTATGCAATACCCACCTTCTCTAGTCAATGCTAAGATTCATCAATTTCTCCAAATGCTACCTGCTATGAAAGCAAGAGCCCATTAAAAATGGCAAAATAAAATTTTAAAGAATGTTTTTAGGAGATTTTTATGTAGAACGATAGGGAACCTACACAGACTCATGTCTAGAAAATACAGCGACTGGTCTTGACTTTGTCATTAACTGTTTGCTTTTAAGTAAGGCACTTTCGTTCTTAATCCATGCTCATTTATAAAATGGGAAATCCTAGCAGTCTTGCTTACTTAACAAGGTCTACAGAGGATCTAATGAGACAGCATATATGACAGCATTATGCAAACTAAAGCACGTATGAATATTGGGAAGGACAAGACAACCAGCTTCTTGGAAGGGTGTTTTCACATAATGAAGCATAATGTAGTCAAAGGCCTGATCTTCTTCGTTTCTTTTTCTTTTCTTTCATTTGTACCCCAAATTCTTAAGGCCTATACCCCAAATCCACCCAATGCTTCCAAGAGAAGCATCTGGAATAGCTAGTTTGTTACCAAAGCCAATAATTAAACACACATGATCTCATGGGGCTGAAAGGCCGGCCACAATTTCCAGTCTAGCTATTGCCCTCGACCGTCTGTTTTCAGAAGCAGAATTTGTAACAAAGATGGATCAGAACTCTTGGCTAGAAAGCTCTTAAAGAGAAGGCAATTCTGTCCCATGGAACATCTTGCTACTTGGTTTCCATTAAGGTATCTTGGCTTTCATATAACTGTCAAGTGAAACTTGGCCTCAAAACGCAATGTGAGTAACTTTCTTTGTAGAGGGGTCTGACAGCTCAGCTGCGTGTCAGACACACAGCTGCTAAGATTCAACTCCAGAGACGGGCTGCCTCCTCTCTGGAAGGGGACCTGGCACCACAAAGTCCCTTTACTTGGGATTAAGTCAAAGAAACATTTAGGAATGATCTTTATGGAAAGTTAACCCCCCAACACCAATCTACCACATCCCTCTCCACGCATCGGTTTTGGAATGACAGAAGTTCTGGAGGTGCGAAAACATAATTGGAAAACTTTTTCCCCTACTTAAAGGGCTAATTGATTTCACAGGTGTTTAATTATCATTTGCTGTGAGATAATACCTTGTAGTGCCATAAAAAATGGATTTAATTTTCAAGTGATTGCAAAACCATGGCCAAAGCCAAGTTAGAGTGAAAGCTAGATGATTATTCTATAAATCAAACACACTGCCTCCTTTCTTTGAAATTTTTAATACTTGGGGATAATGATATCTGACAACCTTGAAACGAACATGAAACGGGTTTCCTGCCAAACACCAAAAGGCAGCCATTGGAGTGTCTCGGGTAGTTTGGTTCATTAACAGTGATTCAAGCAGCCAAGGGGAAGGGTGCTGGTGTGTGTTCCAGGACACAGAATTCTCTCCCGAGGTCCAATGGCCATACAGCCCATGAGGTCCACAGAAAAAGAGAAATAAGACCCAACCCACCCTTGGTACAAAAACTGCCTGAAAATAACTAACGCTCGGAGCCCAGACTGAGAGCTGGGAATGTGGAAAGTGAAAATTTTCATCTTGCTCAACCAACACTTTCCTATCTTATGCTTACGGCACAATCCTTGTGCTTCTGGTCATAACAAGTGCGAGAAATCACAGAATTAAACAAAGTGAACAGCTGGAAGGCACCACAAAGATCGCTCGTCCCAGGCATCCCAGGTGAACAAAGCAAAGTCAGGATTGGTCAAGTAACTCGCCTAAAATACCTCCACCAGGGGCACAAAGCCAGGTAACGCCAGTCGGAGAAAGATAAGTGCTTTATGATTTCACTTGCATGTGGAATCTAGTGAACAAAATCAACTGACAAAATAGACACAGAAGCACAGATACAGAGGACGGGGGGAAGGGAGTTGGGGGCGGTGCTGAAAAAGCTGGAAGAATCATGAAAAATAGCCTCATCGACACAGAAACAGCCTGATTGGTGATCACTGGAGGGAAAAGGGGGTGCAGGGAGGCAGAAGAGGGAAAGGGGGCACAAATGATGATAGAAAGAGACATGATGTGTTATGGAGTTACACACCTGAAACCTATCTAATTTTTTAACCAGTGTCACCCCAACAAATTCAATAAAAATTTAAAAATCGGTTTTGATTTTTTCTTTTTTAAGGATAGTTCTGAGCAAAGCAGAGACACAAAAAGACAACTTGAAAATAGATTTGGAGTCCCATTCTCCTCGAACATCTAAAAATAAAAGGAGAAATAGTTTTAAGGTTAAAAAAAAAAAGGTTTCATGAGGTTTCATTCTGTAGGAAGAGCAGCTATTTCTTCAACAGCGCCCAGCTTCTGCGGAAGTGCTTCAGCTGCCTTAAATAACTGTATGGGGATTTTCGTTGGGGCCACGTCTCGGGTCTTTTTCCTCCAACTTTTATTCTGAAGCTGTCGGAGTCTTAACACGTTCCATTAGATTAAGTGAGCTTAAATGATTTAAGAGTGCAGAGTAGCCGGGCCGGGCACACACACACACTGTCAGCATTTTTCATTAATTTATGCCTTGGTACAGAGTGAGCACACTTCCACCCACTGTACAGCGTGGCTTTTCGGCAGTGCAAGCTGGCCTTTACAGAGTGGGGTAAGGTATGACCAGGCAAGACGCAGTATTGCCACTCCCAGACGCTGTGTTTGGGTCCCCAGAGCCCTAGGCTGAGCCCAAGGCACGAGGGCAGAAGAAGCAGGGGCAAACGTGGGTCCCAGTATAATCTGGAAGCAGAATGAAGAAACATTCCTAGGCATCCGCTTGGGGCTGCAAAACAAACTCCTGCAATCAATAAAAATGATGACGGTAATTACAGCTAACGTTTGTTGTTCGATTACTACGTATTCAACCCTCTGCAAAGCGCTTTGGGTCTGTCTGGCCATTTGACCTTCCAACAACCTTATAAGTTGGGTTGTATTGTGTCCTCTACAGAAGAGGACATTGAGGCTGATACCAAATTTATCAAAATTCACTTGCTAAGTGGCTGGTGAGGTACGGTATGCACGCTGCCTCCCCGCTGAAGGGGTCCTCGGAGACATCCCATGGGCGTTTTAAGGGACAACCTGAGAATCACTATGGAATCTACTGGGCTGACTTACAGTCTTCCTGCTGGAGATGCGCGTGGCACTGCACCAGACCTTTTATCTGGCTCTGAATGAAGAGATGGCATCCTTTCCGAGGTCAGCCCCCTCTGAGGTGTCACTCGCAGATCCCAGGGAGTGGGTAGCGCAGGTGAGAAACAAATGCTGATTCATTGATTAGATTTTATGCCAGACAGGATCACTTTTGGAATACAGAAACCGAACTGCAAGGCCTCTTCCTAATCGCTGACAGAATTTCTACCTTCCCAATCCACAACTAAAGTTACCTAATAAACTTTGTGGGGGCTACTGTGCATGCAGGTCCCTAAGACCATATGAACATGACAGGAAAGAGACAAAACAGTGTAGGTGACATTGACATCTCATTCCTTCATTCACTTATTCAGCAGTTCATTCCGCTAATACTACTTATGGTGAACCTCCAGGGAGCACATGGTGAGCAAAAATTCATCATCATCATCATATTTGTTTACCTTATGGAATTTAGAGACTTGTTTGGGAGACTCGTAGTAAATAATTAATGGCAATGAAATCAACAGCTGTGGTGAGTTCCCGAGGAGAGACTGACGGTTCTTTACGAGCACGTGGAAGAGGGATTTGACCTCGGCAGGAGGAGGGGATTAGCTCAGACCTGAAGGACAAGCAAGGTCAGGGGCAAGCAGGACTCAGGGTGGACATGAAATGGTCAAAGACCGTCATCATGGCCTTGGTGGGGAGGCCATCAAGAAATTTAAAATCCATTTGGGCAAGCAAAACACAAACTACCACCAGTCATCCCAACAAGTCAAATACATCTTGCAGCGACGTGGACTAAATCCGCAGGAGGTTACGTAAAACCAAGGTGGAGGCTGTTTGCCACCTGGGAAAATGAGTACGATTCAAGATTGGCTGTCTGGGTGGATCAGCACTTTCTGTTCAACATGTTGATTGTTTTGGCTCATTCTAGCTTCCACACACCCGCTAAACAACCACTATCAGGCAGCAGACCCTAGCCCATGTTACAGACAGAAAAGCTGTGGCAGAAAAGAGACTTCACATCTTGATTAGAATTAATGAAAGAGGCCTCTGTTGGCTCCCCTCCATTCTACCTGCTCGCCCCCCGCCCCCCGACCTGCCAACTCACCCATTTCAGCAGTTATTCACGAGCCCCTTTTCCAGTTGCTGCGTGCTTCCCCGGGCTCTGTAGAGATGGTGCTAGTCCCTAAATAATCATATTTTCACAGTAATTAAAGAGCCAAATCCCCAAATCCCTAAATGCTCCGAGCAGCTTGAATGCCAGTATTTTGCCCTAACATCAAGCATCTCTAGGGTAAAGACAATCATGATAAAAGAGACTGAAATGACTTAATTGCGGAGAGAGGCAGCCTTATGACGAAGCCGAAGTGCACGGAGAGGAAGGAGGCTGAGGTGGCCAGGCTCAGGGGGAGCTCAGGGGGAGCCCCAGGGGCCCTGGCTTCAGCCATCCTCAAGTGCTGACCCGTGCGGGGCCTGGCCTTGGTCCTGCAGGCCAGGGGAGGTCCCGTGAGGGTTTTTTTCTGCCGGTGACGAGTCCTTCCCACTGACTTCAACAGTCCTTCAGGTGAGAGGGTGAAGAGGGAATTTCAGCTATTAAGGCATTAGTTTAAATGGGAGCCAAGAATGCAAGAAAAGCCACAACTGGGATTTGCCCAGCAAAGTCACAGATTTCATCCATCTGCCTCCCAGGCCAATGTAGGGATTACAGAACCCACACCCTGCCCCACCCCACCAACCTCCAACACGGCAAAATCAAGATCAGATAGTGAGGCCACGCCAGACCCAACTGCCACTTTTATTTTTAAGGCTGCTAATCCCTTAGAAAAAAATTGGAAGAAATGGTTGGAGGAAAAAAATCATTTAACACTACCAAACAGATCATTTTCCATTCTTTAAATCAAAGTCCTTCCCAGAATAAGAAAACCGATAGTAATGAGTCCAAGAAAAGGTTCTTTGTAAGGAAAAAAAAAAAAAAAAATTAAATGAAATGAAATATACTCACACTGAAATAACAATAATTATAACAATATAACAAGCACAATTCATAGCACACTCAAATGCGAAGCACCTTGCTAAGTGCTTTACATGGAGGAAAACAATGTAAGCGCCATGATCTGAAGTTAGTACTGTTATCCCCATTTTACAACTGAACACAGAAGCTGACAGAGGTTCAATAATTTGCCTGGAATTATGAAGCCAGTAAAGAAGGACAATTAAAGAGTCCAAACGTGGTCTGTCTGAAGCTGAAGTATGAGAACCGCCTGGTTACACCGGCACTTCGCACTGGCTGTATTTACAAAAAAGGAACACTGGTGGGATCTTTCAAAGAGCTGAAATGATTTTGGTGCTTGTTCCAATGGGTGATCCAAATAAAGTACAAGCCGACCTTAACACACAGAACTCACCCGTGCGCTGACATTAAAATGGCTTATTTCTAGGTGTTTCTGATTGATGTATTCAAGGTAAGTTCCCGTATTTCTAGTCTGGCTTTTTTTCTCTTCTCTGCTCTGATAGGATGCTAGGCACATGCTCAGTTGGCTGAAATGATCTTAGCTGAGAAAACCAAACCAAGTTGGCACGTCCATTCAGTTCACATGTCATTATGAAATCCTCGGGTCGTCAGTGACCCGGTGATCAAACAGACAGGCACGGAACCAATGGTCTAAACCACCCTCTTCCTGGGAGGCTGAGTGAAGACTCTTTGGAATAATAACAAGAAAGAATAAGTTAGCAACTAAAATGTTACTTCAAACCCTACCATTGAGACTGAATGAACTGCAAACGGAATTAAGATAGTTTCATGTTCTTGGTACATGACATGGAAATGAGGAGGAGGTGGGGTGAGGGCAGCATCTCCCGGGCAGATGTGTTTTGATGGGTCTTGTAAAGCAGCACCAGTTACGGATGTAACACATGCATCTGAGTTCATGTTTGGACCTCCCGACACCAGAGCAGCAAATCAGCTATGTCAGAAAAGCACCCACTTAGCCCCGACACCCGTATCTCCATGAGATCTTTTGCATAGAGGGTACCCCTGAAATGCTGAAATTTGGTCCGTGTGATTTACATAGGGAATGCTGATGTTAAACTACAGATTTCAAACTGTGGGCACGAGTGTGACAATCTAACTTCAGACTGGCAAAGCCCACGAATCAGCATGTGTGAAACCCTGATGCGTATCTGGGCACCAGAGATGCCACAGGTGTGCTAGGTAAGCAAAATGAGCTTCACCATTAATCGTGTTGCAGCAGGGAAATCATGTGATAGAAACCCCAGCACAGTCTCAGTTGTTTCTGAACAGACTGGAGGACGACCAGCATTCATTGGTACAGGGCAGTACCATCCATTGAGAATGTAGCCATCCGATTCGACCAGTAGATGGGGCACATCCACATGGCAAGTGTCCCCACTGAACAGGCCTGGTGAGAAATAGGTTCTCCTTCCTCCTTCTCCTCCTCTTCCTCCTCTGGTCCCAACCAAAGTCAAAAAGATGCCAAATGGGGAGGAGTAGAATATATCTTAATTCTAATAGAGGCACTTGATTATTTCTCTGATTTCTCTTTCTCTCCTGTAGCAATAAAAGGGAGCGGACACTACAGTGGGATTAGGGGAGGTGACGGTAGGCCAGCTCAGAAGGAAGAAATGTACTGCCCGTGCCAGTCTGAATAAGCTCTATAAAGAACATCATCCACCCAGTCACTCGCTTATTTTTACTTTGGGCCAATGTTCACTGAGCGCCTACTAGATGCTGGCACTGTGCTGGGGTGGATGCTGGATCTCAACCAGAAAGATGTGCCCCATGGAGTTTGTCATGTGCTGTGGGGTGCGGGCCCCGAAGGAACGTACGTCATGTGTGGCTACAAACCTCAATGGGGAACTAAACAACAGGTGCGTGTTGGAGTGACGGGAGGGAGGGAGCATCTGAGCGGAGTTCAGGTGGCCGGGAGAGCCCTTCCTGAAGCAGCAGCAACACTAACACAGCTGTGGGGCTAAGGACAAGCCAACTTCCCAGAGGGGGTGTGGGAAGAACAGCTGAGGAGGTGGGAACTATGGTGCAGAGCTCCAATGTGGAATGTTCCTCACACACTGAAGGACGAAGGAAACCACACCAGCCTGGGTGGTGCTGGCCGAAAGAAGGAAGGCAAGTGATAACCGCCAAAGGACAGTGGGTGTCCCTGGCTTTGATGCTTATTCATGCACTCTAGGAAACAAAAAACATGTGTGCATAGTGCTTCATTTGCTACGGGCTGTTTCCTTTTTTAATTCCGTACTTATATAAACTTCATTTACTTCTCAAACTACCCCAAAAGGTAAAATACTGATTCTATCATGCCCTTTTCACAGGTGAGGAAACAAGGGAACAGAGAGGTTAAGTGACTTGCCCATAGTCACACAGCTACTACCTGGCAGAAACCAGGCTGAAACCCCAGTGGTCTGAGTAACGCACATGCCTTCTCTCCTACACTTCCATGATTCTCAGGTAGCATCATTTTATTTCAATAGGACTGCATAGATGTGGATGCCAGTGTAAGTCTGGGCTTTTCCATTTCATCTCACAGCATTTTTGTTTGGTTTTGTTTTCGGTGGGGGAGAGCACCTAAGTGGCCCAAGTAAGGAACATACAATTTGGCACAGAATGCGGACGAGACAGGCTGATTGTACATCCTGAAAATCAAGCACAATTATGTACCCGGACTCCTGCCAGACACCGGCTTCCTCATGAGTCTGGGTTCGGAACACGGGGTCCCCAAAGGACTGTAAATCAGCACACTGGCCATCTCCACCAAGTTTCCAACAGATGTTCGCCCTGTGCCTACTCTCCCAGCTCCAGATGGCTCCAGCTCCTGGCGCCTTCCAACCCCACTTCAGCGGGTCAGCAGCGCAACTCCGAGAGGAGGCTGGAGGCATCGGGGTGCAGCTCTCACAGAAGCCCCCCTACCCCCGCGGAGCTCAGCGGGGCTTCTTGTGAAGGAAAGAAGCCCTAAGCCCAGTCACCATCAATCACCGCCAGCCCTGACTACTACATACAGTTTTCCAGAAGATGAAGCTGTTTTACAAAAGTGTCTGCTGCCCGTCAGCCTGGGCCTACAATAATTTATTCCAAATGTTTCCAAAGGCAACGAATCCATAGAATTTTACTATGGTGACATAATAGTAAGACAATTCTGTGACTATCTCGCCTTCCTGAAAGGGAGGGTAATTCCCTTTCCAAAATGCAAAAAAAAAAAAAAAAATTAATTAAATTAAATTAAAAAATTAAAAAAAAAATGTCTTTCTCTCCTGGACCAGAAACAGGTTTGCATATTTTTCTTTCTCCCTAAATGAAAAGTATCCTTGCCATGAGCCAGCAATTCATGCACGTGGATGA
>PVIW01001524.1:241109-290038 GCA_004026585.1 Noctilio leporinus
CAACCCGGGGCAAACGTTGTTGGTTTGGTTGGCATCCCTTGTAAGTTTCCCTCCCGACTTAGCCGATCTTTTAGGAGGCCAGAGGCTCCAATCAAACCTCGATTACCCTGTAGCAGCAACTGACAGAGCCCCATCGCGTGGTGGGGAGGCCTCGGGACGGCAGAGTGCAAATGCTCTCAAATGGGCTTAGCAATGGCTTCCTTTGGTCATCACGTTATGGGAACTTTCCCTCTTGGAGCCTGGGCCGCGAGAGCATTTCACCCCCACTGTTTCCTCTCCATCACATTCTACAGACAGAGAATTATGGGTAAGGCTACTTCTTTCTGACTGTCGAAAGTCACAGCAAGGTTTACTAGGAGAAGGCATTTGAAATTTACCCTACATAGAGATGATGGCACTCATCATATAGTGCAAATAAACCAGCTGTCCCTTCGCGCTATGTAGAAATGCATTTGCACTGACAAATGTTCACACTGAGTTATGATGCTTTAATTTACCCTCTGGGGGAGAGGGGACATGGGAGAGTGGGCACTGGAAGAGGGTTGGTAGAGCTGATCATTATATGGAGTTTCTTTCTCTTATGTAAAACCCAAATGTGTAAAATGTTTAGCCCTTTAAAACAGAAAATTACTTAAAAGATGTTCCTTAATTACAAAGTATAACTTTCGATGAAGCAGAGACCTGATCTCCAGGAGGGCTGATGAAAATACCTGAAGCAGAGGCGAAGTGGTTGCCAAGCCACAGGGCTGGTGAGGAGGGACCCTCGGATTCAGCTCAGGTCCACAGCTCCGACTTAATTGCTACCAAATGCCACTGCATGCCCAGCCGGCCCACTGAACAGATGGTTTACAATCCACCCCACCCACCCCTTAGAAATGCCCAAAGAATCAACTGAGCCCAGGGGAAGTAAGCGCTTGGTGAGCCCACCTTTCAGGTGCAGGGGGTAATTATTTATCCCAAAGCCAGACATCAATCAAAGCTACAGCAACCTATACTTTCATCCTTTGTTGGGTATCTCTCGATAGTGCAGCAGTGAGCCGTTCTTTGGAGAGGATTCTGTGGGCTGGCAAACGTTTAGGTGGGTTGGTAGATCTTTTCTGAAACTATTTCTAGGCTGTATGAATCTTTGTCTAGGAATTTATTTCCCTGGCCTTCCAAAACATGAAATGTATTTTGCTTGGTTCACAGATAACTTCCCTTGTTACTACCGTTGGCAACGAAGTTAATGCTGAAAATACAACATGACCCTGAAAATATCCCAAGAACATCGAGTTTACTTTCCTTACCACTAATCCACTCCTTGTTAAAAAGAAAGCTTGGGGAAATTTATGGCCCAGGAAGATTGGAGGGGGGGGGGGTTATTTACATGCAAAATCATTGTGTGTGTGTGTGTGTGTGTGTGTGTAGGTGTGTATATGGGTGTGTAATGGGGAGTGGGGAGGTGAAAGAAGGGAGTGAATGGAAGGAAATGTCCACCTCCATGGGCAATTCAATTTTGGCTGCTCCATGGAAACAAACCAATTAGTATGGAATGTCAAGGTGTTTTGTATGAATTGGCCACCTGCCCATTATGAATTGGAATGGGATTAACTAGCTCATTCCAAACACTCCACCAACAGCAAATGGTCATATAATAATGATTTTCAGTCCCCGACATCCTGGCTGGATTAGAGACTTGGAGGTAAAAAGGCTTGATAAATTCCTAACAATTTTCAGAGAGACTTCCCCATAACACATCTGTTCATCTTTCTTTTTTTTCTCTTACCTTTAGTTTTCTTTAAAAGCTGTCATGCTAATTGAGAGGCTGTATGCTCTTCTGAACATCAGCCTACCTATCAACCCACTAACCTATTAATAAACCATTTGTATACGCTAGCACATAAATCTGCTGGTCCCCTAAGCTTGCAGTCTTCAAAGTCCCACAGAGAAACATATGACCATCCGATTTGCAAGTTTAATCCAACCAAAGGCTTTAGAACCAGTCTGCCTCTAAGAGAGAAGTCCTGTGGAGCTTAGGTTCAAGATTGAGAAATTTAGCACATGACCGATACCCTTTTAATCATTTGTCTCAACTTCTAATAATCGGACCTTTCCCTTGCTCCAGACACCAAGTCCACACTTTATATTCCAGGCTCAGAAATTTGGCTCCAGGGACGACCACAAGCCAGCAGTATCTCTGCACATTCAGATGGAGCCCCCTACCTGGAAGAGTCCAAGGTGGGTTTCAGCCCAAAGCACACACAGCATACCTGTGAGTTCCTGTATTGATAACTCCTGCCTTCCTTCAGAGCATTCATTTCCCCTCTGGGAAGATACGTGGTCCCTTTGGGGTGGGTGGGACTGAGGTTGTCCCAACCTCAGGGGGCAGCAGTAATCTAAGAGTGAGCCATCAATCACCCCATTCCCCAGGTTCCGGGTCCCAGTTTTTTCAGGTACGGGGCTGGGAACCCTTCAAGCCACTACAGGTGCTTCCTCCGGTCAGGTTCTTTTAGCCCATGTTGGTAATTCTGCCCCAGAGGTAGGAAGAAACTATATATATCCTTTCACACACCCTCATTTCCAAGTGGTGTGTTACAATGAAAATATATCTCAGGACAAATTCTAGACCTGTGCCAAAAGCCTAGCCCAGGAAGCAGGCTGCACTAAGGCCAAGGTGAGTAACCAAGTGCTCTCTCTGTGGTCCGCCCCTAGACTTCCTCCACTCCTGCCCTGAGGCCCGCAGGACCTCCCAGTGTCAAGTGCCTGCCACAGACTCACTCTGTGTCCAACTCTGGGATCCTTGCTGGGTGTGTTCTGCCTTGTGGGCTGGACCTCCTGCCAGCACCCTCCTGTCTGCTCTATGAACTCCCATTACCTTGTCGACACCTGTCTCCACATTCACAGAGTGGCTAAGAAGTAATGGAAGGAACCCAACTGGAATGCACAGTATTCCAACCGAAATTCCAACAGATGAAGAAGTTTGACCTTGCCCATGAAATGCAGGGCATACCCCAGAGGGTGGGGTAAGTTCATACGAAGTCAATTACCAGAAACTTCTGATCCTCTGAAACATCTATCTCATAAACCATGCCTGGAAATTAAAATAAAGCAAACTTAATACATTTCCTTTTTTAAAATTTTCTTTTGTTTTTTTGTCAGTATCAGCATTTGCTAAAGGACGGCATGGCAGGAACAAAGTCCATTTTCAATGCAATATTTCATTTTATGGTATTTCTATCTTAATGTCAAACATAAAAACCACCAGCATATAGGTTTCTGATTTTAAAACAACCCTACTTGATTAAGCTACATTTCAATGGATTCTGTTTCATAAAGGTGGAATTTACATTCTTTTGCCATAAATATTTATTTTTCCTCACATCAAAAAAAAAAAAAAATATATATATATATATCTTTTCTCCTTGAAATAAGGTTATGCCAGGTGAAATGCGCTTTTATGAATGTAGTTCCAAGAACATCAAATCAAATACGAGTCCTTTAAATAATAACTATTAGTTTTTATTTTAGGATTTAGAACAACTCATTTATTTTGGGAGAGAAAGCAAGAAAATAGTATGAGGTGACATCGCTACCCTTGCTGCAAGAATCAATGGCCTCCAAGCATGGATTTCAAAGGAAACTGTCATTTCTGTACATTTAAGGCTTTGTCTTAACAAAATGAAAAGCTTTGTTTAACAATAACTCAACTCTTCACAAATTACTTCTGTGATGGCCCCCTTTGCTTAACACAGAAGCACAACTCAATTTAAGGAAATGACTTGTAATCATATGACTTAACTCTCAACTCTCAGGGTAATGACACTGTGGGATGAAACTGGGATGCACAGTTTCATTAAAAACCCATCTTCAACCCTGAATTTTCCCCTAAGACTTTCCAGGTGTGGGTGCCTTTTACTCAAACATCTGGGTACCTGCTCCCCTTCAACATTTGCTACCAATCTGTTTGTTCTTTGCTAAGGGTTTTAGAGGCATAGTTGACACAAAGGTGTCCTCTAGGAGCTGACAATCAATGTCACCAGTGGGCAAATAGGAAGAGGAGAGAGAGATCTGATGCTGGTATTTACATCCTGGATACACCATTTTGTTTTCAATTTCTAGCATGCTGTCCAACAGCCTATACCCATTCCCACAGAGTGGGTCCGCCAACGGCGAGTCCTTACTTGTGGCCATGTGGCTCATTTATAATCAGTCTTAAGCTCTGTGTTATTTCCCTGTCACACAGCTTGTTTGAAAGTAGGCAGCCTCTTTTCACAGCAGGTGTCAGGAAATATAAACCAACTTCACAACTTGGCAAAGCATAGAGTGTGGGGCCCATTGAAAGCAAGGACAGGGTCGTTTGGCTTTGGACCCAGTGCCCATCTCTAGGACCGAGTGGGTACCCCATCAACGCTTCCTGAATACAATGAAGGAAGCCAGTAGCGTCCACTTCAATGATCCAATTAGGACAATCATGTTAGTTATTATCAGCAGTATTTATGGGAAGGCCAGCTAAGTAAAGTGAGAGGAGGGAAATATGTAAAAGGACAAATACAGGCTGATTTTGAACTCCAAGGCCTGAGCTCAAGCTCTGGCCTTTTTCTGTTTTGTTTTGTTTTCATATTGCCTGTGTTGCAGGCGTATTTAAAAACATCCCCTAATCTGCCCTTCTTTATTTGTAGCTGGATCCCCATAGGGCTTCCTGACATAATCAAGAGAGAATAGACTCTAATAGCACTTTGATTATTCTATGGCACCTTCTGAACATGCCCCTCTTACAAGTAACTCCAAAGCAGGAACACCTTTCTAGTGCTTTATGCATAAATGCATGTATCGGAATACCCGGCATCAACACCAGGATCAAGTGGTAGGCGACTTCCTCAGGAAGCTGTGTAAGAAGCCCTCATCCTCTGTTCTGTGAGGGGCTTGGCACACATCTGTTTCCGCTCTGTCCCCCAGAGAATGTCTAAAACCTAATTAACCGATTAATTTGCAAATATATTCTAATTTATTCGCGGCAGCTTTTCCTGGGTGTTAAATTATCCGACAGCGGACCATATGCAGTACACAGGAGCAGGACCTCGCTGAAATACCACCGGTCACCCCAGCGCGAGAGTGACTGCGCGCACACTGGTCCACGCGAAGTGCCATCCCCCGATGAGAAAATGAGCTGGCAAAAGTTCGTTCGTCCGGATTAGGTTGCATATGCTTTGGGGAAGCATCGCGGAACGCGACGTGAGAGCGGAGCGGTGAGACACCACGCTCCAGCATATTTCCTACAGGTGCCTCTGCAGGAGCCCTGGTGGGGGGTGGGGTGCGGGGCACACTTGCCTGGAACGGAGAAATGGGTTGGCCGAAAACGCCATTTGCTTTTTTTTTTTTTTCCTGTACAATGGCTCTAGGAGCACTCAGCTGTCTTTAAGTCCAAACAAGTTTGTTAGATTGTATTGTGATGGCTGTCCTATCAGTGTGCATTAAAAAAAAAGAAAAAGAAAAAAGAAAACTTACCAAAATTGGTGAATTTTCGGGTAGCCATTTTAATATTGAAGATGGAAGAAAATGAGCAACGTTTTTGGCATATCGTGCTTTACGTTTTCAAGAAAAGTAAAAATGCAACTAAGACAAAAAATAAAAATAAAGATTTGGGCAGTGGCGGGGAAGGTGCTGTGACTGACTGGATGGGTCAAAAGCTCTTGGTAAAGTTTCCTGCTGGAGGTTTCTCACTGGATGATGCTCTGCAGTCAGGTTGACCAGTTGAAGTTGACAGGGATCAAATAAGTTGAGGATAATCAACATTATTCCACACAGGAGAGAGCCAACATACTCAAAATGTTCAAATTCATACAGTTATTGGTGAAATGAAAAATGTGTCCTTGATTTTATAGAAAAACCACATGGGCTTGGCCAACCCAACATGATCAGGCGTTTGGCTTCATCTGTTTCCCTGGAGTGGACGAGGGAACCTTAAGTCATAGGAAAAGTGTGCTCTGTCATAAGGGGAATTAGTGTTCTTAATTTGCATGCAGAACTCTGTTCTATAACAAAGCAGCCACAGCAGGTAACATTGTTTACTCAGGCAATCAACTTAATTTACTGAACTTGTGCATTTAAAAAAAAAGAGAGAGGATGTTCTTAATTACTACATTGCAATGTTTTATTCAGCTCAATGACTGTATAGCTACAGATAACAATTGGGAATAACACTATCAAATGTTACAGGGATTACCTAATTTACCAAATGAAGAGTATCTCATGCACATTTTGTTACCAAAAAATATGGAGTGTGGATTTTAATGTTGGCCATGAAAAGCTTGGATGGCTGCTAACTGTGCAGCATTAAAAGAAAAGCTGAATTTTTATATTATTCTATTCAAAAGATAAACTATTATTCTTAATATCAGCAATATGGTAAAGAACAAATGATATCATCTAATGCAGTTTGGTATCTAGTTTCTATAATATAAATTCTGGTATTTACTCAATTTCTGTGATCTCTATACCCATGCAAATCAAATATTGAGGTAGTGAAAAAAGCTAGAAAGAACTGCACATCCAGTTTAGGGTTGAGGAAGCCAAAACGGAATTTTACATAACAGATTCTGAATGTTCTACCACAAGGAATAAGGAGAAGTTAAAAAGAGAGGGTTTGAGTTTTTACAGGAAATATTTGGCTTGGTCAGTTCAGTTTCCTGAAAGGGTACTCTCAGTGAAAACTATTTGGAAAAGAAAAATGAAATGGAGATGGGTTGAGGAACTAGAAGAAATTAGCAAGCACACTTAAGACCAATATTGACCAATCTCACTCACCCTTGCAGAAGAGAATTAAAGTGGCACATATCTAGGCTGTGGATGCCTATAGGATCTGAGTGATTTCTTACATTCACACAGACAACAGTTCATCAATACTCAAGAGATTCAGCTGGTATTTCTGGTTTTCATTTCTGGTGTGTTTCTTTGTTAAGAATACCACCGATACCACACCCTAGGACTCCTTTCCTGCGTCTTGAAAGATAGGTGGTGTGTCAAATATAAGGTTACAAGGGGGCCTGGAGGAATTTTTCAGATATCTTTTTCACCCAAGATACCTCAATCCTCTTTATCCTTACAAGCCTCAGCATTATTTAAGTATCAATCAGGAGGTGAGCAAATTTGGATATAATGAGTAGTCCAGTTTACTTTAACCATGAGAAATTCCTAGATTTTAAATAATCATTTCTTTTTAACATAGACATGAGCAGAAAGGTAGAAATGGTTTCAATAGATAATTTAATAACATGAAAATATATGTATATTTATATACATAAATATATAACATGAAAATGGCTGTATATTTTCAATTTGTTTGACATTTATTTTTCAATACTTTTCCCACTATCTCTGTAAAATAGCAACTTGATTCCCTGACCCCAATTATCCTGAGTAATTAGCTAAATGAGCTATCATATAGTTTTATCCATTGATCTACCTCTCTTAATCATGTGTCCAGAAAATGGTAGGCAGTATTTCACTGACAACATAAACTTCAAAAGGTCTCTCATCCAAATGGATTCCAAAATGGATGAGCACAGAAACTAGTAAATGCATTCCTTTTCCATCTCTTTTTTTTTTTAATTTTATTGTTGTATTACATCCATCCTCTTTTTGCTCCCCTCTGTCCCCCTCCCCACCCACCCATTCCCCCCAAAGTCAATCCCACCTGTTGTCCACGTCCATGGTTCCTTTATACTAGGTTCTTTTTTGTTTTCATCTTTCTTAGCCTTGAGTCCAGGAGACTGTATTTTTAAAATTACCCAGTTTTAAACATAGCTTCATTTCCTGAATTCCTTCCATCTTAGGGGTCCATTAGGATCTCCTACAGCAGAGTTAGCCCGCTTTTCTTTCTACTCACAGAAGCTGCAAGAAGGAAAGGTGCTAATCTGCAGCTTGAGGAAAGACTAG
Organism: Noctilio leporinus; assembly: GCA_004026585.1. Taxonomy (NCBI): domain Eukaryota; kingdom Metazoa; phylum Chordata; class Mammalia; order Chiroptera; family Noctilionidae; genus Noctilio; species Noctilio leporinus. The sequence continues at coordinate 249,024 of PVIW01001524.1, forward strand.
CGTTAAGATGTCTAGTTTTCTATGAAGTATGAGAAATCCGAAGACAACAGAAATGGTGGTACTCTTCTCTGCTTTGTTATTTATTAGTATTCTTTTGAGAGGAACATCAATACACTGTTTCACTTATTTATGCATTCACTGGTTGCTTCTTGGATGTGCCCTGACCAGGGATCAAATCCGCAGCCTTGGTGTATCAGGATGAACTGTACAAGGCTGGGAATCACCTGCCTAGGATGGTCAGCTAAAGGCTCAAGGTGGAGAAGGAAGCAGCCTCAGTTTCTGTCCCTTCCAGACTCCTGTTTCCAAAGCAACATCTGTGATGTCAGAGTACTGACTGCTAATTCCACATGCAAAACTGTTTGAGGCAATGTTCCACCTGTGTTCAATTGACTTGCCGGGGTCACTTTTATTTGCTGTATTTCCATGATGCTTCAGGGGGCCAAATAATCAGTTGTCAAGTTCCATCTTTGCGAGGGGAGAATGGAGGGGAGAAGAAAAAAGTACAGGAAAAAAAAAAGGTGCTCCTGTACTCGCAGTGGGAATACATCCCATTAAATGCATTGTAAAGTTGAAAATTTTATAAATCAAAAATGCATTTACTACACCTGCGTAGCTTCGCCTAGCCCCCTTGAAACGCGCTCAGAGCCCTCACGCCAGAATACGCTCGGGCAAAGCCACTCAACACGCGGAACACACTGTAGAGTACGTTCACCCTTGTGACCCTGTGGCTGCTGGGAGCTGTGGCATCATGAGAGTACCACGCCACATCCTGCTACCCCGGGAAAAGATTCAACTTATGGTTTCTACCGAATGCGTACTGCTTCTGCGCCATCGTCAAGTCTTGAGATCACGGGCAGAGGCAGTGTTAAGTCAGGGCCTGTCTGAATAGCGGGAAATGGAGAGACCATAGTCAGGGCCCAGGATCCCAGGTTTCCGGCCCAACAAATGCCCAGCTGGCCCTCAGTCCCACACAGGCAGTGGATGGGCGGCATCAGGCCCTAAATCACCCTCCCAGGCGGTGACCAGGAGAACTGCTGGGTGCAAAGAGAGATGCTGAAAATGCCAAGCACCTAACGGTAGCTTTCTTCAGCACATAAACAATTACATTTATCCAACAAATGTTCTTAGCACCAGGTGGTGCCAGGCCCTCGGCTAGACTCCCACCCTGCAGAGATGAGCAATATTGAGGCCTTGGCCTGCAGGCGCTAAGAGTGAATCAACGAGCAGCAGGAAAGGGCGACAGAGACCACAGCTGGAAGGGAACCCAGAGTTTATCCGGGTGCGCGGAGATAGGGAAGCTTCTCGGCCACCAGGGTGGGTTCAGAGGAAGTGACACAAGATAAATTTTAAAGAATGACAGGATTATCGGGACAGTGGAAGGGGGAATAATGCCCAGTTGGGCAGGAAGAGTAAATGCGCAGAGAGCACAAAAGAAGTGCTAACCTTGCAAGAGGAAAGCAATTTATTCCAGAAACATCCAAATCCATTTGAAAAGACACTAGATCCTAGACACAGGGGCTAGGGATGGAGTCTTAAAAAAGGGCTTTTTAAAAATGCCCCCACCTACAGTCCAACAGGACTTTTTTTTTTTTTGAGAAAAGTATTCAACTCCTTCTTGCTAAGTTAGAGTTTGAAGTAGTTGTCAATTGTTAAAAATAATTTTGCATCTGCTAGTAGAAGGTATGGAGGTGATGATGACAATTATCATAAAAAACGTGGGCCGTTGCGAAGCACCTCACTGCAAAAGATCTTAACATTTGCATCCTTCTGTCTGAGTCTCTTCCCTAACACAATACCCATCAGGCAGTGAACACAGGCACAAAATTAAACAATTCCTGGTCTCAAGTAATTGGAGATTCGTGTACCTATTCGCCATTCATTCTTCATTAAACAACTATCAATACGTATTAAGTCCCAGGCACTGCTCCATAGCAGTAAACAAAAAAACTATGAGAAATTCTCGCAGTGGACATTCGTGGAGACGGAAGCTCCTAGGCTGTGGGGAGGGGGATGGTCGCAGAATAAGGAAACAACACGGTCAGTCAGGAGCTCCCGCAGGTGCCTGAGCTTCACCAAGACGCGGTGCACATCAGAGGCTTGATTCAACCTGCCCGAACCAGTGCGAGAATTGAAGACCCTGCGTCTCTCAACACATGGTTGTCCGGTTTCGAAAAATATTCATGTTTTCCAGCGAAAACGTTGTTGATGGATAGATAAGTTAACTCGTGCTTACCCTGGCGTTAGCTTTTGCTGTAAGATTGCCCATCAGCAATGTGTTAATTACAGCCTCTTTTGCAGGCTGTTCTCCCTCTGGTCCCTTCACCTCTGCGCAGCACTGACATCCATGTTTGCCTTCCCTGGAGGCTCCTGAGATGGCTAGGCCCCTGCTGGCCTCCTCAGGAAAGGTCAGCACATTAATGGGGAACTAGGTGGAGGTGGGCTTCAGAGTTGGACCCACTGCTCCAAGAAAGGCCCCACGGCGGGCCGGGGAGCAGGTCTTGGTCTACTCCACACAGGACCTCCCTGGGGTCCCTGGCCACACTGGACAACACGGAGACCTGTGGTCCCCACTGTAGCACAACTACAGCTGGGCTGAGGTGAGAAAAAAAAATAATTAGGTCCCAAACCTACATTAAAACAGGTTTGCTGGTTTCGTTCTGGGAGTGGAAGACTATTCCCACAAGGTCTATTTTTAAGCACTTTATTTTAAAGCGATCAGAAACCTCTTCATGTCGAAATGGCTCAGTGGGAAATTTTAGCCTACTGCTACTTAAAACCAGCCCAAGGATGACAAAGCAGAGGAGGTGAGTGGGTGCTCAGTCTGTGGAAATACAACCACCCCACCCCCCTTGCCTCAGACGCATGGCCTCGAGCAAAACAATATGGTGAAAGTTCACTTTAGATCCAAGCTGGTCTTCAGAATACTGAAACCCGGCCGCATTGCATATTTGGGGAAGGTACTAGTTCACAAACATGTTTTTCTTTTCAACTACAAGTTTTAACTGGTCCCCCCAACCCCAACTGACACAAAGGCAGTATTCCAAGTAATTGATGGCATCTCAGTTATGACACACTGGGATTATTTAACCTCATGGTGTCAGCTACCTTATTAAGAGAAAGAGTCAACCTATTAACCAGAATCTGATTTTCTACCACAGGCTCAGAAACACAGTTAAGGAATATGATTACCCTGACTACATAGTTCACTAAAATTAAATCAAAAGAGAAATCCACTGGAAATAAATGACACAGTTCATTCACTTGCCAAGTAGTTTGGTGAATACCAGCTGTGTGCCAGGCACCTGAGATACATCATTGAAAACAAACCCCTGCTAGCATAGAGCCTTTATTCTAATCTAGTACTAAATAAATACACAGGGCTCCAGAAATGAGGTGTCCTAGCTTAAAGGTGGTCAAATTTCTGTGAGTCAGTTTAACATCCCTCAAAGGGTTAATTCGGGCCCCTGTTGGTGGCTCAGTGGATAAGGCGCTGGCCTGCAAACCCAAAGGTTGCTGGTTTGATTCCCAACCAGAGCACATAACCAGGTTGCAAGCCAGGTCTATAGCCAGGTTTATAGCTGGAGGCAGGTGAAAGGCAGCCATACATTGATGTCCCTCTCTCTCTCTTTCTCTGCCTCTCTCCCTAAAAAGATAACTAAAAGGCATTTTTTAAAAACAAAAGGGTTAATTCAAAGAGAATCACGACAGGTGTAAAACTCCATTGTTCTAAACGCAAATGGCTCAAAGCCCTCCCCTTCCTCCCACCATCATTGGCGTCCAGCTTTCCAGTCTTTCAGTGGTTCCACTCTGAGCCAGAGAACGGTGAACAGGCACTACAGTATGATAAATGTGGCAGCCAGTCAGCTTTGGCGATGCTGTGCTGCAGTAACAAGTGATTCCAGCATCTAGATCAATGCAGTTCCACCACATGGCTATCCTGTGTCTGCTGTGAGCTATGCTACTCAACTTCTCTGGAGGCCCAGGGTATAGGGCGGCTTGCCCAGAGGACATACAGCCTTCGGTTCATGGCAGAAGGAACAGAGAGAATGAGGGCCGTTCGGTAATTCTTAAAGCTTTTCCTCCAAAGTGGTTCAGACGACTTAAGCTCATATTTCACTGGCCAAAGCAGGTAACACAGAGGTCCATGAAGCAAGACATACTATTATCCCACAGGCAGGACTGGTGACTAAAACAACCACCAACGATGAGTAGGTGGCAGCATTCATCAGAATGCAGCTAGCTACCAAAAAAAAAAAAAAATGTAGAAAATATTTTCAACCCCTCAATTTTCCCAAATGTGTGATTACTATTAAATTGTGACCGAAACTTCTAAAGAGGAATAACTCCCTTTCACATCATAATTCCTCACCAGACCAGAAGTGCACAGGATGCTGAATGAAACAAAAACAGAGCCCAGAGAAGTTCAAGAAGATTAGTTTTTCCTTCTGTGGTTACATGTCAAACAATTCCTTTTTCCCCTCAATCATTCTTTTCCACATGAAGGAAAAGGAACTCCAGAAATTACAGTGTGGAAGACCGCATTTTTACTTTGCAGCTAGTAAATTCTTCCTGAGAGTCATATGATTCTTACACTGCCAGGTGAAAGGAGATGGGCTAGGGTAACAATTAAATGGAATTATAATACTGAAGAGACATACCTTACTAATTCAAAAGGGCACCCCAGGCCTTCCAGTTTCTTAGCAACATGCCAAGGAATGAGCTTCAGGATTCAACCACACTGGTTTGTATCCAGCATTAACACTTTTTATGCTGATTTCTATTATGGTGAGGCTTAACGATCGATGGTCATTCTATGACACTAAAGAAACCCGGTAGATATAAAGTTCTCTTTCTGACCTGAAATGGTATTCTTTCAGCCACTCTGGAAACAGAGAGCCTACCGCTTGGGATGAAAAATTCAGAATTCATGTAGGTGTTCTTTGGACAATTCCTCCAATTTTGCTACGTATTTGAAATTTTACAAGTGCTCATTTATAAATAAAATATCAGGGGAAATTTTTAATAATCCCAGAACTGAATGAGCTTTTAAACTCCAGGAGCAAACACTCTCCATGCATAATCATGAATGAAGTTCTCTGGCCATGAGGGAATAGTTGATAAACATTATGAACTTAATTAATACCATTCTACTAGTAAATTTGGCCTCATGCATACATTCATAATATATACAAGGCATTCATCTAAAAAGCCTCTTAATTCACAACATGAATCTAGAACTGTGCTTACCAGTTCTAGGTTTATTTGCTAAAAGTCAATATACCTACTTACCAAATCAATGAATGGCCAAGTCACCAAAGATAGCATACTGAATGAACAATTTTCTGCATTCACCAAACTTATGAACAACTTCTTCGTTAAATCTATTTATGGAGTTTGCAGTAGATTGTATGTGATGGGATAGGCTGAGCTTAAAAACTTTTGGGCGATTTCTAGTTAGTGACAAATTTCCATCTTGTCTCCACAGAATTAAAGGAATGGTCAGTTCATCAAAAGCTACAGATGACTTCGTTTTCTTGAGAATGTTTAATATCTAAAAAACATATTCCATAATTTAAATGACTCAGTAAAATACATACTATATATATATTTTAAAGTATATGTTGCTTTGAGAGTCTTTTTTTGTTTGGTTGGCTTTATTGACATTTTAACCATTTCAGGAATCTTTATCTTATGAACCTAAACTTCCATATTTTTAATTTTTCTTGTCTTGAATTAAGTGAAGTATTGAGGAACATATCTTCCTTAGTTAAGTAACCACCAAGTAAAAAATAAATGCAGATTACTAAATATATACTCAACAAGAACAAGAATATTATGGTCTAGGTCAGGGGTAGTAGACTATGGGTCACACATTACCTATTTTTATAAATCAAGTTCCATTATACACTGCTTTGGCTGCTATTATGCAAAAACAGTGGCAGAGTTGAACAGTCACAACAAGCCTAAAATATTTACCTGGAACTTTAAAGGAAAAGTTTATAATTTACAATCTAGTTCATTACTTTATCCACAGCTCCTGGAGCAATGCCTGGCTAATTGGGCACAGGGGGGGGACTCCATAAATACCAGCTGATGAATGAACGGCTCAGTTTTTAATGCAAGCTGGCCGGCATTTACGACTCAGTTCAGTGTTCACCATCTTACAACCACATGGACTGGTGACGGGTGCTGGTTCTTCACAGAGACACAAAAATTAGGCAGAACAAGTCAATTGGGAGACCAAACCAATTCTACGGTCCCAGGACAGAGGCCAACCTTAATGCAGTCCATTGGTTTGAAGCAATGGAGAAACCAACCCACATTTCTGCAAAGACTATACTGCGGAATGCCAAATAGAACTAAGCTGGCCTGTCTCTAAAAACCCAAGTCACTGCTTGTCAGGGAAAAAAAGAAAGAAAGAAAGAAAGAAAAAAGAAAAATAAAGGAACAAAAATGTAGGTTGGCCAATATTTCTTTCCCCTTCCGAAGGCTGGCAGTGATTTTGTGGTCACAGCGATGAGCTGCCCTAAGAAGAAGGAAACCACAAAACCATGCACGTCCATCGCTTCTCCCAGACGACAGTTGCTAAAGCACCCAACAAAACACTCGCTGTTCCAGCGATTCCCTGGGACTGTATGATAAAGAAGACTATTTAGAAATCAAGCAGTGATAAATCTAATGGGTTTTTTGCCAGATTACACTTACCTCAAGACTAAAGCCTATTAAGAAACCTGTAACCAGCCAAGACCAAGTGATTGGGATTTTTATTGTTGCCATTTTATTTTATTGTTGCTATTAGTTTATTTGAAATGGCAAATGGCAGGTCTGTTTGATGCAGTGGAGAGGAGATGTCTAGCAGCTTACTTCAATTTCCTATTGTCTTAATGTCCCTGCTATTAGAACTCTCCGCCCCAATTAACACTCAGTTCTACCAACTCCCAATTAGCCTCAGTAACCCCCGCAGGGTAGAATAAGAACATGGTTGTGCTGATGTCAACTCATTTCCTCCAAAGCAGGGTCATCTATTTTGTCCTCAATACCTAGCACTGTGCTAGATGCTCTGGGTATAAAAATATGAGCCCTGGCCAAATGCAGCACACTTGGTTAGAGTGTTGTCCTATAAACTGAAAGGTCACAGCTTCAATTTCTGTCAGGGGGTCAGAGCACTTGCCTGGGTTGCAGATTTGGTCCTCAGTTGGGGTGCATACCACAGACAACTGGTCAATATTTCTCTGTCACACTGATGTTTCTCTCCCTCTCCCTCACCCTCCCTGTCCCTCTCTCTAAAATCAATAAGCATGTCCTCTGGTGAGGATAAAAATATATACATACATATATACTTTTGTTTAAAGGGGTGTCTCTATCCAGGAGAAAGAAAGCCCTAAGTCTTTGAAATATCAAAGACTAAATAAAAAGAAAGCAAGCCATGAAGATAAAAATATTGTTCCGTCAATATACAAGGTGGGGCTAAAGTAGGTTTAAAGTTGCTTGTTTAGAAAAGAACAGAATAATTAATAAATAATAATACAAGAATAAACCATGTTTTGCATACTTGCCCCACTCTGTAGGATAAAGTCTTCTAACCCAGTTAACCCACACCAGATGTACGCATGTTGTCCTCAACCACAAAAAAAAGTGTCCACTGATATGATTTGGATTTTTCCTTTTAAGTACTGGAGCACTTAAAAGTGGCCCAGGCCACCTCAAATTTGGGGGTGGGAATCAACTTTTAAGGTTCTACTTGTCATCTCCTGATCAACTTCTACTTCGTTTATAAACTTCTCTTTTAGCCTCTGTGCTGCAATTTCTGAGATTACAATCTGCTTCCAAATAATTGCAGAAACTGCTCTTCACCAGCCCCAGGTGCTGTCTGTGAAAACAGCAGTAAGAGCCCATCAAAGTCACCACAGCTGCGGGGCACCCATGGGCAACCCCAACAGGCTGGGGCCAGCGCCGGGTCAACCCCACTTCCTTCTAAAGGCGTGTCTGCTGCTGCCACTGCTCTTGTCGGTGTTCTGAGCCCTCTCTTTGGTGTTCTGAGCCCTCTCTTTACCTGCGCAGTGCAGCTGGTCCTCAAAGACCGCGTCCTGGACATCGCTTCCCTCTACCTTTGGTGAGGTGCCCTGGGAACTCGGCTCTGATTTCTACCAGTCAGCCTGTAGGAAAGCCGGTTCTGTTCCACATCATCTCCCTTCAAGTCACAGAACCTGTGGATGAGGTTAACTGAGGACTCGACTATCCACAGCCACGCAGACCCAAACTAGAGGTGTCCTCCGGGAGAGCCGCTTAGCTGGGCCAAGGCTGCCCCATGGTGCCTTTTGGGGGACAGGGAGCCATGGCTGTGGCTTTGTGCGGCTATTCTTTCAGAGACCACAGATCAGTGGGAGTTCGGCCGGGCACCCACTTGAACAACTCGTGCAGGTAAAACTGCCCTCAGGCTTGAATGCATATTTAACATTTTGAATTGCACAGGGCAGTTTTTCCCTAAGGGGACATCCAAGTTTTCATGCCACCCGGTGCAGGTCTGCTATCCATCCTCCTGGCTGAGCGCGGCACCCCTTCAGCCAGCACATGGGGAACCCGGGAATTTGCAGAGGGCTGTCGGAGGGAAAAAGGAAGGAAAATCTTTTTTTTTTTTTCTGTGTCTTCAGAGAGACTCAAGAACTCCTGCTTATGGAAGTTGAGGTTAATAAGTGACTCTAATTGAAAAATGGCCAGACACTTGAAGCAACATTCTGCTCTGAAAATTCCTTAAATCTGTTTAAGCATGAAAGGAATAAAACTAAACATTATCACAGCTCCCTCTCCCTCCTCCACCCCATTCCTTAGCACTCAATACTAGACAGAAAGAAGACCAAGAGGAGCCTCCAAAGAAAAATACGTGGGGAAAGGGATTCTCTTTGGTATCACTGCTTGGTAAAAAGTGAATCAGTCACGTCTACGCCCGAGTCCCCTGCTGTGGCGGGAGCACCTACTCCGAAGTGGCAGAGACAGAGGGGTGTCTTCCCCAGATGCGATCTGATCATCAGCACCAGGTGGACGTGGCACAGTCAGTGACATGCCACCTGGAATCAGATGTCTTCATGCTAGTGCTGGGGCATCAGGGCCCCCCACTGGCTGCTGCCCCCTGAGCTGGCTGGTTCCCAGAGAGAGAGAACCAACTGGCCCAGAGCTCATACCCCAGCTGTGTTCTGTCGGGCTCTCAGCCACCCTGCCACTGCAGTGGTGGTGTCCCCTCACCCACAGGGGGCATGGTCCAAGGTCCCTGGGGGAGGCCTGAAACCAGGACTAGTGTAGGACCCTATCTATACTGTGTACCGTGCCATATGTACGCACCTTTTCACCCAAAGAAAGCACTTCACGGCTCCAGCTGTCCTGTCCGAATTGCTAGCATCACTACTCCTGCGCTTTGGGGCCATTAATAAGTAAAGTACAGGTGACCTGAACACAAGCACTGAGATACTGTTGATCTGATAACTCAGGTGGTTACTAAATGACTAAGGGGCAGGATATGCTGGACTTAGTGATAGCTCATGTCCTGGGCTGGATGGAGCAAAACAGCACGGGATTTCGTCACACTACCCTGAATGGTGCGCCATTGAAACGTATGAACCATGGACCTTTAAAACCACAGAAGGTGAAGCTGTGGAGAAGGGTCTCCTTTATCCTCTGCTCTCCCCACCCCAGGGCATGGTACCAAGCAACCAGAGAGAGTCCCTATGCTCCAGCGTCTGCTGAAATCATTCAAATTAGCCAACCCAAACCTGTCCCATCCTCCTTTCCCACAGAATCCACAAGCAACACTCTTGTCCAGACTTGCTCCGTGTTCCCTGTGCCCTCTGAGTGTGGCCCTCAGTGGCATGGCTCGCCCCCTTCCCTTGGGAATTGCCAGTAACAACCTATCTTTTCCAGTAGCAATTACCTCCTGATCTGTCGGCCCTCTCATACCTGAATAATAAAAATCTACATTTCAGAACACCAGCTAAAGATGAACAGCCGCTAATTACAGTAAACACACACCAAGTTCTCCTCAATCACATCATGCCTCAAATTACACTGTGTCATGAACATGTAAGTCCGTATGCTTTCCTTAACAGCATGCTGGAAGTAGCCTCCATTCTATTGCACTCGAATGGAACGACCTGCATCCCACTCACCCCTTGACACTGACCTGCTGGGTTGCTTTATGAAGCAAGCACTTAGGAGAGGGCCTTGTCGGGGGAGGGGGTGGGTGTGAGGCAAGCTGTATGATTACTGAAAACAGAAACTTGCCATTACAGCCCTTCTCTCTAGCTCTGGAGAGTAACAACCTGGCTCAATTTCCCTTGATTAGCACAAGGGTTTACATTCACTTTCCAAAAAGGGCTAATCAGCTTTAGCTTAAATGGATCGAAATGCAACACAAAAGGTGGCTTCCCAGTTAATACAGGGTAGGCTGAGCCTGCCACCCCCACCGCTGAGTGCACCATTAGAGAGGAATCTAAAACACAGCTACAAACAGTTATTTGTTTTGAAAACATCCAGTGACTATTCACGATCAAAGTCCAGGAGCTGGTGTCAAGGTATGGTGTTCACATTAATATACTTCCCTGGCTGAGGAGTTGGCTGGTATGATGCCCCCTTCTAATTGATTTCAATACAAATGGCCTTTCTTTCAAGGAGCAAACCAAACCAATCAACGCTCATCTTAACTGCATTCCTACCCAGGGCTGTGCATATGTGGACGAGGAGTATTTTCGATAAATACCAAAAGGTGGGGACTTGCCTAGAGATTCCCATGTACATTAAACAGCAAACTCAAATTGTTGTATTAAGTCGACGTTTCTATTATTAAGAGCTAAAATCACAACAACAATAAAATTAAAAAAAAAAAAAAAAAAAAAAAGAGCTAAAATCCAAAGTTGTTCCAGGAATACTGACAGTCTTGGTGGTGGAGGAGAAACCGGAAAATAGATTTTTCTCCCTCTTGAGAATGAGAAGGAACAGAACAGAAGCAGTGTCGACTCTCAACTCTGAGATGCAGTGATGGAAACAGGGGCGAGCCCTTCCCACAGGGGCGAAAGGGAGCCGTGCCGGGACGGGGAAGCGATGGGTTTGGTGGCTCCGACGGTAGTGCTGGCGTCCTTGCTGAGCCTCTCGCCCCAACCAACCTCTTCCAGCAAGACTTCCTGTCCTGCCTCTGTAGCCTGAAAGCCACTTACATCTTCCGAGGGAGTTCGAGCCTCCTTAGATGCCACATTATGAAAAAAATTTCCTTATTTTTCACCTGTCTCATATTTCAGTCCAGGTGTGCACCTTGGGGACTTCCCAACTCCGCAACTGCCCTGACATACAGAATTTTCATTGTCTTGTCCAGTGGATACTGGCCCCTTGGTCCTTAACCTAGCACCGACTGGCAGGTGATGGTGGCGGATGGCGGAATGGAGTTGCAATGCTGAGTCTAGGAGACCTGGTTTCACAGGCCAGTTAAAAGCTGGGTGGCCGTGTACAAATTCAACTACGTGTGACCTTTCTCTCCGAGTCTCAGCTTCCATGTGTGTAGGATAGAGCTGATACTACATGCCTCATGAATGTTATGAACCGTGAATGGAATGATACATATTTGTTAACTTCCAGGCACATAATATAGAGATAAAAATGGCAACTGCATTACATGTAAAATGATAACTTGTAAGTGAGTTGCCCTCAGAATAAAGTTCTTTCGATGTTTCAGGAATTAGATCCCCTTGAGTATAGTATAAAGTGGACCACCTTATATGCACTGAATTCCACCTCCTGGTGAAGGCCGGCCACCGGACTGCAGACTTGGTTTCTTTCCATCTTAGTAGGAGCGCAAAGAAATACAACCAAGTGGCTTAGCAGTCAATTTGATTTCACAAATACTTGGTAGCTACCTTCATATCCTCAACACAAGAAGGAGTGTGAACGTTGCTACCCGTAAAGACAACATAGCTGGACTGCTGACATGAGTAAACATTTCCTAAACTGAACTGTAAACACATATGTGACTGAGTCACCTGAAAGTTGGCTGAGTGCAGGAAATGTCCAATTCTCCACATCTTAGAGATGGAAATGAGATATTTACCCAGCCATCGAACAAGACCCTGCAGAAACCTTTAGCTCTCTGCTTGGTGCTCCATTTTATCCTTAGGCTCAAACTAACCAAGCCAATTCTGTTCATCTCCCTCGGTTCATGGTGGCCTGGCCTGCCCCGCCTCTTATTTGCTTAAATGGGAAAAGTTATTCACAGGCTTCAATTCTCCCAGTTAGAAACCCCAGACAATGTAGGAAGGAGAAGGGTTAAAATTTTAAGATGAAAAAACAACAACAACAAATGATCTGAAGTTTGATTGCCAGAGTTCTGCCATTGTGACTGTAGGCATGCTAACAGGACCAATGGATGGAGTTTGCTACACAACTGGACTCATGTTTGCAGCTGCGTTAGCTTTTGTATAAAACTGCCCGTCAACAATGTGTTAATCTCTGCGATGCCACTGCACATCTAGAAAATAGAAATAAAATAAATCACGGGAAGCTTGCCACCAACAACACAATCTTTGCTTAACAGTTCAACCACAAAATGTTTCTTTTCATGAAAGTGATCACCTTTGTCTTACCTTTGTATAACTAACATCATTGTGTTTCTTTTCCAGGCCATACTCTAGTTTTCTAAGACATCTATTTGGTTCATAATTCTTTAGATACAGCTATCAGTTAATTCAGAGTGATATTGCTATGACTCTGAGAAATTTTTTTATCCTGCCTCTACTAAGAAAGACCATGTCATCAATCTTCCAAAAAATACTGGAAGGCCTTAACATCACGCAAAACATGTTTTCAGGAATGTCTCCAATTCCTTTCTTATTCTTTTCATTTGTTTCTCTCTTTCTCACTGCTTATTTTGATTTCTCCTTTTGATCAAAGACTGGTAATTTGAATGATTATTGTCCAAATGTTGAAAACAAGGCTATTCTATTTCAATGTAATGCCACTTCTCAGAACACTTATTTTTTAAAAACACATAAAAGGAAAAAATTGTGCACACTTGCGGTACCTCCCCAAACATATAAAATTAGTAGAACTACATGCCAAGTCATTCTCATGGCAGTTATAATTTTATGCTGTAATGAACTGTCTCAAGATTATGGTGATAATAAAAACAGATATGACAATAGATTAAATAACACAATTACATTCATATAGATTCATGATGCTTGTAGATGAAGACAGAATGAGTCTCACACCTTCAAAATTGATTGTTTAACAGCTTGGGAAATCAGCTAAATAAAGTAATATGGCATTTCTCATTCTGCGAAATCCTGAAGGCTATCACCACACAGTCATTTATATCTCCATCCTGGAAAGGGCATTATGGGTTAGTTAAGAGTCTTAATAAATGGCCTAGAGAAAACTGAACGCTTGTTGGACCTCCAGGTACCTGACCATTCCTTATTTGAAGGTCTTAGCTAAATGCCCTTGAACTATGGCTTCTAAGGAAGTCAGAGCTGGTGTCTTTTAGCAGACTCTCTCTGGGTTCCCTGTCTGTGCTTATCCTAGCTGTCCTTCCATCAAGGCCTGAGCTAGTTCCACCGCCTTCTCTCCGCCTTCCTTGGCTGCCTAAGCCCCTGATATCAGCCTTTGGCTTAATTCTGGTAATATCTGTTGTCATTAGCATTTATCTTCTGCTCTCTTAACTAAAAGTAATGCAGGCCATATTCAAATATTAGCCAGCCCAAGCCCATGATCTTTTAACTATTAATAAAACAATCCTTAAAAATTTTGAATTTTTTTGTTTTTTAAAGATTTTATTTATTATTTTTTAGAGAGAGGGGAGAGAGGCAGAGAGGAAGAGAGATTTCAATGTATGGTTGCCTTTCACCTGCCTCCAGCCACAGACCTGGCTGGAGACCTGGCTTGTAACCTGGTTATGTGCCCTGGTTGGGAATCGAACCAGCGACCTTTGGGTTCACAGGCGGGGGGACCTTATCCACTGAGCCACCAGCCAGGATTGAAACAATCTTTTTTACTGAGGATAAAACCTAAACTGATGATATTCACACGATCAATCTGATGGGGGACTCAATGCTGAAAAATTTTTGTTTCAGTTAATAGCTAATAAGCTTAGTAATCAATGTATGTAAAACCCTATTAATTCTGGCACTGGAGGGATGACCTACCATAAGCAGTTCCACCTTTGTGCCTCAGGGGGACTACAAGCAATCAAGCTGGTATCTGAGCTGTCAGTTTCCACAGTAAGAAGATCACCCAGGACACAAAGACCATTGCCCAGGGCACCAATGGAAGAATGCAGCAGCCTTGATCTCATTAACTTTTTCATTCCAAACCCCTTACCTACACCTTTCTTCTCCTTATAAAAAGGGCCTATTTATAATGCAATTTAAGACAGTCTGTTAGGGTACAAACCCACCATCTTCTCAGATCATCAACCATCTGAATAAAGCTCCTGTAAAGAGTCAATCCCTGTCTCTACTTATTGGGTCTGGTAGATGACAGGCAGCACAAACACCAGCTTTTATGGCTTCAAATTCAACCACAGCCTTGGCTGGTAGCACAGTGGATAAGGCACTGGCCTGCAAATCTGAGGGTTGCTGGTTCGATTCCCAGCCAGGGCACATAACCAGGTTGCAAGCCAGGTCTCCAGCCAGGTCTTTAGCTGGAGGCAGGTGAAAGGCAACCACACATTGATGTTTCTCTTCCTCTCTGCCTCTCTTCCTTCCCCTCTCTCTAGAAATAATAAATAAAATCTTTAAAAAAAATTCAAACACATTCCTAGTCTTGATGGTGGCTAGCCAGGAGTTCCTATAGTTCCCAAGAACCAGAAGATATAATTTTCAGGAAATGTCCTTTAAGGGATGGGCACGTCTCCATTTCTTTCTTTCTTTTCCAAGGGATGGAATGCAACTGTGATAGCTGGCGCTAGGGCAGCCATATCAGATCTTGAGGCTGTGTGTTTAATAAAACAAAATAGCCTCTTAGGTCCTTAGTGATTATGGACCCTCCTTATCAGCTGCATTCATTTGCATGACTGAGAAACCAACATCTCTCTTGTTGGAGCCACTGTTCCCTTGAATTTTCTGTCACACAGCGCTATTTATCACCATAATAGTGCAACTAACCCAAGTTTTAACACTCTACAGTGTAAATCAGACAAAACATGTGCCCTGTAGATTTGGCTCAGGAACTCTGTTCTATAGCTTACACTGGTATTTGCATTTTTTAAATCTAAAACAACTAGATCCTTAATTTCCATAAAAGCTGGGGTTGTTTCTCCTGTGATTTCACATCTCCGGGAACTAGTACAAGGCCTGGCTCAGGCCAGCCTAGTCAATCTTTGATGAATGTTGAAGGGTAAGTATTTTATCTCCACATCACTGTTAACTTCTAACTCCATGGCTGAACATAGGTAAAGTGCTCCAAAGACCGGTTTTGATATTGTTGACACAGTAGGTGTCCTCTTCCACCCTCAGGGGAAACGATACACAAAAATTGCTAGCATTCAATGGTCCTTTATTATGGAAGGCATACAATATGCCAAAGATGAAATCATCGTTAGGTGTCACTGCACAGGAAAGCTCACACACCCCATCACTCTGCTCTACAGCGTTCAGTGACCATTCTATTTAATTACTCTGCTCACTACAAGACTACAAAGCTAGACTCCAGCACAAAATGTATAATTCTTCTATAAACAAAACAGTGATTTTCCTTACAAAACAACTTGGAATAACTTTCAAAATGATGCGGTTGAAACATGTCTGAGGAAATTACCCCAGTTTACTATGAAATTGGGGATGCATCTTTTGCACCAACAGGTCATGTCAACTGTCACAAAACAATAAAGATAGTATCTTCTGTGCTGACTTATGTATAGCGGTGATTCATTAAATATTTGTTAAATATACACTAAAAGTCTGAGTTGTTTGCCAGTGATAATGTGAAGTTTGAACCATCAAGAGTAGGGGTCTTCACATGGAGGTGGTTTCACCCCCCATAGGATGTTTGGCAACTCTAGAGCCATTTTTTTGTTTGTTTGTTTTATTGTTGTATTACATCCATCCCCTTTTTGTAGAGCCATTTTTGATTGTCACCATTGGGGGATGGGTGGGTGCTATTGGCATCCACTGAGTAGAATCCAGGGATGCAGGAAAACATCCTACAGTGCATAGGACAGACCCGCAACAAAGAATTATCTGACCCAAAATGTAAGTAACATCAATGCTGAGAAACCCTGGCCTTCCATTTGCCTAAAGTTATGGGGATTAAACTCTCGAGCTTGTGCTGATAGAGGAGGGGGGCACTGCTGGCATTACAGTGGAGCGGGCACAGCCAGAGAGCTCAGTGAAAATGTAGTGAGGGTCTGCAGTTGTAGGTGGGTGTTCCCAGGAACTGAATAACTTCCGGTTATTCAGTTAACAACAGTTTCTCCCCTCCATCAGTGCAGCTAAAGGTGTGAACAACTTCACACTAACAGGCCCTCCAATATTTTATCCTGCCGCAGAAGACCCAAAAATTCTAAGCACTCAACTTATTTTTAGAGGTTTTCTAGTTCTTTTTGTTTTTCACCATAGCACCTACTACAGAAAGTATCGCCCTTAGCTGAAAAGAAAACCAGGCACGATAGGGGGCAGACCCCTTGTCACGCCTGCAACCCCTTCCATCCCCACAGACTCCAGCAACCTTCCCAAGGTGCCTACGTTTTGTGGCATTTATTTGAATGCAACTCACCTGCCTAGTAAGTACCAACCAAAGCAAAAACTTCCGTCAGCTCGGTCTTTCCTGCACACACCGGAAAGCCCCACTGCCGTCTGAAAACCGGTCGCCTCTCCTAATCAGAGTCTGTTTTGCTCATAATGATTCCAACGGGCACTGCAAACCACATGGAAGGAGGCATCGCTTGGGCAGGTCAGGAGGGGTTGTCCTCAACATTTTGATTATAATTTTCACTGCTTCTAAAACACGTGTAAAAGTCCTACCATTCCATTTAAACAGCCTGATGACGCGCGGAACAAGACTGTGAGAACGGCGGATAAATTGCTGTAATCTGCCATACTGTCACTTTGCTCTTCCGAAGCTGTAATTGACTAATAGGATAATGAGGTGGCAGTTGACAAATCTGAAAGCTATACTGCTTTGTTGGAAATGCCCTTGAGGAAGAAAAAAAAAGAAAAAGAAAAAGAAAAAACAAACACACAACAAAGACTCTGTCAGGAAGACAGAGTGGATGTGCTCAAAATCATGGCCCGAATTCCATTATGTTTAAATATGCTCCTGATATGAAGTGAAAAGAAGTCACTAAGCAGTTCTGTACACAAGGGCAGGTGCGATGCCAGCGTTTATTTGGCTTTTCGTTAGCTGTGGCATAGAAGACACTCAGAAGCTGCTTCCCCCATCCACAGGACCAGGCTGAACTCAGGCAGGTGCTAAGTGGGAAGGCAGGGCTGAAGCATCCCTGACAGTAGCTTCTGCTCCCAGTGTTAACCATCTCCTGAGCTTGTGACCCCAGAGGACGATTTTGGCCACCCCAGAAACCCAGCCCACTGCTAAGTGCTGACTCAGGACTGGCCAGCAAGGTCTCAAATGATCTTACAAGAATCCTTCTGATGGGAAGATTCCGGCCAGCATAAGCCAGCTTAAGTCTTGTAAGAAAATGGCTACTATTCTCACTGTTTGAAGAATTTATGTCACCTGGGAGACTAGTGAGGCAGAGAGGTGACATCAGACACTACCAGCTGTAGGTCTCAGGAAGAGGCGTGGATACCACTGTGAGTCCAAAGGAAGGCATTGGGGACTGTGAGCAGAGGGCGGCTAAGAACTGACTTATCTTTAAAAGGATTCCTCTGGTGGCTGCTGTGGGGACAAGAATTTGTAGTGGGGCAACGGTGCCAAGTGGAATCCTTTTAAAGAATGTTTGTAATGTGTCATCTCCCCACCCCACCCCACCCCATTTTATAGAAATCCTAATGCCCAACATGACGTGAGGAGGTTGGAGGCAATTAGTTCAGAAAGTGGAGCCCTCATGGATGGATAGATGGACATAATGTCCCTGCAAGAGGGACCCAAGAGAACTCCCAAGCCCCTGTGGCCATGTGAGGACACAGTGACAAGTCTGTGATAAGGGCTCTTACCCAACCACTCTGGCCTCTGGTCTTGGACTGCCAGCCTCCAGACTGTGAAATAAATGTTTGTTGTTGAAAAGCCTCCTGGCCTGTGATAGTCAACTAGAGCTGTCCGAACAGACTAAGACAGAGGCTATTGCAAGGGTCAGGCAAATGATGACAACAGCTTGGACACGGGGGGAAGCCAGACGAGGGAAATGGTTAAGAAGTGGTTAAAACTACAGCAAACGACACTCCAGTGAGCTGGACATGATCTATGAGAGAAGGAAAGGCAGGCAATTCTAAGGCGTTGGCCAAGTTATTACGAGAGAAAGGCTTGATTTGTACTGAGGTAGACTACTGAAACAGCACATTCGGCAGGGTAAACAGGGGGAAATCAAAGTGTGGTCATGGATATGATATTCTAAAATATATCATAATTGCCTATGCTTCAAATTGGATTCACTGTTTCATTTCTGAAAAAGTCCTGATACGTGGTAGCCACATGTGTACATACCTGAATACTTGCATGTTATGGAAAATGAGAATGGATTGACAGATGAATGACATACTCTTACTCTGCTTTCTTCTTTTCTTGAGCTGGTGTGGGGGTTCATAACAATCACCCCAAGATGTGTCCTGTGGTATGTGAATTATTTTTAGCTAAAGGCAACCAAGACCCTACGGGCTCAAGAGAAATTTATATCACCTTATCAACTACCTAGAAGAATTTGAATTAAGGGCCTTGCCCATAATTAGAGATGATCAGATATCCTTTTAGACCTATGCACAGGGCAGGGCAAACTTGTCATTACTGGGCATCTGCTCTTCTCGTCACCCTGGAAATGACCTTCCTCCCTTCTGAAGCCCCAAGGTGTGTCACCTCATCCTGAGCTCAATATGTCACATGTGCCTCACTTTGTGTCCTGGACTCGCTCCTGTGTGGAGTTCCCATACATACAAAAGTAATGAAACTTGGTCATTTTCTCTTGCTAATCTGTCTCATGTCTATTGGATTATTTGACCAGCTGAAAGAACCTTGAGGGTAAAGTTCCTTCCTCCCCTTTGACAATGGTCATTTCTTCCAGCACAGAAATGGCTCTGATGTGCCATCTTTTTTTCTTTTTTCTTTTATTTATTATTTTCAGATAGAAGGGCAGGGAGGGAGGAAGCGAGGGAGAGAAACATCAATGTATGGTTGCCTTTCACCTGCCTCCAGCTAAGGACCTGACTAGAGACCTGGCTTGCAACTGGCCTTGGCTAGGGAATCGAACCAGTGATCTTTGGGTTCGCAGGCCAGTGCCTTCCGACTGAGCCAGGGCCCATCTTTCTTATCTAAGTCAACTTTACTAAATACATAACTAATGTATTTCTGCTCTATGAGGCACAGAAGAGCTATCTGGATGAGGCGAAGGTCTCTGAGAACAACCAGAGCTGTGCTGTTAATACCACGGGGTTAGATCAACCTGCTCCATGCCAAGGCCGTGCGGAAAGCTTACAGGGAGAATGGCGGGAGGAAACAAAAGGTCTCTGGGACCCTCCAAGGACTGCTGGGCGAAAATGGAATTTGAGCAGCAAGGCAAGAAGCATCAGGCTGACCTCCGTGGGGTACAGCAACATAAATTCAAGATATTTGCACTCAAGCAAGCTGATAAATCCCTCGCAGTGCCGAAGATCTGAGCCTGCCCCTAATCCCTGGTGCCTGATGCAATGCTCTCTCCTCAGCATGGAATTGACCACACTGCGGAGAGGTGGAACACGCCTCCTTGCTGCATTTCTGGTTCACGTGTCCTGAGACCAGGCAGTGACCAGAGGGGCAAACACCCCTTGGATTATTTCTCTGCATGGCAGGCCTGCTGAGTTATGAATAAGGAACTCGGTGAGCCAGGCAACAAACAGACTGCAGCACAAGGTTCCTGCCTCCACCTCTATCTCACAACGCTGTTGTAGTGAACAGAATCAGTCCAGAGAGAAACCAACAAAGATGACAGAACTTCTGTACTTACATTTCTGATACTGCTGGTTCTCTTCACTCCACCTTTAATTCCTTTTTAAGGAATACAGGAGAAATATGTCCCTGCTGGGAATACATTTAAGGTGACTACGAATTAGTTATGCCCCATCCTTCCCACCATGAAGACTATGTGTCTCTTCCTAAGAATGTCACCTCTGTCACTTGCAGTTCAGCTGACCCTCACTGTGGCAAATTAAATGTGTTATAAGAAACATGCTCCCAAGGACACTGCCTCCTTTATCACAGTGGCCAATTTAACCCTGGCACAACATCTGGGGAGGTGAGAGGGCAGCAAAGGGAAACGACAGGAAGTGATCGGAAAAGGAGCTAAAAATAAACATGGACGGACGTGCGCAGATATGTGCGGTTCACCGGATACAAACAGGCTGATTGGATCAGGCATCTAGGAGGACACAATGTCTGTGAGCCCCGTGAGGTGCTTACAGGCTCCGCAAGCCAGCCCACCATCAACGGGGAATCTTAGGGATGAGAGGATGGAAATAGGGGAGGACCAAGGAAGGCTGTGAAGTTATGGGGAGTAATTTGATCACATCCCCACTCACTTGGGCCAAGCCTGAACAGATAATATGTGCAGGTCATCTGTGATCCGGGGAAAGCACTCGACAACCCACAAACATCAGGTGTTGTCTATGATCATACACCAGCCCTGACAACAGTAGTTGTGAAAAGGCTCCCCTGCTTTGGTGAACATGTAATAACTACTATCATTCATTGAGTGCCTACACTGGCCAGGTATCTTTGAAAGGACAAAGATAACATGGCAAATGCAATCCTATGATAAAACTCCCAGCCAGACCCATGGGCACTTTCCAGCACTCAGAAATCGAAGGGTAAACAACTTCATGCAATACTGAAGGGAAGCCAGTAAGACCATCCAAGTCGAAGTGTTCTGTGAAAATGCTGGTGTCATTAATTACCTTCCAATAATAATGCAAATTACAGAAAATAATGACTGTTTACTCACTAAACTAATAAGGACTGGTATTTCAAAGTCTCCCAGAACACCTAGGCAACAAGCAACGTTCTTGTTCTCCCACATCTGGCTGCTGTGCTTTTTCTTCCTTTCCTGCTGACCCACTTCAAAGGCTTCATGCTGGAAACACAATCAGATTCTCCTAGGCTGGAGTAAGTTACTCCTTTTGCCTCCTGCCTGGGGCTCCCATTCACCCCCGGAGTGAGGAGTAATGCTCATTACCTGCATACTCACACACCCTTAGGAGCCCACACGCATGTTCCCGAACACAGATATTTACTGCTATGCTGGCCTTCCTATCCTAAAGACCCACGGTTTTCTGGAAGGCATGTAATTGAGCACATGAGTAAAACAGTAAAGTTTTAAAATGTGGAGAGAGTTATGCATTCATGTTTTACCTGGAACATTATGAGCATTGATGTCAAGGGTTTAAGATAGAAAAATCACCTTTATGCATACACATGCATAAATGCATGTATGTGCATGCACATACAATTTAGTAAGTTTATATTTTTTAAAAACTTGCACCAGAAAAACCCAGATTACTTTATAAAGCAGATAAATAATCTCCCACATTTTATGACATACAAGGTCTGTCCCGAAGTATCGGTCATGCAAACTGTTTTACTTACATTGACGTTGGCTCGATACTTTTAGGACAGACACTGTAAAGTCTCCCCGTTAGTATATTAATTGCTAAGCAACGTTAGGGTAAATATACATGCAATTCTCTTACGCATACACTTTGGTGATAAAATTCAGATTCCGAGGCAGTAAAAATCAACCAAAGAGAAAATAAACAACGAAAACCACTCAGGATGTGGGAGGGTGCGACCGTGGAACAAAAGATGGCCAGCTGCTCTGCTGGCCTTTTCAAAGGGATCAGGGAATTAGACTCAAGGCCACAAATCCTACAGTTTTCACTCCCCTGCCAACTTTCCCCACTTACCTGGCCAAGCCATTGTCCAGATTCAAGTGGGTTTCCTGGAGGGTCTCTGCTTTCCCGGGAACCCTGCTCCCCACCCTCCCACCTGCTGCTCCTCACACAGCAGTAAAAGTGGAATCCAAAGGGAAAATATTAAAATCAAACGGGGATTTAGGGATTTGGGGAAGTAGATGGAGAACAGGTTCTTATCTCGGCTTTAGCACAATATTCCTTCTTCAAAGTCTTCTTAATTACATTGAGGGAAAGGACAGGGGACAAACAGAAGAGGTGCCTTTTAAATTCACTGCCCTTTAAAGACAAACTTTCCTAGGCTTCATCCCCGAGGGGCGATGATGAACTTCTGTGCTCAACGCCCCCTCCCCCCACTCCCCAGTGGTCAGACCGCTAGGCCCTGCCCCATCATCACTTTGGAGACAGTGTTCTTTATCCCCCTTGCTCCTAAGAACCCCCAGATGTCAGCTACTGTACCCAAAATTTCCCTGCTATGAAACTGCTTATATGTTCCCACTGGAAAGAAAATGAGGCTAAGCCTGTGTTTCTACAGTGCCAAACGAGTAGCTAATTAAAAACTGAATAATTCCACCAAACCCAGTTGTTCCCTCTGTACTGAACAAAACTGTGGGTGGCTTTTTCTATAGCCTGTCAACACCATCACACACCCAGCCGCAGCTACCAGTACATACATGATTACCAAGCCACATTCAGCAGAGCACAGCGCACGCGTGTCAGCCACCTGACTGAGTGTCAGGTAAGGAGTGATCTCCAGTTCAGGGACCAAAACTAAGGGCCCAACTGTTTTCCCCAAGGAAGGTGAGCTCCAAGGTAAGTTCCTCTTTACTGCGGGCCTACTAGGTGCCAGAATCCATGCTAGGCTTAGTTGCTATATTACCTCAAAGGACATTTGAAACTATCTGTAGGGTCTTATTGGTTAACAACCTGAGCTTTGGATCTCAAACATGCCTCGATTTCAATCCCACACGCACCTCTTTGCAAAAGTATCATCTTGTCCAGTCCCTCAGCATTTTTAAGCTTTAAATTAGCTCTTATTTGAATGCACGAGCCTGCCATGTAGGGTGGTTTATAAGAATATTATTGAGCATCAGGCCCCGTACTTAGGAAGTGCTTTGTAAGTGGTTATTGTTGTAATTGTACCCATTTTAGAGATGAAAAGTGAAGGCATTTGTCCGGAAGCAGAGCCAGGAATGGGCCGGGCTCCCTAACTATCTCAACCCCAAAGCATGTGCTCTCCCCACAGCACCCTAGTGTCTCCCCTTGACTCCACCCATGTGGAGAGGGACCGAGGGGGAAGGTGTCTAGACTCGTTCAACCAAAGCTTCAAATTAGCTGAGAACACGCTCAGGGCCTCCACAATCCCACGCTGGAGACTCTACTTTGATCTTCCTCCCACAGGAGGTGTGTGAGCCGGTTCCTGGGAGGGAGGGCCTCTGTGGGATCCTGGCACACGGCCCCAGGCCAGGCCGCCCCAGGCCAGGCCGCTCGGAGGATGTTCCTCTGACATCCACTCTTTTCATAAGCAATCTTGCAAACTGGTGAAAAGGAGCGGTAAAGAACGCTAAAGCCATGGAAGTGTTGAATTAGTGGTGGCTCAGAAACAGCCTGTTCAACAGAATCGTGGTGTCCTCACGTTTTTAAGTACAATTTAAATTACATCTGTTTAATGTAGCTCCTGTTAAATTACACATCTACAACGAGCTGAATTCCAACTCCCTCCTGCCACCTCTGTAAAATGCATGAATGGCTGAAGGCCAGGTAAAGCTTTGTAAATCAGAATGTTATACCCAAAAAAAGCTTACTATTGGTCATTCCAGGTAGAGCTGAGTGTAGAGAGGGGAGGGAAAACAAACAGGCAAATGCGACACAAATTCCAATTCTGTTTGTTATCTCCCGGCAATTTACTTATGGTAGGCGGTTTCCACAATGCCTACTAAACTCAGCCTGCAGAAGAAAAATAAAAATGAATGAACACGGCTCATCCAAGCTCAGAAAATGATACCAATCAGGTCAGCAAATAGGAAACTGCAGTTTTGCCAATTCCTGATGTGTTTTGACTCAAAAAATCCATCCCTCAAATGCTTCTTTTTCCACCCTCCAAATCTGTACATGGAGAAAAAAACAAAGTGATTGATAATGAAGTTCCCGCTATTATTTTTAAAATGTAATTTAAATAAAAGGCCATTTACTCTATTTTTTGGAATACATTCATCCCATACTGAGAAACACACATTTACCCTGAAGAGAAGATCTTTAGAATAAGCACTTACCAAGATTAAATTTACATTCTGTCTAAACACACACATGTGTGTGCACTCATACACACACA
Organism: Noctilio leporinus; assembly: GCA_004026585.1. Taxonomy (NCBI): domain Eukaryota; kingdom Metazoa; phylum Chordata; class Mammalia; order Chiroptera; family Noctilionidae; genus Noctilio; species Noctilio leporinus. The sequence goes on from PVIW01001524.1 coordinate 273,435, forward strand.
CACACACACACTTTAAACTGACAGCTGGTCATGGATTCCCATTTGCCAACACTAGAAAGGTAAGATTCTTAAAGAACACTTTTACAACTTGAGAAGCTGGTAGAAATACAATTGTCCAATACTAGCTTTAGGGTTTTGGAAAGCATAACAGAAAAGTGACCAATTTTAAAGATCAAGCATTCAGTGCCTATCGTCCTGTGCGTAAGAACCAGCTCGGTGTCCGCTAGTCCCCGGGAAGGAGGGACGTGTGGGTGTAAACACAATTAGGCAATCTCAAAATGAAGGACTCTGAGATGAGCCTCTGACAGTCACAGGGCCAGCTGGCTAAAGCGCTGTCAGGACATTAGCTTCTCTGAAAAGTTGCTTTCGGGAGGGTCATCCCAGTGAGGCAGCTTGTGTTCAACAGCTACACAAATCTGCTAATCCAATCTAGGTGGGGGGAGACAAAGCTTAGGTCTCAGAAGCAAGAGACACCTGTGTTTTGAAGAAGCGGCCAGAAAAAATGCAACCAACATAAAAATCAAAGCTTATCAGCTATTGGGTTTCTTTTTTTTGTAGGGGGTGCCACCTTTGCGGGCAGGAAGAAAACAGTTCTCTCTAGGCAGCCATCTGCACACAGAACACCTTGCACTCCACGTGCATAGGCATAGCCTAAGTTCAAACTAGGGTCCCATGAGGAAGAGAGTCCTCTCATGTGCTGGCAGGCGAGGGCAACCGCAGCAAAGCAGGTGGGACAGCCACCTCGAGCTAGATGGTGGGCTAAGAGGTGAACGTGCCCAGGTGAGGACAGAAGATGTGTGAATTCACCGGGCTCTAGTCTCAGGCGGGAAGCCCCCCCCCCCCCACAGTCATTCCTACACGATGGGGTAGGTGCTCTGAGGTAAGGGTCCTGTGGGAGAGCAAGGAGGAGGAGGAGCCAAGTCCTCCCTGGAGATGAGGAAAGATGGCCAGAGATGACACTGAGCTAGTTGGATGGTGGTCCTGAACACCCGGCCAAGCACAAAAATCCCATGTGCAGAAGCAGCAGGGGCACGGTCACCCTCCGAAGCCGAAGGCAGGGGTTCTAGTAAATGCTATCCACTTCTCGAAATAGAAAGCCTGATGAGGAAACTCTTTGCTTTGTTCTTATCAGCAGGTTCAAAATAATTTTATTGTATTGTCACTGTCGAGCAGAAAGTGACCGGGGCACGGTGGCTTATTGAGTTCATTCCAATTCAAGACCTGCAGTGGCTGACGGCCTGGGGTTCATTGATGGGTTCGCCACGAGCCTATCGCTGAGGAGGCTACCCTGCAATCGCTCCCATCCCTGACACAGCGACAACTACCACGTATCAGTGGAGCCCCAGCTGCCAAGATGCATGGGCTCAACACCTCCGGCCGAGGGTGAGCCGGGAGCCCAACCTCACGGCAAAGTCTGCGGCCCCTGAGTCCCTGCCCTCGCCACTGGCCCACGTCACTTTCTCTCACAGTAGATCTGATGGCTCCTGGAACTAGGGGTAAGGAAAAAACGAACAAGCAGAAGGAAAGTGCACTAGCAGTCAACTAGAGGCTACTGTTTGTTGGTACTTTTCCTTGAGCCACTGTTACTTATGGAAGGTAGTACCACCCCTGCAGTTGCTGACGAGGGAAATAAGGCAAATGAGCAGAACGCCCAACGTTTGAGCACAGGTCGGCCCGATCAGAAAGCCTGCGCTCCCTTTAGCCCCATTCCGATCCCTGATCCCTGCCGCAGGGGACGCTGTAAGGTCTGCAAAGACTGGGTCCCGTCTGCAAGCACAGAGGACGCAGTAAGAAGCCCCTATGAAGCCACAATCCTGATCCGCAAGAAATGAGACCCAGCGGCGATGAGCCCAGCACATGCCACGTGCCACTTGGCCGAACCGGACCAATGACCTTTAGAATACTTAGCTGTGTTACAATAACAAACTCTACAGCCAAGCAAGGTAAACGGTGAGACACATCAAGAAAACAACACAAAGGCCTCCAGGAACCCTGTGCGAAAGGGGAACTCCCACAGGAGAAACAACACAGTATGAATCTCCTCCCATTCATTCCCCACCCCACCCCTCTCTTTAGGCCAAGGAGCAGCTCGGGCTCTGGACCTGAAACTCACAGCCTTCAACAGAGCCCTCTTCGTTGTCAGACACACAGAGGGACATTACAAACACACTCAGCAAGCTGGGTGCAAGGAATTTCTTTCTTTAGTTTTGTAGGTGGTTCTTGGACGGTCTCATCTTTCTAAAGGAACATTGGTTTTTATTCACAGGCAAAAGGTATGAACCAGAATCGAGGTGTATTCCTACTGAGCTACACAGCCATTATTGTCTTGAGTCATTCCATTTGTTTTTATTCAACCCCTTCCTGCATATGACTTTGTGTTTGTCTGGAGCTATGCTATATGCTCAGCACAAAGGATGTCTCCTTGTAGTGGCGGGGAATGTCATATTACGTTCAGCTATAACTGAAGACTCAAACTAAGGAAGAGGAAGAAGGAAGGTATCAAGGCAGAAAAACCAAAAAAAAAAAAAAAGAAAAAAGAAAAGAAACCACCTATATTCCTGAAAAAATACATTTTTAAAGATTTTGTTCATTATTTTTAGAGAGAAGGGAAGGGAGAGAGGCAGAGAGGGAGAGCGACATCAATGTATGGTGGCCTTTCACCTGCCTCCAGCCATGGACCTGGCTGGAGACCTGGCTTGCAACCTGGTTATGTACCCTGGCTGGGAATTGAACCAGTGACCTTTGGGTTCGCAGGCCTTATCCACTGTGCCACCAGCCAGGGCTGAAAATATTTAAGGAAGAAACAAGGGAGGGTGTTCATTTAGCTCCGTGAACTCCAGGCATCTACTGACCATCCTTTCCTGACGAGCCAAACCTCGCTGATGAGTGATGGAAGAGAAAAACAGCTTCATTTTCCACTTAAAACCTCTATGTTTATGATGCATATACATCATTATACATTTCCCAAAATGTCAAATCTTCCGAGTTAGAACTGTAAAAAAAAAAAAAAAAAAAACCACACACCACACACACACACACAAACATTTAAAGATTTATCATGGATTCAACTAATGAACCAAAAAGGCACACCTCTTGGAGCAGCCCAATAGTATTAGGAATTATTTTCAATTTCTAGTGACTTGTACCGAAACTCCCTTTCCTCCCCCTTGTGGACACTACTGCTTGCCTGGGGAGGTTAGTCTTACAAGTTGGCACAAACCATCTTAATCAAAATATCAATTTAAATGACACCTCTAGTCAAGATTCTACAGACAGGCTCCAAACCAGCCTGGTAGTCTTCCTGGGTCCCCAAAGGTATGAGAAGGCACTAAGCATAATAAAGTAGGCTATCACTCCCCCAAAACTCAAACTGTAAGAGCTGTTCTACTGACAGAAGTTGAAGACAAAGTCTTAGATGCTCTTTTCTTGAATTTCATTTGCATCCATTCAAAGAGTATGCAAAATATTTCCCAGGAACATGGGATAGTCAAGGGACTGCAACTGACTTCAAGTTGTGAAAATGTGTTCTTTAATTAACTAGAACACAAAGAAACCTGATTTAGCTCATGTTACTACCTCCTCAGGAACTTCTGGCTTTGCTAAGAAGCCCAACTGACACAGCTTCGAGCCAAGAGGGTTACTAAACAAGGAGGCCAAGTTCAGCCCTTATGGGGATGTGGAAACCTGAGAAGAGCTTCTCCAAACCTGACCCTTTGTCCTATTTCCAGGACTGCAATTATCTGGAATCAGAGTTCTTAGTCTAAAAAAGAAAGGGAAGAAAAAGCAGTTCCTATGACAAACCTGGGGTGTCTATGCCATTCTTTGTTTATTTAGTTTTATTTTTAAGCATACAGGCTTTTGTTTATAGCTGAGAGTGAAGGTGGAAGCAGGCAGCTGTGGTGTATTTTAAAGGGAAAAAATGGATAAGTATAAAGGAATTGACTAGGTTGTAAATAACTTTGCTTAAGTTAGTTTACCTCTTTGAACTTCAGGTTGTTTTACATGTGAAATGCATATTTAAAAATATATATCACAATGCTTGGTACATTCTAGGTACAGAGTGATTGTCAGAGGAGCGTGATGTGAAGTAGAATTAAATCACCAAGTATGATCCCTGCCACTTCTCATGTTCATCATCCCTAGAAGAGGGGCACTTAGGCACTACCCCCTTTAGCCTGTCACTATGATGGTCCTTGGGACAAAGGTCTATGATCAAATCCAAAGTGACACTTCAGCCTGGCAGAAATGGGGAAAAGAGGGGCTGGGGAGAAGGGAATAGGAAAGAAACAGAAAGGAGGGAGGGAGAAGTATCCAGAAAAAAAATCACCCAATGGCTAGTTTCCATTCCCTTGAAGTAACTAAAATAAAAGTAAACTCCTGTAGGTAATGGTTACAAAGGGTGTGTTTCCTTTGAGAAAAGAAGTCAAGCTGTAACTTGTGATTTGTGGACTTTTTCTGTGTGCATATTATACTTCTATATAAAAGCTTACTTTAAATGTCTTTCAGAAAGAACTACAAGAACATTCTATCTCTAGCTCTAGGCAAAGGAAAAGTTCACTCAGAAAGGCCCACAATAGCCTACCAGATCAAAGTGTACAAACAAGAACTGTAGTGAAAGGAAGCCAGAAGTCAACTGTGAGAGATCTAGATTAAAGTCTAGCTTTGTTGGCTGACCTTGGGCAAGTTAACATTTCTGAACCTTGGTTTTCTCTTCAGTGAAATGGCGCTCACAGGGATTTACAGGCATGAATAGGAAGTAATTTCCCTCCCTATTCCAATGTGACTCTGCTAATCCCTCCAGGTCAGTCCTATCAACCTTGATATGGTGGTTGGAACGTTGTGTGCAGCTTAAGACATCTTTGCTAATAGCCAGTTTCTTACTTGTAGGGGGCTATAACCTAGAACAGAGAAGACCATGAAAACAATTCATTTCCAAGGCCCTCTGCTAGCTGGTGGCTCCATTTTTACCCCATCACGAATGATCTCTCCAGATAGGCCAGCATCCAATCCTTCCTCTGAAAAGGCTACACTTCTTGCCAACTGCCTGTGCTTACATAACACCCTTTCTTTCTGCAGGGGGGCTTCCCCTTTGCCACCCTCGATTCTCCTGACTCCTAATTCTTATAGTCTTTGACCGACCACTCACTCCCCAGCTATTCCATGGCTTATCTAATACTTCAATTTAACTTTGAATATTTATTTTCTTCACAGCATGTGAAGTGCTCAACAAATATTCAATTTTGATTGCCTGTATTCTTGGAGTTGATTTACTTTTTAGAACATTGATTTAGAATGCACTTAAATACTGCTCCATCAGTCTCGTGTAAGAGTATACATACCAGCAATGACAAGACGGATGCCCGTGGCAGATAAAAGTTAATAAATATCTTTCCTATTGGATTTAGGAGCCCTCCACACAGCAGCCCAGGAAACTACTACCAACTGACCTGAGGTGCCATCAGTTGAACTCAATTAGTCTCCCCAGGAACAAACATCTTCCCAATGACATCTCTCCAGGACCCTATAACCCCAGACCATGTCCACAATCCTTCCTAACACATGCAGTATTTTCTATGTAATTTTTTAGTGCATAGAACTTGTGTGTTGAGCTTTATATAAAACTTATACCTCAAAGCCAAAATAATAATAATGATGATGATATATGCCCATAGGTGCCTGAAAAATTAATGAATAAAATATTTCACAGAGAAAATAAATGTCTCTTCCCAGTGTATGTTTTACATCTACTTTAAAGAGGATGTTGGTGACACTAGCAGGTGTCAGAGCTATGAGATCACAGGGCAGAAGTCGCGTCACACAGCTCTATCTGCCTCCCTCAGACCCATTCTATATTAATTTGGTTCGTATGGAACTGCTACTATTTAAAATGTGGAGAAATCCAAGTGCAGAAAACAAACAGAAGCAAGACTGTGTACCGCAGTTCGTCTCCCTTGTCTTCAGTACGATGATGGCCGGGACCATGCCTGACCCTGCACCTTCACCCATAAAGGGCCCTGGATTCTCAGGGAAGGGCCCACAGCATCCCTCCCAGAATTCCTTCTTGACATCCCAAACCATTCTCAAACAAGACACCACCAGCCAGCAAATGCTTTCCCAACAAGTCTGCCAATGTCCAGATTCTAGTCCCACACACCGAGGTGACAATGAATTGTCAACGTCTGAGTGGCCAAGACAAGCAGCCCATCTGAGGGTCTAGCAGTTTTTGCCACCGACAAGCTCAGTCTATCCTCACCCCCATTTTCACAGCTTTGAAACACTAGACAGTCCTTGTGCTAGGCTCCTAACAGCAGAGTTATGTGCGAATGGCTGCTGGGAACAATCCACAAAGCCTCGGTCTGTTTCAGGTCGACGCCCGATCCTGATAATAAGCGTGTTTCCTGCCCACCCCTTGGACCAGGGATGGTAGTGGGAACCCATCACCTTAAAATAACATTCTGTGATTGCGTATTGCTGAGCACACTGGCGCTTTCAGTAGTGACACTTAAAAAATAAAAAGGCGCTCTTAATTATTAATAATGCAAAATGAGATACTCTGAATGAAGAATATCCTTTCACTTTGTCACCAGTTCTACAATACTGCATATGAATTCATGAAATGTGCTGTGAGGTTCACTGTCATACCACAATGTGACTTGGTAAAACTCCATCCCCCGGGCCTTCTTGATGAAATTTACATTTTTAAAAATACATGAACTGGGAAGTATATAAATCCAAGATTAAGAAGTTATTTTTTAAAGCAATCGAAAAAGTTTCCAGTTAGCCTGGTAATAAGTTCAGGTGATTATAAACCTACAAAATATACTGGGCACATGTGGGTTTAAAAACAAAACAAAACAAAACACTTGAATAGCAAGATACCATCAGTTATAAAACATTTGAAAGAAAGGAAATACACTTCTTCATAATTTGTAGCATCAAAGGTCAATCTATTAACATGGATTATACTCCTCTTTGTCAAATTAGGTCTAAACTTTAAACAAAGAACTTCCTGGCTCCTTTTAGCCAAACGTTACACTTCTAATAATTTAGTCAGCATTTATTTGAGTAATTTGGTAACATTTGGTTTAATTTGGCATCAATGATTCTAAATACTTGTGTACCCCCCAAAATGTCTCTTTAAGTAAATAAATGTCAATCACATAGAATTAAAGTGGATAGTATCTCTTCTCTTATGTGAACTATTTTCCAAATTATTAAAAAAATGTGAAATTTAAAAACTGCTGCTTACCTCTTCAAATCAGTTTCTAAAATGTTCATTTTGCAGGAGGATCAGACAATGGTAAAAACTTCAAACGAGTCAGATAAAGGAAGGTGTGGCCTAAAGCGATATTGAAGGACCCCAATTCACAAAGAGCTAAGCCGAGACCCGAAGGGGGTGCAGCCAGTAGTGCTACCTGGGTCTGCATGGGGCCCTTCTTTCCAAAGACCCTTGCTTAGCCCAAGCTTGGGCCTCTTATGACCTTGAACTAAACATGCAAACATTTTTAGAATGTCTTCATCCTTCACACAGTGTACTAATTCAAACAAGTTCAAATCTATTCATGTTCAGAGTTTGCTTAAAGACTCCAGTTCACCTTTTGCTGCTGACCACCTGACTTCTTTGAACTCCAGCGTTCCCATCTGTCCAATGGACTGCTGTCATTTCAAAGATGATACATGCGCTGGGAGTAATTTTCTGTCTTGTAGGTGGAAAGGATAGTTTTAGGTTCCTACGTGCATCTGAATGGCTTGATCCAGTACGTCTTAACGTCATCCTCTTACTTTCGAATAGGTCACCATTACGTATGTTTTCTTCATTTTGAGCCATTACAGCAGGCTTGTCTATAGCAGCTTCCGCCAATTGTGCTAAATGAGTTGGCTAAGTAAACTTCATTAAAAACTGTTTTTAAACCATGGAAGCCTGCCCAGCTGGCTAATAAAACAGGTCTCCGTCCAGATCCAAGGAGTAGCAGGTAGGGCTGTGCGTGAGGGAAGGAAAGGCAGGCCTTGTCTTGGAGGGCCAAGTGGGAGTGACATCCACACTTCCGCCCTTTTGATCAGCAGGGTCTGAGGGTAAAGGCCCTATCAGTCCCAGGATTGCCTGGGATGACAATAGAGTAATTATGGAGCTGTCAAAAGTCATTGAAATGTGTTTAAACCATAGTATTTTATTATCCTTCAAAGACTAATTCTCCAAATATCTGGAAAAGTCACATCTTCGAGCACCATTTAGGAACAAGGAGATTTCTCAAAGAGGACCCACTAAAGGCATAGAGGCCGAGTTGACATTATTTTAAGCGTCTTCGAAATGCTCATCTTTTTTGCTGTCTGTCCCTGTCACTATTCAAATTAAACAGAAGGCAAAGAGAGGGACAGCTTTAACAAAAGAGCTTATGATGGTGCTTGGCACAGAAACCTCCCATAAATTCTTGCTAACTACGTGACCCAGGGAAGATTTCTTCTCAAATGCTTCAGAAGAGAGGTACGGCCAGCTTTCCTGTTTCTATAGCCATCACTCTCAGAAAATGCACTGAGCTTCTTCTTAGTAACCAACTCTAGTAATGATCCCTGAAAGTCTCATCTGCACTGAGCAACTTCTTAGATGCCAGGCAGTTCTGGGACTAAGGACATAGTCATGGGTAAGATGACGTCCCTGCTCTCATGGGCTTCACATTCTACCTGGGACAGTGATTCAGAGAAGACTTATTAAAGCAAATTGAACGTATCAAGGCCAGTTTATAACTAGGCTTGTTTATTGTCTTGCCAATACTGACCATCAAAATTAAGGACTACAGTAGCAAGCTTTTAGGAAAATCAGAATGAGGTAAAGAAAACTCATAGAAATAATTTTTAAATGGAATACATAATGTTGCATGTTTATGGTTAAGAACTACTGTATACACAAAACGACAACTTTTTACATGAAAAACAGAGACAACGAGCAGTAGGTTATCTCCACCAGTAAGAGGGGAGAAAATGAATCAAGGTGCAGCAGTGGAAGATGATGGGGAAGGATAGCCAAGAAAGGCCTTTCGGAAAAGGTCACCCTTGCACCTCGGAGCTGGGACCCAAATGGGTGGCAGGAAGGAAGTAGCCGTAAAGATTAGGCCAAAGTGACGCAAGAATGACCAGAGCCAGGGCCTCAAGGTGGAAGGTAAGAAGGAGTGGTTTTACGGAAGGTGCCCACCTGCCGACAAACTAAGGCCGGGGTCCTCCTTTGATCATTACAATCTGTGTGTCATTCCCCACCCCCAATTCCTCCACATTCAGGTTCCTTAAGTCCAAGCCAAGGGTGACTGGAGAAAACTACCATAAGTCCTCTGGCTGGCTCACTCTGTGATTCTTAAGGCCTTAAGAATTTAATCACTAACCAAACCCGGAAATGTACGGCAGGTAGAAATTCCAACCACTTAATATAGCATATGTTGTAAATGTCTTACATGAGGATGCTAAATGAAGAACCATGGCTACAGCATGATGATGTTAACTATCAACCAAATGAGAGATAAGGATGGAAAAAGAATGTTAGAATGAATAATCACTGTCAATGCCTTGGGAGATTGAGGCAAGTCTGCCAGGGGGAGACTAAGAACACACAAAGGCCAAACACAGTGTGAGATCTTGGAGCAGAAAGAGAAGCAATAAAAAAACTGATCAGCTTCAAATAAAATCTGTTATTTCATTAATAGTACTGTAGCAATGCTAATTTCTTAGTTTGAATAATTATACTATGGTTATGTAATATGTTAACTTTAGGGAAAGCTGGAAGACAGTATAAAGAAAATCTCTATACTATTTTTATAACTTTTCTCTAAGGATAAAATTATTCCAAAATAAAAGTTATAAAAAGGGCTGATTTGCAGTTACATAATTGCCAGCGATTTATATCACTTAAACATGTTATTTTTATGCCTTATGTTTAAAACTTTATGCTATTAATTTTTTTAAATCAAAGTTGGACCCTGTATTCAATTCATTGAGCTGAATACAATTCAATTGTATGAACTGTATGAAATTCATATAATTGAATGAATGAAACCATTGATTTCTCAGTTCATTCTCCTTTCCTGGAAACTCCTGCTGGAGAAAGTTTACGAAGAATTCATTGACAAGATGTCCAGGATGATGTCTACAATGCCTTCCCCATGGTGGGCATCATGTGTATTTCATGTCCTGTAAGGAAGGTGTCTCCACGGTGGGTTAAATCCTCCTGCCAGGTTCACACCGGAGGAGCCATCCTTTTCACAAGCCTCTGGGAGACAGAGCGGGTAAAGGCATGGGAGGTCAAGAAAAACTGCTGGTGAAGATAAAAAGAAATCACTCCCAGAAGAAAGAGATATCAGAAGAAGAATGTGTTCCGCTAGCTGGTTACCTCCCCCTGGGAGGCACTGGTCTCCGGGCAGGCTCCCCACCCTCACCAGAGCCCCAGGAAAGGCAGGTCCACCAGCCCACCTGGCACGGGACATGGCTAAGGCTTATAAACACCACAAACTAGCCCCCCATCAGGGCTGAGACTGCAGTAAACACATCCAATTCTGCTCTCCTGCTACTTGGAACTACAGACTGCTATAGAGACACTGAATTATTCCGACAGCAAGAGAGAAAGCCAGGAAATAAAGGGAGGAGGAAGACTCAGTAGGCAAAAGGGCATGAAATGAACTGAGGATTATTGATGTGTGGGCCCATCTGTGCTGCATAAATGCCACCCATCTTAACCACCCTAACAGCCCCATTAAGTGTCATAATCCTCATTTTATGATGAGTTGACCAAGGCTTAGAAAAGTCTAGCAGTGTGACCAAGTGTTTTGACTCCACCTAAGAACTTGTAATTCCACAAGATCCTGTCCTAGTGAAGCAGGAGAGTTAGTAAGTGCTGTGTGTGTGTCTGAGAAATAGCTTTGCTGTTAGGTGCCACTGGTACCTGTCACGAAACCACAGACAGGCCCATCAGGCCCCGTCTATGAAGTATCGGCCTACAGGGATGAACGATGCTGGAAGGGACTGAGGTGAAGAGCTTGGACTCTCAAACCACTTAAAGCTGGTTTCTGACACCAAGACTCATTCACTGTGTGACTTTGGCAAATCACTTATCCTTTCCAAACCCCATGTTCCTTATCTCTATAATGGCCATACTATTAGTGCTTGCCTACAGATGTGAATGGGTGCCTAGTCCAGTGCCTGGCACACATAAAGTTCTTTAGAATTATTAAGCAAATTATATATATATAGCTTTGGTTTTCTTTAAGATTACATTTATTATTTTTAGAGAGAGGGGTAGGGAGGGAGAAAAACATCAATGTACAGTTGTCTTTCACCTGCTCCAGCTACAGACCTGGCTGGAGACCTGGCTTGCAACCTGGTTATGTGCCCTGGCTGGGGAATCGAACCAGCGACCTTTGGGTTTGTAGACCAGCACCCCATCCACTGCGCCACCAGCCAGGGCTAAATAAATTCTTTCATGAGTAAATTTCCCTATTGTATAATTAAACCAATGGCAGGAGAAGATCACAGATTTGAAGAGCCCCAAATGAGCCTTAAACATAAGCCAAGGCTTTCTACCTCCTGCTATCTGCTGGGGCAACTGCGAAACATGTTCAACTCATCATAAGAGAGCAGAGACTGTGAAATCGGATCACTCCTACCTCAACAACCTGAGAGATGAAATGCACTAGTCTGAGTGGCCTGTTCAGACCCCCTAATCAAGAGTAATCGGGTCTCAATACCACAAGTGAAGCTCTTACAAGCAACAAGTCTGCACCTGAAACAAAAAGCAACAACCGCTCTATGACCCTAAGCCAATCAAGAGCCAAGAGCCAAGAGCCCAGGGGGAGGCCTCCTAGGAAATCAGCCTTGCGGAAGAGGCAAACGGTAGGTCCAAATTTTACATTTCTCATACACTTTTTAGAGGGAACTTGTCAAAAGCATTCTCTTTAATATCTGTTTCCTCTTCACAACTCAGCGAAGACTGCCAACTTCCAGGGTACTACTCCCCCTACCTTCATTTTGATCTGAGCTGGCCAGCTGAAATTATGGTTTTAATACCACATGATCACACCTTACACTAGTACGCAGTTTGATTTCTTATACAGAACAAGCACTTGGGAAACATTTGTGGACCTAATAGCATTCATTTTTTTTTTTTTTTAAACACCGATAATCTGTGATACTAACATACATTCCTCATAGGGAGCTAGCTATAAGCATTTAGTTATCTTAGAATGTCACCACAGAAATGCAGATAAAAAAAAAAAAAGGAAAGAGGAGGCAGGGGAAGGAAGAAGAAAGAAGAAAGGAGCAAAAAAGAGGGGTGTTTTTTAAATGCATGAAGAAGAAAAATAACTCCAGTAGGCAGGATGTTAGAGAGACATACGAGGCTCCCTTTGTCAACAGGGGTACCAGCCTCCAGGGAGGGACAAAAACCAGAACTAGGACCCCTGCCCCAGAGCAACTACCTATTGTTTAGCATGTTGGGAGATCAATCGCTTCAACAAGTCTCAAGTCCAGAGATTTCCCCTTTGAAATTTCATATTTTGGAACCTAAGGACGGGACAGGAGAAATTTATTCCTTTCCTTCCTTTGACTTCGCATCTACCGAGTGCCTCATGGGTGCTCAGTGCCCTTCTCTGGATGATGACCAAAGCTTGGTAGCACGTTGCTGGGGAGCTGCAGCAAGGGTTCGACTGCAGTGCATGGTAATGTGGGGAGTCTGTATCCTTTCCAGCTACGCCATCTGCCAAATGGCTTTCTTCCTGAACGTCAAAGCCTCCTATAATGTAGCTTGCAATAGTATGAGGTGGTACAACACAAGAAACATCACTACACTGAACATGAAGTTGGTATTTCCTATTTGCCAGCAATGTTACTTCTTAGGATTTACATTATACTCAACTTTCTAGAATTTCACAATGTGCTTCTTCCATTCAACAACAGTGAGCTTTGCCCTGCACCCAGCATGGTGCCAGGTTCAATGAGCAACACCATTGAATACTGCGGCTCCCCCCCCCCCCCCCAAGAAGCTCCACCTATCACATTCACCTGGAAATGTGGTCTGGTGTGTACAGTAAATGACCATGCTGCACAAGCATAAACACAGATGCTAGCCTCCAGTGATGGCCTCCATCAATTCTTCCCTTCCACCAACGGCACTTCTCCTTTCTGGAAGTGAGTCTAGTTCCCCTCTTCTTGGTCTGGGCTAGCCTTGGCATCACTGGCTTTAACCAGCAGAAGGGCTGCAGATGTGACACTGTTTTCAGTGTAGCCCTTTAGGGGACTAGCACTTCTGCCTATGTTCTCTAGGAATCTGCCTCGTAGGACCCAGCCGCCATGTTGTAAGGAAGCCCAAGTTCTCCTGCTGGAGACAGGCTGCAAGAAGGACAACCAAGCTGCCCCAGCTGAACGACCAGTTAAATGCAGCTACATGAGAGACCCCAGTTATCACCACATGGGTTGCACAAATAACCCAGTCACTGCTCAGGATTCTGAGAAAGTATAGATTGTCATTTCAAGCTGCCATGTTAAGGAGTATTTCATTGCTCATATGGATCATCACTGCCATGATGTATTGGGCACAATAGAGAAGTAGAATATGAGAACAATATCCATGGATCAGCCCTTCTAAGTGAACTATTTAAAGTTCTTGAGAAAAAAAAATCTATAGATCTGCTAAATACAGTATCACCTACATCCACTAGGCAGGAGACCCTTGCTTTTGCCCCACATATCCTTGGAGAACCAAGGATACAACTTTATAGAAAAATAACACAGAAAACCTTCTCTCTACTTTTGTGCTCCTTACAGTGAAAATAAAGATGATACTTGATTTTTAGAGAGATAATCACTTTACATTTCCAGGCCAAATTCCAGATCATGTTTTTAAAATGACTGGCTGTTATTCAGAAGGTCAGCTAATATATTTTATAAACATGAATGTGGGTTTTACATATTTACTTTGTGTCAAGAAGAGTTTTTAAGGCCCAGTTTATTCTTCTCACCTTCCCATGAGGCAAGATCACCGATGCTGACGGTTGAAGGGGCGGGGGTGATGAGGCAGAAGGAACCAGGGAGTTGCATGAGTGAAGGAGAGATGGTGAGAACAGAAGAGGAAAATATCAAATCTCTATTTTTCCACAGGATCAGTGAGGCTTTAACGGCAAAACAATCCACCATTTAGTAACACATCCCTAAATCTTGGTCTGGCGTGTTTTTTCCCTGCGGTCTCTCCTAAGCATGGGCCACATGTTTGCTCAACAAAGAAAACACAATGGAAAGTCATCCTTCAAGTCTCCCTGGAGGTGGGAGGGCCACTGCCTCCTGATTAGTTACTGCAGGTAGAGTTTGCAGCCTACCTTTAGACATCCAACAGGTCTTTACAATCACTCAGCCAAACGCCTGGAAAGGTAGGTCAGCATTATTAATTTAGGATTATTTGAAGGAGGAGAGAGCAGATCTATGGCTATTAAGATACCTTATCCTCTGCTGTCCTGGAATAATAGGAGTTGTCTCACTCAGAACAGAGCCCCGGGTGGTCCCCCTCTGCTCCACCATAAGATTTATCAAGACCCCAGTAACAGGGATCTACAGGCACTGCCCACTCCTAAAACATGATAGAAAATTCTTAACAAACCCGTATCTTCAAATATGTAGAACACAACAGCCATAGGTCATCCTTTAACGTTTCACATCAAGAATGTGTGACGACTTCTCTCCTTTGCCTGTTTTTAAAAACACCCTTACAGCTTATAAAGCAAGATCGTGGTGGGGGTGCACTGCCTGGCAGTAACGGCTAGCAAAGGCTTTTCAGACAGAGCCCAAGAGCCAGCAGCAACTCCTCCAGCCAGAGTCATTAACAACAAGGGACAGGGACTCAAGAGGCCCTGACACTTGCATAGTAAATACTAACAGGTGTTCCTTTTATCTGAGGATCCTGGAGCGTTCTACACATATTACTCATTAAGTCTCAAGAGGCCTCTCAGAGACGGACCCAAGGAGACACATAAAGGGGCATCCTATTTACCACAGGGAGAAATGAGCAGCCAGTTCGTGTACTTGATAGAGTGACAACAATTTTACCGGAGGATGTCATTATGAACACTAGTTAGAAATCTGTAATCTGGATGCTTTCTTCCGAGCATCATTCTCTCATTGGCAAAATGAGAATAATAGCACCTATTCAGCCAATTTGACAGGGTTGGAGTGAAGATCAAATGATGGAACAGATGAAGGTGCTGAGTAAACTCTGATGTCCACACAAATAAAAAGGCATTATTCTATTACCCAACCAAACCTAGCTTTGGGGCAGGAAATGCTGTCTTCAGGCACTGAGCACTGGACACACAGTCTGTCCTCCAAACAGCATGGGCGTTATTTATACAAACGCAAATTCTAGTTCTCTGTCTATGATCCCATTCCCACAGGGTACGTGAAAAGATGAAGAAGAGAGAGCAAAATGAGAGTCAGAGCTCAGGGATGCAACAGTTATGCTTGATTATAGTGTTTACATATATAGTCAACATTCAAAAAAACATTTAAGGTAGAAGAAATAGAACTATACAATCAGACTCCACAAAGGGTAACCTGGCTTTTCAGGTGTTTTCTTTTTTTTTTTTTTAACCCCAGTTACAAATACTGCAGCTTTGAATATTTCACTAAAATCCCTGTGAGAACTGTAAATTATCAATTGCCAATCAGACTTGCTGCTGGAAGCAGGACTCCACTTTAGTTCAGAGGAGGCAGCTGTGGGAAAGGACAAATGTCCTCTGGAACCTGGCATGGTGCTCCCTGGACCACACGACCCAGAGCTTTTCCACACCCCAACATGCCTTCCTGCATTTCTCCAGGGTCTCCCCTCCTCCAGAAAGAAAAAAGGGGGATGTCCCACCCATGTGAAGAGGTCAACTGATTTTCTCTCTCATGGTATAATGTAAAATAAACCTGGCAATTTGTATTAAAACATATTCTGTACTTTTCCAAGGTGAGAGACTAATAAGAAACTATGAGAAATCATATGATACTTGTCCTTCACTGACTGGCTTATTTCACTAAGCATAAATATCATATGATCTCACCCATTACGGGACAATAATGAGCAAAACTAACAACAAGCAAAACAGAACCAAGTATATGAATACAAGGAATAGGCCTTCAGTGGTCAGGGGGAATGGGGTTGGGGGGAAGGGGGAGGCAGAGGCAAAGAAGGGGAGCAGCTTAGACAAGAACCTAGTATAAAGGAACCATGGATATGGACAACAGGTGGGATTGACTTTGGGGGGAATGGGTGGGTGGGGAGGGGGACAGAGGGGAGCAAAAAGGGGATGGATGTAATACAGCAACAATAAAATTTTTTAAAAAATTAGAAAATAAAATTTTTGATTAAAAAAAAAAAAAAGAAAGAAAGAAACTATGAGAAATCAGAACTCAAAAGAACAGAGGGGCAAACTGCTATTACTAGAACTGCTTGGTAACCAAGTTTAGCTTCATGGAGAAACTTTTGCTAAGTAGTTTTTCATGAGCATGAAAGTTATGGTGGATGTCTACTACCTATCTACCTATCTATATCTATTCATTTAATCATCTTGCTTCCTCCCTCCCTCCCTCCCTCCCTCCCT
>PVIW01001525.1:0-19831 GCA_004026585.1 Noctilio leporinus
GTTTCCCTGGAGTTCTTTGTAATTTCCCTGGAGTTGTTTGTAGTTCTCCTGGAGTTGTTTACAGTTTTCTTTGATGTGGCTGAGCTCACTGAGCTTCTCTATCATCATTCTTTTGAATTCCTTATCTGATATTCCAGGTGCCTCTGTTTCATTTTGTGTTCTTTCTGGGGATTCTTCCTTTCCCTTTGGTGATGGACTGCATTTGTTTTTTTAATGATTACAGATAACTGCAGACTTTCTGGTGCTAAGAGAAAACCTGCAGAAAGAAGCCATGGGCTACCTTTTCCATCTGAGTTTGATTATATTTTTATTTGTGTGTTTCTTAAGGCAGGAAGGCGAGAAGGGGGAGGGGCCTGGAAGATTGGAAGGTATAGACCGATGGATGTGTCACCAAGTGGAAGGTGTCAAGGAGGTAGAAAATAGCAAGGTGAGCAGTGCACCTGGCTTGGGACTGTCGACAAAAGAACACCCAGCCTAAGGAAAAGTCTTATGAGCATTTATGTGAACTAAAATGACAATTGCCAGGGGAGCAAAATCTCAAAGAACTGAGAAAAATGCTCCTAGGAATGGCAGTTTTAGAGGTTGGAATATGGCAACAGAGTAGAGGGCAGTGCTGATGGCATTCTCAAGTGCCAGAGCAGCTGGAGGATAGGGTAGGGAGCACGAGACATCTGCAGGTCCCTTGGAATTGGAGTGCAGCATCTCAAAAACTGAATATGAGACAGGATAGGAGGAGTGTCTCTCAATCAGCCAACTGGAGGGAAAGGAGCAACACATACAACCAATCCAAAATACAACCAGACAGCCCAAGTTAATGACATAAAGGGCATCCCAAGTGGAGGAAATCTAGGAGATTGCAACACTGAACTCCACAAATCTCCTAACACAGAAGGGTGCTTCATGAAGGCAAGGAATCGAAGCAGATTAATCCAAGACAAAAACAAGCAACAACAGATGCCCAAAATGGGGGAAAAAAGAATCAGTCCATTACCAAAAAGAAAGGAGGAATCCCCAGAAAGCTCACTAAATGAAACAAAGACAAACAAACTATCAGATATGGAATTCAAAATAATGATGATAGAGAAGCTCAATGAGCTCAAAGAAAACCATAAACAACTCCAGAGAAACTACAAAGAACTCCAGGGAAGCTACAAGGAACTTACTGAGAGCTACACCAGCACTAAAAAGGACTTAGAAACTATCGGTTAGAGCCAGGAGGAAATGAAGAATACAATTTCTGAATTGAAGAATACAGTAGAAGGAATCAACAGCAGGCTAGAGGAAGCAGAGGACCAGAGCAGTGAGCTGGAGGACAATGTAGAAAAATATTCCAAGACAATGAAATGAAAATGAAAAAAGGCCAAACAAGAATGAAGAGGTTTTAAGACAGCTGCAAGACAACATGAAATGCAATAATATTTGTATCATAGGGATACCTGAAGGAGAAGAGAAACAATGAATGGAAAACTGTTATTCCAAGACAATGAAATGAAAATGAAAAAAGGCTAAACAAGAATGAAGAGGTCTTAAGACAGCTGCAAGACAACATGAAATGCAATAATATTTGTATCATAGGGATACCTGAAGGAGAAGAGAAACAATGAATGGAAAACCTGTTCAAAAAAGTAACGATAGAAAATTTCCCTAACATGATGAGTGAAAACATTACTCAGGTTCAGGAAGCACAGAGGGTCCCAATGAAGATGAATCAATCCAAACAGACCCAGTTCAAGACACATTATAATTAAAATGGCAAATTTCAAAGACAAAGAAAGAATCCTAAAAGCATCAAGAGAGAAACAACAAATAACATATAAGGAGGCTCTAATAAGATTATCAAATGATTATTCAACAGAAACAACACAAGCCAGAAGGGAATGGCAAAAAAATATTCCAAGTAATGGAAAACAAAGGCCTGCAACCAAGACTACTCTACCCAGCAAGGCTCTCATTCAAAATGGAAGGAGAAATAAGGACCTTCCCAGACAAAAGAAGACTAAAAGAATACATCTCTACCAAACCAGCATTGCAAGAAATGCTAAAGGGCCTGCTTTAAAAAAATGAAGAAACAGGGAGACAGAGAGGAACACAGGTACAAAGTGGGAAAATGGCAATAAATAAGTCTCAATCAATAATAACCTTAAATGTAAATGGATTAAATGTGCCAATAAAAAGACATAGGGTAGCTGAATGGATAAGAAATCATGACCCACATATATGCTGTCTTCAAGAGACCCACCTCAGAATAAAAGATTGACATAGATTGAAAGTGAAGGGATAGAAAAATATATATCAAGCAAATGGACATGAAAATAGGTTGGAGTAGCAATACCTATTTCAGACAAAATAGATTTTACGATGAAAGCTATAAAAAGAAATAAAAAAGGACATTTCATAATACTTAAGGGAACAATTCATCAAGAAGAAATAACTCCAGTAAACATATGCACCCAATGTAGGAGCTCCAAAATACATAAGGAAAATCCTGGAGGACTTCAAAAAGGATATAGACAGCAACACACTAATAGTAGGGGATTTTAATACCCCACTATCAACAATGGACAGATCTTCCAAACCAAAAATCACCAAGGATATGGTGGCATTGAACAACACTCTAGAGGAAATGGCCTAACTGAGAAATACAGAAACTTTCACTCCAAAGAAGCAAAATACACATTCTTTTCAAATGCACATGGAACATTCTCTAGGATAGACCACATGGTAGGTCACAAGACAAGCCTCCACAAATAAAGGAAAATTGAAATCATACCAAGCATCTTCTCAGATCACAATGGCTTGAAATTAGAAACCAATCTCAAGGGTAAAAACCAAAAACACTCTAACTCATGGAGACTGAATAACATGCTTTTAAGAAATGAATGTGTTAACAATGAGATCAAAGATGAAATCAAAAAGTTTCTAGAAACAGCCCTAGCTGGTAGTATAGTGGGTAAGGCACCAGCCTGCAAACCCAAAGGTTGCTGGTTCGATTCCCCAGCCAGGGCACATAACCAGATTGCAAGCCAGGCCTCCAGCCAGGTCTGTGGCTGGGGGCAGGTGAAAGGCAACCATACATTGACATCTGTCTCCCTCTCTGCCTCTCCCCCTACTCTTCTCTCTAAAAATAATAAATAAACTCTTTTTAAAAAGTTTCTGGAAACAAATGACAATGAATACACAACAGTCCAAAACCTATGGGACACAGCAAAGGCAGTCCTCAGAGGGAAATTCATAGCAACACAGGCCTACCTAAAATGGTCAGAAGAAGCTTATACAAACAACATAACCATAAAGCTGCAAGAACTAGAGGAACAACAATAAACAAAGCCCAGAGCAAGTAGAAGGAAGGAAATCATCAAGATCAGAGCAGAATTAAATAACTTAGAGACTAAATCTACAATTTGAAGAATCAACAAGTCCAGGAGCTGGTTCTTTGAAAATATAAACAAAATTGACAAGCCTTTATCCAGACTCATCAAGAAAAAGGGAGAGGACCCAAATAAACAGAATCAGAAATGACAGAGGAGAAATCACAACTGATACATCAGAAATACAAAGGATTGTAAGAAATTACTACAAACAACTATATGACAAGAAATATGACAACCTGGGTGAAATAGACACATTTCTGGAATTGTATAATATACCAAAACTGAACCCAGAAGAAGCAGAAATCCTGAATAGGCCAATAACAACTGGTGAAATTGAAGAAGTAACCCAAAATCTCCCAAAGCACAAGAGCCCCGGACCAGATGGATACACAGGTGAATTCTACAAAACATTTAAAGAAGAACTAACCCCTATCCTTCTCAACCTATTCCGAAACATCCAAGAAGAGGAAGACTCCCAAACTCTTTCTATGAGACCAATATTATTCTAATCCCAAAACGAGGTCAAGACACAACTAAGAAAGAAAACTATAGGCCAATATCTCTGATGAACATAGATGCTAAGATTCTCAACAAAATATTGGCCAACCAGATCCAGCAATACATTAAAAAGGTCATGTACCATGATCAAGTGGGTTTCATCCCAGGGATACAAGAATGATACAACATTCACAAATCAATAAATGTAATACACCACATCAACAAAAAGAAAGACAAAAACCATACAATCATATCAATAGATGTGGAAAAAGCATTTGATAAAGTACAGCAACCATTTATGATAAAAAACACTCAGCAAAATGGGAACAGAGGGAGCATATCTCAACATCATAAAGACCATATATGAGAAACCTGAAGCCAACATCATACTCAACAGGCAAAAACTAAAAGCTTTCCTCCTAAGATCAGGAATGGGACAAGGCTGTCCACTTTCTCCACTTCTGTTCAACATCGTTCTGGAAGTTCTAGCCATAGCTATCAGAGAAGAAAAAGGAATCAAAGGTATCCAAATTGGAAAGGAGGAAGTCAAACTGTCATTAGTTGCAGATGACATGATAGTGTACATACAAAACCCGATAGGCTCCACCAAAAACTTACTTGACCTAATAAGCAAATTTAGCAAAATAGCTGGATATAAAGTCAATATCCAGAAATCAAAAGCATTTTTGTATGCCAATAATGAAACATCAGAAATAGAAGCTAGAAAACAAATCCCATTTACCATAGTAACAAGAAAAATAAAGTACTTAGGAATAAACTTAACCAAGGAGGTAAAAGATCTGTACTCAGAAAACTACAGAACATTGAAGAAAGAAATTAAGGAAGATATAAATAAATGGAAGCATATACCATGTTCATGGATGGGAAGAATTAACATCATTAAAATGTCCATACCACCCAAAGCAATCTGTAGATTCAATGCAATCCCAGTTAAAATACCAATGACAGACTTCACACAAATAGAAAAAACACTTCAAAAATTTATATGGAGCCAAAAACGCCCATGAGTAGACATGGCAATCTTGAGAAAGAAGAACAAAGTAGGAGGAATCACAATACCAGACATCAAACTATACTACAGGCTACTGTCATCAAAACATTCTGGTACTGGCATAAGAATAGAAATATAGGTCAATGAAACAGAATAGAGAGCCCAGAAATAAACCCAGGACTCTATGGTCAATTAATATTCAACAAAGGGGAAAGGAACATAAAATGGAATAAAAACAGTCTCTTTAACAAATGGTGTTGGGAGAACTGGACAGCAACATGCAAAAAGATAAAACTAGACCACCAATGTACACCATACACCAGAATAAACTCAAGATAGATAAAGGACTTAAACATAAGTAGTGCAACCATAAAGGTCCTGGAGAAAAATATAGGTAGTAACATTTTAGATATCTTATGCAGAAATATGTTTACTGATACTTCACCAAGGGCTAAATAAATAAAAGAACAAATCAACAAATGGGACTATATCAAATTGAAAAGTTTCTGTTCAGCTAAAGAAAATATCAGCCAAATTCAAAGGGAACCAACTGTATGGGAAAATATATTTGCCAATGATACCTCAGACAAGGGTTTGATATCCAAAATATATGAAGAACTTATGTGACTCAACACCAGGAAGACAGACAGCCCAATTAAAAAATGGGCAAAGGACCTGAACAGACAACTCACTGAGGGAAATATACAAAGGGCCCAAAGGCATATGAAAGAATGCTCAACATCGCTAGTCATCAGAGAGATGCAAATTAAAACCACAATAAGATACCACCTCACACCTGTCAGAATGGCAATCATCAACAAATCAACAAACAACAAGTGTTGGCGAGGATGTGGGGCAAAGGGAACCCTCGTGCCCTGTTGGTGGGAATGCAGGCTGGTGCAGCCACTGTGGAAAACAGTATGGGGTTTCCTTAAAAAACTAAAAATGGAACTGCCTTTTGTTCCAGCAATTCCACTACTAGGACTATACCCTAAGAACCCTGAAACACCAACTCATAAGAACCTATGTACCCCTATGTTCATAGCAGTGCTACTTATAATAGCCAAGTGCTGGAAACAACCTAAGTGCCCACCAGTGGATGATTGGATCAAAAACTTTGGTACATTTACACAATGGAATACTACACAGCAGAAAGAAAGAAGGAACTCCTAACCTTTTCAACAACCTGGGTGGAACTAGAAAGTATTATGCCTAGTGAAATAAGCCAGTCAGTGAAAGACCAATACCATATGATCTCACCCATTACAGGACAAAACAAACAAATAAGCAAAACAGAACCAGATACATGAATACAATAAATAGACCTTCAGTGGGCAGAGTGGAGGGGGGAGGACTAGGCAAAGAAGGGGAGCAGTTTAGTCAAGAAACTAGTATGGAAGAATAATGGACATGGACAACAAGTGGGATTGACTTTGGTGGGGAGTGGGTGGGTGGGTGAAGGGGGCAGAGAGAAGGAAAACAGAGATGGATATAATAAAACAACAATAAAATTCAATTAAAAAAAGAATGGCAATTTGACAGCTAATTTACATTAGAATCAAAGGAGGAAGTGTGAGGAGGGTTATGTGAAATCCATTGCCGGTAAGTGAAGGGGGCAGGAGAAAGTAAAGTGGGGAAATCTGTGGAATTAGATGAAAAAACAGAGACACAGACTTCTTTTATATTGGGTACAGGGTAGTTCTCACAGCACACACCAGGCGATTCAGGGAACAAGAGAACAATGAAGGAGGACCCTGAGAGGGCCGGGCAAAGGAGATTACTTGGACCTTTTGAAGGTATGTTATCCTAGATGACAAAGGACAAGTAAAGATTGACTCTAGCCAAGGAAGCCACAGGCCTAGGACGTGACTACCCACCATGACCTGCTTCTCAGGAATTTTAACTTTCAGACCAGCCTAGGTGGTTACCTCTGGTCTCTGAGTTTCTAGGGCCTGCCATGCAGGCGCCCGCTGAGCCAGCGGGTTTGTAGGTGCCCTTTTCTGTCCACAGGACCCAGCCCCAGAGGAGGAAGGGTGTGAGAGGAAAGTGAAGCAAGAGAAGCTGGATGCCTGTCGGGCTGGCAGTGTTGGTGGCAGAGGAACAGAGGGCTTCAAGGAGAATTCCTTCTAGAGAGTAGGAGGATGACTCAGATTTGTGTTTTTAAGCTCACTGACCACAGGAACAGAGACCAGCTGCAGAGGACGCAGAAGTTAACCTTGGAGCCCTCACAGTAACATGGGAGGCACAGCACCTCCAAAGGCTGCACCCGTCGGCTGGAAGAGCCTCAACCCTGTGCACGCCGTGCACGTGACCTTCATTGAACGCTGGCTTCATTTTGTCTCATCACTATCACATTTATCACCCAGGCAGGATCTGTTCTCCCTGGAGTTCAAGTCCAGAGCACTCATGGACTGCGCCTGGGATGGCACAAAGACTTAAGGACCATCTAGGCACTGTCACTGTGAGCTAGGAAAAAATGGAAAATCATGGCTTGTACTTCGGGACAATGAAAGGTCTCTCAAAAAGGATAATGTTGTACTTAGAGGATGACTGTCCTGGGCAGGAATAATGGCTGAGCCATTAAAATAAGTGAGCACAAACAGGATACACCTACAGTTGAGAACGTTAGTTAGGAAAGTATGAATGTTCATACTTTCCTTCAGCGTTAGAGCCCCTTAATTGATCCAGTGTGCCAGCTTTCCATGTTCCCTGCCTCCTCCTTTGTTGGTCACTCACTCCGTGTCCCTGAGTGAGTCACAGTGCCTCCCTGGCTTCAGTTCCATGGGCTGAACTGCATGAAGCGCAAGACCCTTCCCAGCTCGGACAGGCTTGTACCTGGGCTGGGGCATGGCAGCCTCAGCCACATCCTCTTCTCTCCTGTCCAGTCCCCACTGCTCACCCCCGAGAAATGCTACCACGGCTCAGGTGTCTGAGCTGAAGGAACAGACGCAAGTGGTGGCTGAGGTCAGATGACAGGAAAACCCAACAAGCAGACACAGATGTTGACTTGCACGTAGGAGGCAGTCCTGAAAGTGTTTGTTTGGTGAACAAACAGGAATGGTTTTAATTGCTTTTGGCCCCAAATTTTATTATCATCATGGGTTTAATTGGGGAAAAACTACACACACACACAGTTCAAGTTATCCACTACCAGAATAGTGACTATATTTTGGATGCATTAGAAAATGTGATATATATATGTGTGTGTGTGTGTGTGTGTGTGTGTGTGGGCACGCACGCGCGTGCCCCCATAGATCCCCGCCCATCTGCGTTCGTTCACACCTGGGCTTTCCCAAACAGCAGAGAACCATATGAGGGGAGATTAGGAAGAAATGTAGATGTCAATAAAATAAATTGGAATTGGAGAAAAGAAGAGAAGTGAAAGAGATCGAGAATAGGAGGAAAATTCTTGCCTACATTCCAAAAAGTCTGCAGGACTAGCTAGTTGATATTAAATTTTAACTAGTTTCAAATTTTAACGAGTCAGCAATTTTAATGACAAGTCAAGCAGATAAAACAGCTAGTTATTTTTTAAGATAATCAGAATTTATGTAAAAGATTCATTTGAGAGGTGATTAAAAAAAGTTTTTTAGCAAAGTAGTCACTTGGGAAGACTTTTCCAGATGTCTTCATTGAGGGTAGAATAGACAGACATTGAAGCTACAGCTTTGATTTTAATGTACTTGTATTCAAATATAATTATAAAGCTTTAATTAAATAAAAGTGTAAGCCAGTAAAGAAACTGGAATACACATGTTTCCATGTGTATTGGAATACCCAAAGTTGAGATTTCATTAAAAAAATTTTAAATACATATATTAATGGAAGAAAACAATTATATTTAGAAAAAATTATTATTCTTAAAATATTCTCTATCTTCTTTTCTCCTGTTTTTAGGAAGCCAAACTGCAAGTTTCATAAGGGAGAACAGGAATAATCTAAAATTCTCTGAACCTTTCCAGGCACCCAAAGGCAACCTCTCTTCCTACAACACATGCTTAGTCTAAAGAGTGAACTTGAATAGTGAGTTATCACTAAGGTTACCTGTTGGGATGTTTAAGTCTGTGAAGCATCTGTCAGCATGTCCAATGTGCAGGTTCATACTTAAACAAGCACTCTAATATGTTTACCCACATGTGAAGAGCTAGGTGTGTGGGGAATGGAAAGGAGAAGAAGGTATTTTATCCCAAAACATCCAAATTACTTAGACCAGTATTTAGTTCGCAAAACAAATATGTATAAAGGAGAATTTGTAAGCTGTGTATTTCCTAAACTTTATTTTCATATGTGAAGGATACTCATTAGAATCTAAAGTTAGAGCTTTGAAATTTACATACTAACAAGGATTTGTTTTGTGTTATATTTCATTAATAGTAAATTAATATGACTATGGGTAGTAATTAAATTTTCCTTTTAAAAACAACACTCTCTCCCTCCTCCCCCGAACTTTTACTTGATCATGCATTTAGTCTGTTCAGAATTACTGTTAACATAACTTACATATACCTACGCAACAAAGATTCTAATGCAGCACTAATAAGACCAGACAGTTCAAAAGCTCATAAAACATCAGCACAGTTATTTTCCCCTATATCCTTGCAGAAGAAAAGCGTGCAGATTTCAATTCCTTAAACAGTCATGTCGCCAGCAAAAGGGCTTATTCCTCATGAGGGTTATTGCGTGGAGGAAAACCACCACCTGCTTGCAGGTGATTAGGGCACTAGCAAACGTCCTTAGACCAAGGGCTAGATTGGGGGCCCACGCTCAGCTGGGGAGCCCACCAACCTGGCAGCTAGAGTTTCTGACCCCCACTCCCCCTACACACACACACACACCCCTCCCCCCTCTTTCCCTGCAGGACAAAGAGTGCAGCAACAAGAGGATGGGCCGGAAGCCAGCAGCAGGCTGGCTGAAGAACTCTGGGCCTGGCTGAGCCCAGCCCCTCCCTGCCCAGGGGAGTTGAGCTGATCAGAAATAGGCGAACAGCAGGCCTGAAGTCCACCCTTCAGTAAGTGTCTTCATCTCCTACACTTCCACCCTGACTGAACTGTTGCGCCAACTAGTGTATGATATCAAAGAGTTGGTAGTAAATTATTTGCTTGGATTTGAAAAAAACAGTGTTTCCAAGCAAAGTGTACAATGAGAGATAACACTTTTGCCTTTCTGAGGGGATAGTCATACTTTCACAGAAAATCAGAGCAAGGAATAAAGTGAACAGCCTAAGATGCAAATGGATGAGTCTCAATCAGTGGTTTGTAACCTGGCTGCACGTTAGAAGCTCATGGGGAACTTCATTAAGTACCAGCGCCTGGGCTCCCTCTCCCGAGGTTCCAATTTAATTAGTCAGGGGCGAGTTCTCACACAGGGCTTCGTACAAGCTCCCCAAGTGCTGTCAACCGGCAAAGTGGGGATCCCCTGCGCCACAGCGAGAGAGGCTGAGCCTGGAGCTGGGACGGGGAAAGGGATGAGCACTTGGCGGTGGTCAGGAGGAAACCCCCACAAGCAGGACTGGCCGGTCTGGGGCAGCACTTCTCAAACTTGAACGTGAGAACTCATGTCCCCAAATCTTGTTAAAAAGCTGATCCCCCGATTCAGTGGTCTGAATGGCCCCTGAGATTCTGCACCTGCATTCCTGGCTGATGTCTGAACTATGGGTGCAAAGGCCGCATTTGAGCTGCAAGGGCCTGGATGAACTGGAAGAACACTTTGATTCTAAGATTCTATTATTGTTTGAATTGAGAACATCACAGCCTGAGGAGATATTTTTCCAGGGAGGGAGCCTGAAGGCTTGACCCGCGGGGTGCTATTTGCCTAGTCCTGACACAGGGATGAACAAACCTGCCAAGGCGCAAAACTCCCCTGACCCACAGTTGGAGGAGTGAGGCTGGGGCCCGGTGGAGAAGCACAGGTGCTCAGGAAAGATTTTCGAGCACGGTGAAAACCAGGGCACCTGCTCGGAAGCTCTGCCGAGCAGACCTGGTGGAAGATTGGGAAGCAGGCAGAAGAGTGAGGTCTAAAAAAGTAGGAATGAGGAGGAGATGTCTGGTGTTTAAGTAGGTCAAATTATTTCAAGCGGTATATATTTTACCTTTTAATAATTGTGACACCATATTTGGACAAAAACACTGAAGATAAATCTAGTAAGTGTACATAGAGAAAAATCAGCAGTTGCCAGGCTGCCTGGGAGGGCACGATGCACAATGTATCAGGGGTGATGATTGGAACGGTTCTATATCTTGACTGTGCTTTTCCAATGATATGTGTTTGTTGATACTCTTAGGACTGTGTATATGTGTGTGTGTGTATATATATATATATATATATATATCATATGTAAAATTTTACCTTGATAAACCTGAATTTTAAAATCACATCTGAATGTCCTCTATTTTTAAATTTGTTCACCCTGTATTTCCTTAACCTTCTTTCATAGTTAATATTTCCTGACTGTGAAGTCAGGCACAATGCTAAATGTTTACGAGTATGTTGAACCATTTTAAACTGCCATTTTCACAGGTCAAAAAAATGATCTAATACCAGCTATTTCATGTGATTTACTCTAATAGTTACCACAACCCTTTGAGGTAGATGCTATTATCCTCTTCATGAGAAGTGCAAAATGAGGTTCAGGACAGTGAAGTCATTTTCCACAAAGCAGTGAGGACTGAAGCCAGTCCAAATACACGTGGATAATTAACGGTGAAGAGTGGTAAAGCACAGAGATTCCCAAAGAAAGAAAAAGGACCCATCCACAATACATCCATCACCCAAAGTGATAGCATTTTGCTGCATTATCATTAAAGATTTTTCAAATCATTTGACAAAAATTATTCTGATGCCTTTTTCTAATAATGGAAGAACAGAGATACAGGCATTGAATAAATCCAGTGGAGCTAGAAAGGAAGATTCTGTCTTATTTCAAATTGCTGGGCATTCAGGTAATTGGAAGAACAGTTTAATGCTATTTTACGTGCTACCTGTTTAAATTTTTCCCACCCATCTTCTCCTCTCCTCACTTTCTACCCCTCCACACTGGAGTCAACTTCACATATTTAAGATGGCTATTGATAATCATCCCAGCTTTCCAAAGCAATGGAGCACTCAGAAAGAGCCTAAAAATACAGGTGTGCATGTAAATAATTTCCACATTAATTTATCTCCACCATCCTCTTATCTTTTCCCTCCTGCCAGTCATTGGTAACTTTCAGCTTCAGGTGAATTCAGCATCTCAGAAGTGGAGGAAGAACACTGTGGAGTTCATTCCAGAGGCTGGAGAGGCTCAATATGCCCCCAGGAAGCTTTTGAAAAATCAAAAAGCTCTTTTAAAAGGTCTTTCAAGGTAGTTTTTCATGTTTGGCCCAACAGAGTAATAATACTTCTCTAAAGACAGCAGGAGCGGGAGCCAATCAATACACTATTAAGACACTGACCGCGCTAAGATAGGATTACATGGTGGAGAAATTGTGAAACTGTTAACTTTTTCATTTTCAGCCAGAAGAAATGAGGGAAGTGGCTTTTTAAAATTTATTTTTATCTGAATAACCTTAGGTAATACATTCGGTGGTGATTGTTGCTGCTTTGGATAAGGGAGTTCACCTTCGGTCCACATACAACCAGGAGATCAAGTTAACATGATATCTTTTTGATAACATGGCTCTATCCCCAGGTCTGGCCAGGCTTCCTGGTTTGGTGACAAAACCCAACTACTTACCTGGTAGAGACTCATTCCATGACTGCCCTTATTCTGTTAGTGACAATATCGGCACTTAACCTGATTAATTTACAAAGTAATCCGGTTGTACTTACACGTTCACCGGAGCTCTGGAACACATCTAAAGAGAAGTCAGTGGCCTGCGAGAGGCTTTTTTGGGCTGGAAGGATCACTAGAAGTCATTGCTCTCCACCTCTAATTTTACCAACAGTAAGACGAAAATCCAGAGAGGTGAACTGACTTAAGACCACACAGGTAACGTAAATAACAGTGAGGTCGAAAATCACCCAACAACCCTGCCCCTTACAACAGACCAGGGACTTCCTACTCTGCCTGTACCTTAGGATCACTTTAGGGAGCTTTAAAAATCCTCACGCCCATGTTGCACCTCCAATTAATTAAAATAGTCTCTGGAGTAAAATCCAGGCGTGCTTTGTAATCTTCCAGAGGGGTCCCGTGTTCATTGTCCGAGGGCACAGGCCGCAGGGCAGAGCCTCTCGCTGTCATGAGTGTTCACTCTCAAAGGGGCAACTTACTGATGTTACCAGAAGCACTTGACATGCACGGCCTGTACATGCTCCAAACAGAATTGTTCTTTCAGCCTTCGTGACCGGTGGACGTCATTAGCACTATTTTACAAATGCTTTCAGCTTTCTGCCTTCCAGGTTTTTGGTAGGATTACACCTCCTGGACCCTGGTGATCGTTGGGGCATGTGACCAGTGCTGGCCAATGGGCTGTGAGCAATGTGACTGTGGGCGGGAGCATTTAATTGCTGACTCCCGCCCTTCCAGAGCTCTCGTCTTCTCTGTCACAGGAATCAGTCGCGTTCCACAGAGTGATCATTCTGTGACCTTGGGGAGGCAACACTCGCAACAGATATGTCGAGTGGATGAAAAATAGACCTTGGTGATTTTAAGCTGCTGAGCTCTTGCGATTCTGTATTACCGTGATTCACTATATAATCTGAAAGTTATTATTATGTGAAAAGTAAATTATCTTCAGAAGGGAAATAAGTCTTCTCCCTCCAGATCAGGATTCAAGATTTCATTGGGCATGTTTCCCCTTTTTCTGTTGAGGCTGGATCATAAGTCTTTAATCTTGAACCTAACCTTTGGAAGTCCTGTCTTGTTCCCAACATTTACCCAGCACTTTCCATGCACCATCAAAAGTCACCTAGAAGAGTCACATGGAAGATTCCCAGCTGTTCAGAAATGAGAAGCTCCCTTTAAAAAACGTGTGTCTCAAGGCAAATACAGGACTTCTCCTACCATTACTGCTGCTGTAACATCTCCCAGTGGACGCACACCTGAGCTCATTTTTGTCTCTTTACACTATTGAGTTGTTGCTTTAAAGTTGTGAAAAGTCTCCAATGGGGCCCTCGTTAGCTAGTAGAATCTATATGGTTATGACTTATGATCCAAATCACGGCAGACAACCACTTGAGGTTTGAACAGATGGCCTCTAACTTCCTTCTTGTACTCATATCTTAATATTCTTCTTCCTGAATATAATACCGGTCCCTCTTTCTTCTTCCCCATAAGTTCTAGTAATGACAGAGCCCATTAGAGCCAACATACACAAAAGAACTGTCTTGGAGGAAAGGCTCTGCTGTCTCCAACCCAGATGCTACAGGGGGAAGAATCAAAATGCACCAGCACCAACTCCCAGCTTAAATCCAGCCAAGATGGGGGTGACTTGATTGTAGGAAACTGAGGGTTACAGTCACATGGAAAAGTGACTGAAAAAAGGCGGAGGAGACAGCACACAATCTCTAATAACCCCGCAGCGAGACCATCAGGACACAGTAATTTCCCACGTGGTCAGACACAGCTCAGAGTACAACCAGCACTGTAAGGTGGGTGAGCTTCCTCCTCATCTAGCATGTATGAGTCTGTGACTAGCACTGGAGCCCCGTTACTCTGCACTATAGAAACAGACTTCTAGGTCAGAGCGGCCCTTCAAAGCCTTCTTGGACTCTGTAGGGTTTCGTTTCATGTGGTTGATGAAACAGACTCATTTTCAAGCATTTACCTTCATGCCTTTGATTCCTCTAGGACATTTCTCCCCATCCCTGGTAACCAATCCTGAAACTCAGTGGTGGCTCCACAACTTCCAGGAAAAAAAAAAAGTGAAGAAAGGCGGTAAATGTAGCTTGCAAAATAGTCAAGAAGATTCTAAAAATATTTTTCTCTGAAGATGGAATCTATTTCTATTGAATGAAGTTAAAATCTGTAAAGTTTGCTTCAAAAAGATGAGTAATGAGTTGTTACTGGGCAGTTACCATGGTGTAGAGGAGAGACCGTATAACCTTGGAAATGAAAGGTTCAAATTCAAGTCTCCATCTACCACTCACCAATTCTGCAACTGTGACAAAATTAGGTATACTTTCCAACCTCAGGTTTTTCATTTTGTAAAATGGGATAATAATAAAGCTGTTCTATCTTAGCTGTTGCATTGGGGTCCAATTAGTTAAAATACTTTTCAAACTCTGGGCTTCATGTTATTATTGATTTCAGAGTGTCTGAAGGTTTACTCATAATCATTACCAAAAATGGGTTTTGAGAAGCAATAAAGTATTATGGCGACTGTCATTTACCTTTAAAATTTTGAAACTGACAATGTTCTCTAAATGTGTGCTAGTTTTAATAAACACTCAGAGATTATTATTGCTGGAGCAGGACACGCACATTTAAGGGGTGTCATCCGGCATTTGATAAGGAGGCCACATGCCAGAGGCAGCTGCTGTCAGCTATCTTTACCTCTGATCCACACCGGAGGTTTTGCTAATTAGCAACATGAATATTAACAATGGATTTTCATTGCTGAAAGTCATAATGCTTCCCCCCCCCTCTATATATAGATATAGATAGATAGATAGAGCAGTGATCAGAAAAAAATTTATAAGGCATCAGATGATAACTTAGTTTTGGCTTTGCAGGCAAATGAGCCCTGTCATAATCCCTCAAACTCTGTCCCTGTAGCACAAATTCAGCCATAGGTTATATGTGAATAAACTGGCATGACTATGTTCCAATAAAACTTTATTTACAAAATGGGGCACGGACCAGATTTGGCTTATGCACTATTGTTTGCCAACTGCTACGCTAGACTAGTGTAGAAACACCTCCGGTCCTTGAATGTACAGGGTTTAAGATTATACATCTCTTCACACATTGCTTCCGAGGTTAAATTCCAAAAAAGTCCTACATTCACCGCTGGCTTGGAGGTTATCTGATGGCAACTACCAGGTTAAGCAAGCCCCGCCTCTAGGATGTCATGGCATTTGCTCCAAACAATCCATTTTAGCAGCACCATCTAAAAAGGCAAGGACATGAAGGCAATGAGCTGCGTGCTTTTATGACTGCCTGTCAGTAATGGTTGTGCGGGAGCAGAATTTGTCTGTCTTGCTTTTATTACTTGCAGTGTGGTATCGGATCGGCATGTAAAGCCCTCACCTCCCTCTCACTGCTGACGTCTACCTACACGAAGAAAAAGAACCTGAGGACTCTGCTGCGAAATTGGGTTCGGCCCCTTCACAACAAAAACAGGGAAAGAGACAGAAGGGAGAAGGGTATCATGGCGAATTAAGGAAGAAGAGTCTGGAGGAAGGGAAATGGCAAGCAGAAAGGCCCTGTCCTGCCAAGTCACCACCACACAGAACCCTGTCCTCCAGGGTCAAAGATGGACTATCTGTGTGCGTCTTTGTGGCTGAAGAGACCACCCCCAAGTCCAACAGCCCTTTCAACTCAGTGGAAGACAGTTCTTGGACTTTGGGCGGCCATGACTTTTACAAAGCTCGCTTTGTGGGCACACTGGCTGCTTCAAACTGTGGTGTGCGCTTAGAAGGACCACCTTGTTTCCAGCTGTGACACCAGGCAGAACTCCCTGCTCCCCTTCCATGGAGTAGGGACAAGGAGGGTGGGGGAGACAAGGTCTATGAGGCCTGGCCCTGAGTAAACGCTGTAAATGCTAGGGGTTAACCATCACGTCCCAAGCACTATGTTTTTAAAAGCATAAGGGGAAGAGCAGAGGTTTACTTTTGTGAAGGGCATGCAAGATCATCCAATCCAATTTCCTTATTTCATCTTGAAAACCCGATCCTTGACCAGTGAGAAGAGTTGAGGAATTTCTCCTTATCTGTATATTTCCATACGGAGACATAAACCACATTCATACTTAAAGCAGGCTTTAGAATTCTGTGGTGAACAACAGGGTCTAAACCACACTGTTAATCTATTCTAACCAAAACACGGGTCAAAAAATAGTTTAAAATAGAGGAATAGGAACATAAAATATGGAGTAACTTTGTCAACAGTTCAAATCACTGTAATAGGCATATTTCAAATAAAACCTCTTCTAAGGTTTGGGCAGTCCAACTATTTCCACTTCATGAAACAATTTCTGAAAGCACTTTGAAAAATTCATTCATTCCTATATTCGATCAACACATTTTTATAAAATACTTCCAGGGTTAGGTTTTCCTTCTAAGATTTAGACTGATTCTAAATGTGTAACTCCCCAAACTTTACCTCCAACCTTAACCAGCCTCTCTCTCTGCATTTCCATCATGCTCCTCAGTTGTGTAGACATTGCCCGAACTCCACTCACCAGATGAACGTTCATGGCACTGATTCAGTGTTGGCCACAGTTCTGGGTACAGGGGCCACAGCAGAGAACAAACCAGAGCAAGTCCAGCTCTTACGAAGCCGGGATTCTGGTGAACTTTCCAAAGTTAATATTCCCTGGCCTACACAGGTTGAAACCTAAATGCATTGAGATTCTCACCATTGCAAAGTTCGCTCTGTTCACCAGACACCTTCACACCCAATCTCTCTCCTCACAACCAGCTTGGGAAGTTGGCCTTGTTGTCTTGACTGTCCCAAGGTCACTTAGCTCTGGCAGTAAGTGGTAGAGCCAGAACCACAGCCTGGTTCTTTGCCCTGCAGGCCCAGAATGAGTGCACCTCCTCTCTCATCTCCTTTCTCCTTTCTCCCCTCCCTGAAACCCCCTCTGTCCATAATGCACAGCGATCTTTTCCAGATAGTCCCCCTTCCTAAGCCATTCCTATCTTGCCATCTTTAGCCAGGCTGGCCTTAATTCTAGGTGTCATTGGTCTCCTCTCACCCCTGTCACCTTTCCACCACAAGCCCCAAACATCTCTGTATCTTGCACATTGTTCTGGTCAGCAGCATTAGGTCCTGACTACTCTGTCCACCTGGCAGGTAGGCCCAGAGAGGCCAAGCTGCTGACTCCTTGCCTCATGGGGCTTCTTTGGGAGATTTCTCCCTAGTAGAAGAGTCCATTGGTCATTTGAAAGACAGTATTATACAATCATAGTCCTTTACAGTATCTCTCATGTTTAAAACGCTCCTATCTTCTGCTCCTTGGTATTCGGTTCATAGGCATGCTCACATGCGCAAAAGTGACATTATTAGACAAATATGCCCTGTGAACTATTATAATAGCCCAAGATTAGAAACCACTTAAATACCCATGAACAGAGACTGGTTGAATGGAGTATGGGGTATCTGTAAAATGGAATACTATATAAAAAGGAAGTTCTTTAGGTATTGTTATGAAAAACTCATCTAGATGATATTGTTACATTTAAAAAGTTTCAGAGCATCTGTAGCAGAATATACTTGCAGGGAAAAATGAATATATGCAGGCTTACTTACAAATACATAGAATACTTTAGAAAAGGTACATGGGAAATGGGTGGCGGTGATAGTTTTCAGAAAAGGGGACTCTGGGCTTGTAGAAGGCACGGGAGAGGGAAGGACTCGCTTTCTCACCAGAATTTTTATGCTGTTTGGATAATGTATGATCCTTCCCAGGGATTTCAGTACTGGAAACCTAGGAATGCTGTTAAAGTCCTTTGCTCACCCGTCTGTCTCTATAAAAGGCTAAAAGCCAAGTGATATTGAGGCATTAGCTACTAACAAGTGGCTGGAGGTTAAAAAGGAATTGCGTATGTTACAGATGTGACTTGGGTTTGAATTTCTATAATCATCAACTTCATTAGGCTTATAAACCCACTAGGCTCCGATAATGTCCAAGTGAACACTTAGAACACCATTCGGAGCCCATTAAACTAGAATCAGAGAAATTCTCCCTGTTAAATAAATCAGCAAAAGCAAAGGGAAGAAAAAGTCATTTCCAGCTAAACTTATAATGAGAAGCACATGCCTGGCCCTTGGTAATCACAGTCTCCTAACTCATTTAATTACCAACTTAAAAAACAAAGGCGGAGTTTTCGGATGTCATGGCTTCTGCGTTGAGAAAAATATTAATATGAAAGGAAAACTACGAGGGCTCTTGAGAGCCCTTGGCTCACCGCGGTAAGTACTGCTACAGGCGGTTTAGCTATCTTTTCCCACAATGGGGTGTGTAGGCAGCTGCGCTCCTGCCATTTTGGTGAACCACCTCCTCCAGCCAAACGTGGCTAGGCCGGGAGCTCAGCCTGAGCCTGCTGGGCAGTGAGGTGCCTCCCTTCCTCGAGCCAGTGGGTGTCCTCACCGAGGATCACCGAGGTGAAAGCGAGGGAGCCCAGGAACTTAACCTCCTCCCTCCCTCCCTTCCCAAGGCAATGTAATAGTCCCAGGCTGACGGCTGGAACAGCATTCAAGTCTCTGTGGACTTCTTGCTCCTATTTTAATGTCAGTTGGTGGGAGAACGGGAGAGGGCAGAGAAGAAGGGGAGGGCCCTGCTCCACGCCCTCATTCAGGATTCAGGGTTCTTCCTTCTACCTTGTGTTTCCTCCAGCCTCACAGGGATGACTCAAACATTTGTGTCATGGACCCACGTGGCAGTCTGGTGAAGCTTAAGGGCCATTCCCAGAATAATATATATTTCTATTATTTTAGAATGCAGAAAATGAATCACTCCAGATTGAGAACCAATGATATTGAAATACAGCTATCAAAATACTTAGGAAATCAACCCAGGACTCTATGGTCAACTAATATTTGACAAAGGGGGAAGGAACATCAAATGGAGTAAAAACAGTCTCTTCAACAAATGGTGTTGGGAGAACTGGTCAGCAACATGCAAAAAGATAAAACTAGACCACCAACTTACACCATACACCAAAATAAACTCAAGATGGATAAAGGATTTAAACATAAGCAGTGCCACCATAAAGGTCCTGGAGAAAAATAGAGGCAGTAAACTT
This sequence comes from Noctilio leporinus, assembly GCA_004026585.1. NCBI lineage: Eukaryota > Metazoa > Chordata > Mammalia > Chiroptera > Noctilionidae > Noctilio > Noctilio leporinus. The sequence continues at coordinate 19,768 of PVIW01001525.1, forward strand.
TTGGATATCCTACGCAGAAATATGTTTACTGATACTTCATCAAGGGCATAAGAAATAAAAGAAT